>JANIWS010000001.1:600000-1145062 GCA_030555745.1 Yamadazyma sp. yHKB15 | reverse complement strand
ACACATTAAAAAAAAATACAACAAAAAAAAAAAAAAAAACCAAAAAAAAACAAAAAAAAAACAAAAAAAAAATAAATAAAAAAAAAAAAAAATAAAAAAAAAAAAAAAAAAAAAAAAAAAAAAAAAAAAAAAAAAAAAGAAATGCATGAAAAAGCGACATTCCGCCTGGGGGTTAAATTCGCCTTTTTGTTTCTTTTAGGTTTTACGAAAATTTTTTACTGATAAAGAATATTTATATAATACCGTAGTTTAGGAGATTGAAAATAGTTTAGTCCCATAAAACAAGATGAACTTTGAACCTATGACATATTTGCCAACCATTAATCCAATTTTCGATAAGGAGTTTAGTACCATGTACATGTCATTACAGAATCAATATGGTAATCAGTATAATCAATATAACCAATTGACCCAAAGTCAATTGACCCAAAGTCAATTGACTCAAGGTCAATTGTCTCAAAGCCAAAGCCAAAACCAAAATCAAAATCAAAATCAATTCTCACAATCTCCTCAAGTACAACCACAACCACAAACACAAACACAACCAGGACAATATACTGGTAATCAATATAATCAAGTAGGTGGATATCAAGTACAAAATATTCAAGTACAAAATGTTAATCCAATTACAATGCCTAATATGATTAATACACAATATCAATATATTGTGAATAATCAAATGCCAACTATATCTTATACACCATCAAATTTTATTGATAAAATATCTTCAATTTTACCAACCCCTCCTTTGGTTAAATATCCTAATAGACCAAATATTTATCAACAACTTAACCAAAAAAGATCAAGAAGAAAATCTAAATTCACTAAAGTTCAAGATGATTTAATAGTTAAATTAAAACATGAAGGTAAAAATTGGGTAGAAATTGCTGAAATTACCAAAGTTGGTAGTTATTTAGCTGCACGTAATAGATATCAAGTTATTATTGGACAACAAGGTAATAATAATTCACTGAGTTGGAATAATGATTATAATAATCTTTTAAAAAATTTATTAGATAAATTTGAACTTGAAAAATGGAAATTTATAACTGATGAATTAAATAAAGCAACTAATAAAAATTTTAAATTAGCTGATGTACAAAATTTAGTTAAATGTTTGTTTTTTAATAATCCATTCAATTTTAATGTTAATGATGATTTATTAAATGAATTAGTAAAAGAGAGGAAAATTACTGAAAAGGCCTTTGAGACAATGAAATCCAATGATTTGGATGATTTTTTAAGTTATGAATTTAATTAAACTTGTATATGTAGAATAGAAATGAATAATGATTGGGTATTTTTTTAGAACCTTTGAGCTAAAGCTCAAAGGTTTTTTGATCTTTAGTTAAGGTTTTCTTAAAAATAAGTCTCTAGATGAATAAGAAGAAGCTTGAGAAGCTCAAAGGTTTCTTTTACTTTAGTTGTAAAAGATGAAAGAAATAGAATATTCAATAAAAAATAAAAAGATAATAGAATAAACGTAAGAGTAGCTTAAACAAAGATAAAGAAGGATCATTCGATTAAATATTATTTATGCTAAGCGTTAATGAATCGAATGATCAAACAAACGGCAATCACTCACCAAAGATCAACAAATGGTTAAGTATAAATCAAAAACGGTTAAGTATAAATCAAAAACGGTCAAGTATAAATCATTAAAATCAAAAAGGGGTTAGCCCCTCTTCTTTTGAACTGTCTTCTTTTTACTGTGAATCTTTAAGTCATTATATTGTGAATATTAAAAACTAAGGCAATAGTAAAAAAAATTAAAACGGCTTAGAGCTCGAATAATTGATTTGGTAACAATGGATGATTTTTTATTATTAATATTCGACATTCCGTATATTAATTTACTAATAGTGGCACCAAGAACAATAAAAAGAGTTGAGATTACAAAGAAACCACGGTGAATAGTTTAAAGGGACCGAATGCCTTGAAATGAATTTCTTTGTAGTTTGTAGTTGTTCAATTATAACGCTTATGCAAATGCAACTTGAACCGAAATAAGCCCGTTCTCCTATAAATGTCTTACAGATTAATACAACTAAGTAAAAAAAAGTACTAATAAAGGATATTAAGTAAAGAGGTAAGTAAAGAGATTAGTAAAGAGATTAAGTAAAGAGATTAAGTAAAGAGATTAAGTAAAGAGATTATAAAGTTAGTATAGTGAAAGTAGTAAAAGGTAGCAAAAAAAAAAAAAAAGTACAGGTTAAGAAAAATTCCGTTGGAATAAGAATTAGTAATAGTGCATATTAACCGGTAAAAGGGCAACAATATATAATAGGATGATTTAAACGCACAGGGTTTAAACAAAGACAACTCAACAAAAGATGATAATTGAAATATACAAACGAAAAAAAATAAAAGGTTAAAGGAGAAAAAATATAAACAGAAGGTAGCAATACTTAAAAATACACAAAAATATGACAAACTGTATTAAACTTTGACTAATTAAAGATTGACTTTTAAGCAATAAAGAAACGTGAAAAATTGAAAATGTCGTTAAAATGACCAATTAAAACAGAGTATAACAAAGTACAACTAATACAACTAATAAGACAAGTAATAAGAGACATTAAAAATGACAACTAAGACAACTCAAAGGACAACTAATAAGATAACTAATAAGACAACTAATAAGATAACTAATAAGACAACTAATAAACAAGAAAAGATAATTAAAAAAATACTAAAGAAAACACAACTAAATAAAAAACTAAATAAAAGATTAAATAAAAAACTAAAGGAAAAGAAAAGATTCTAGAAAAATGCATGTTGGTGCATGTTGGTTTAGTTATTGAAATTGGGGGTTCAAATTTCATGTAAAATTGTAATTTCATAACTCTTTATAATTTCATTATACTCTAATTGTACTGCATTGCATTATTTTTTTTTTTTTTTCCCCATACAACTCAATAGGCGTTTTTATTACTTTTTAATTATACTGGTGCACTGATTTTTTATTGGTGCACTGAATTTTTATTGGTGCACCGGTTTTTTGCTGTACTAGGTTTTTTGGTGTACCGATTTAATTTCTGATGTACCGATGTGTCGGAAGCGCATACTACTTAATAAAGAAAATTAATTAGTATAAGATAAAGAGATAATGAAAGAACAAAATTAAAAAGAATGATTGAAGATTATAAAAGAGGATCTCATAATATATCATTAGGAGGAGAACATCCACATCAAATTCCAAAATTTAATGATAAATTTGAATATCGTAAATTTGTTTTAGAACATACTGCTGGTGCATTTAGAGTATTTGGAAGAAAAGGTTTTGATGAAGGTGAAGCTGGTCATATATCAATTAGAGATCCTATAGATATCCATACATTCTGGATTAATCCTTTAGGTCTACATTTCAGTATGATAAAGGCTTCTGATTTAGTTCATGTTAATTATAATGGTGAGATTTTACCTGATGGTAATCAAAGTACAATTAATTCTGCAGGTTTTTCAATTCATAAAGCTCTTCATCAAGCAAGACCCGATATTAATGCTGCATGTCATACTCATTCAATTTATGGTAAAGCTTTTAGTACTTTTGGTAAAGAACTTGAAATGTTAAATCAAGATGCTTGTATTTTCTATAAAAATCATGTTGTATATGATCAATTTGGTGGAGTTGCAATTGAAGCTAATGAAGGAATTAATATTGCTAATGCTTTAGGAAATTCTAATAGAGCAGCTATTTTAAAAAATCATGGTATCTTAACTGTAGGTGAAACTATTGATGAAGCTGCTTATTTATTTACCTTATTAGAAAAATCTTGTCATGCTCAATTATTAGCTGATGCAACTAATTTAACAAAACATATTATTCCGGAAAAAGAAGCCCAATATAGTGCTTTTGTTACTAATGATCCAGAAACCATGTATGCTTCATTCCAACCTGATTACCTTTATCAAGTAAAACTAGATAATGGTGAATTCTTATTTCCTAAGCACTAATAAAACATTAAAACAATACTAATAAAAATAAAAAAAGTACGTAATTATAATTAAAGTTATTATTATAATGTAAAGCCGTAAGGTAATGTAGCCCTTCTCCTGTAACCATATTCCGATGTCCATTGACCAGTAGAATGAACTCAACTCCATTCCTGCTTGGCACCGTGGTATATCCAATCACATCTGATTAGATCGTTTAGATAAAGAACCGCATCGTAAATGAGACCAAAAAAATTTTCTCATTATATAAGGTTAAAGACCGCCACAAAAAGGTGTAAGTAATACCCCAATTATTACCTAGACTTAGTTCCTAGATCCCGCTTGGTCTTAGATAGCTTCGATAAATATGGATCACGAGAACCAATCGTTGTATCAACGAAGGGTCTTCTCGTTTTTGATGAACAAAAAGGTTCGTCCCATACCTCACGAGTCTGAAAGAGTCAAGTATGAAGACTGTAATTTTTTTTATAAAGTATTTTTCTTGTGGGTGTTTCCTATCTTGAGAGTAGGCTATAAGAGAACCATCACCTACAACGATTTATTTTATATCGATGACAACTTGAAAATTGATTACTTGTATTCCAAATTTCAAGCTCATCTTGCTAGCCGCTCAAAAGGTAAAGATCATATTTCTCTTTCTACCTTGGTATTAGCCCTTGTGGATACTTTCAAATGGCAATATTCTTATGCCATTTTGGCCATTGTTCTTTGTGACGCTGGGAATTCTTGTATTCCCATCGTTACTAGGAAATTGATTAATTATGTTAGTTTAAAAGCTGCTGGTGTTGAAATTGGTGTAGGTAAAGGTATTGGTTATGCTTTTGGTTGCTCTTTATCCATTACCACTTGCTATTTCTTTGGGAATCATTACCTTTATTACGCCATTCTTACTGGTTCTCAAGTTAAAGCTATTTTATCAAAATTTTTAATCGCAAAGGCTTTTAATGCTGATGATAAATCTAAAAATGATTTCCCAATTTCGAAACTAACTACTTTCTTAAGTACTGATTTATCAAAAGTTGACTTAGCTTTCAATTTAGCTCCCTTCTTGTTCTCCTTTGTACCTGCTTTAACCATTGGTATTGTCATTTTAGCTATCAATATTGGTGTTTCCACTGCCGTAGGTATTGGTGTTATCATTGTCTTCAGTGCTTTAACTGCCATATTTACAACCTTGATGATTAAATTAAGAATTGCCAGTTTGGTATTCACTGATAAAAGGGTCAATTTTATCAAAGAAGTGGTTAATAATTTGAAAATTATTAAAGTTTATAGTTGGGAAGAACCTTATTATGAAAATATTAGAAAATCAAGAGTTGAAGAAACTAGAAGATTATACAAATTACAATTCTATAGAAATAACTTAATTGCTATGGCAATTGCTTTATCTTCTTTTTCATCAATGGCTTCGTTTTTAGTTTTATACGCTATTCAAGGTCTGGATCGTGATCCAAGTAAGATTTTCGCTTCAGTAAATTTATTCGGTTTATTAGGGTTCTTCATCCTTAATGTCCCTTTATCTGTCAGTTGTGTTGCCGATGGTATAATTTCATTAAGAAGAGTTAATGAGTTCTTGAACTCAGGTGAATCATCCGTTTATGATAATGTTGATTTCTCACAACAAGAAACAGATCCAGATTCTGCAATCATAGTAGAAAATGCTAATTTTGTTTGGAAATCTTTTGCTGATAAGCAACTTGAAGATATAAAGAAAGTAGAATCAGAGGAAACTAAAGATGATGACCTCGAGAAAAAGCAACTCCAAGAAAGTGATTCAAGTGATGATGAACAAAGAATCTTCCAATTATCTAATATAAATTTGAATATTAGAAAGGGTGAATTTATTATTGTCACAGGTGTTATTGGTTCAGGTAAGTCATCAATTTTGAATGCTCTTGCTGGGTTTATGAATAAGGAATCGGGTGTTGTTAATATCAATGGTGATATGCTTCTTTGTGCAACTCCTTGGATACAGAACGAAACGTTACGTGAAAATATTTTATTCGGTAAACCAATGGATGAAAAGAGATATCAGCAAGCAGTACAAGTTTGTAATTTGATTGAGGATTTCAAAGCTTTACCTGCTGGTGATAACACTGAAGTTGGTGAAAGAGGTATAACTCTTTCAGGTGGTCAAAAGGCAAGAATAAATTTAGCAAGATCTGTTTATGCAAATCCTGATATTATTCTTTTAGATGATGTCTTGAGTGCAGTAGATGCTAGGGTTGGTAAACATATTATGGAAAATTGTATAATGGGTAGTTTGAAAGACAAAACAAGAATATTGGCTACCCATCAATTATCCTTCATCAATAATGCCGATAGAATCATTTTTTTGAATGGTGATGGTACCATTGATGTCGGTAATTACGAATATTTGAAATCCAGTAATGATACTTTTAAGAACTTATTTTCTCATAATCATAAAGAACAAGAAATTAAAGAAGAAGAGACGGTAGAAGTGACAGAAGAAATTGATATAAAAGATGAAAAGATTGATATCCAAACAAATGAGTATGATGAAACAGGTAAATTAATTGATGACGAAAGCAGAGCCGTTAATGCAATTAGTTGGAAAATCTATAAACAATACTTAAAATTAGGCTCGAAGCCCTTCCCAATACCAATTTTCTTGTCAATCATTTTATTGACAATTAGTTTAAGTACTTTCACTCAATTGTTTACCAACACTTGGTTGTCATTCTGGATTGAATACAAGTTCGATAAACTGGATAATTTCTATATTGCAATTTATGTTGTATTAACAGTACTTTCATTGGTTTTCATTGTTTTACAATTTCTTTGCTACATTCATTTAACCAATTTAGCATCCAGAAACTTGAATATTAAATCAGTTAAAATGTTGCTAGGTTCGCCAATGAGCTATTTAGATACAACACCAATTGGGAGAATTTTGAATAGGTTTACCAAAGATACCGATGCTTTAGATAATGAAATTGTAGAACAAGTTAGACTTTTTTCATTCTCATTAGCCAACATTGTTGGTACATTGATATTATGTGTTATATATATTCCATGGTTTGCCATCTTCTTACCATTCATGTTCTTGGTATTTGTATTTGTTGGAAGTTACTACCAAGCATCATCAAGAGAGATTAAGAGATTAGAAGCAGTTCAAAGGTCATTTGTTTACAATAATTTTAACGAATCTTTAACTGGTATGAACGTTATCAAAGCTTATGGGCACACACAGAGGTTCATTAACAAAAATGATATTTTGATAGATAAAATGAATGAGGCCAACTTTTTAGTTAATGCAATCCAAAGGTGGTTGGGAACTCAATTAAACTTCATTTCATTTGCATTTGTTTTATTAATAAGTTTGCTTTGTGTGTTCAGAGTATTCAATATAAGTCCAGCATCTGTTGGTTTATTGATTTCATATACTATGGGTTTACCAAATATGTTAGTTTTAATTGTTAAAAGTTATACACAATTAGAAAATGAAATGAATTCAGTGGAGAGAATGTGTGAATTTGCATTTAACATACCACAAGAAAAATCCTATCATATTTTGGAGACTAAACCACATGAATCATGGCCACTTCAAGGTGAAATAAAATTTGAAAATGTTTCAATGGCTTACAGACCAGGTTTACCAGACACTCTTAAGAACGTCAATTTTGAGGTCAAAGGAGGTGAAAAGATAGGTATCGTTGGTAGAACCGGTGCAGGAAAGACATCTTTAGCAGTTGCTTTATACAGATTGGTGGAATTAGTCCAAGGTAAAATCATTATTGATTCAATAGATATAGCAAGTTTAGGATTAAATGAGTTAAGATCAAAGTTGTCTATCATACCTCAAGAGTGTGTTTTATTCAAAGGTACTATAAGAAGAAATCTTGATCCATTTAATCAGAAAACTGATGATCAATTGTGGGAAGCTTTGATTAAATCAGGATTAATCGAGAGAGACGATTTAGAAAAAGTCAAGAATAAGAGTATGTCAAATAAGTTCCATCTTGATTCATTGGTTGATGACGAAGGAAACAATTTTTCACTCGGTGAAAAACAATTGATCTCTTTTACAAGAGCACTAATCAGAGATTCTAAGATTTTAGTTTTAGACGAAGCTACCAGTTCTGTCGACTACAAAACAGATGACTTTATTCAAAAGACTTTAAGAACAGAGTTTAAATCGACAACTATTTTATGTATTGCCCATAGGTTGCAAACAATCTTAAATTATGATAGAATCTTAGTCATGGATCAAGGGGAGATCAAAGAATTTGGCAACCCCCTTGAATTATATAAAGAAGATTCTTCAATGTTTCATGAATTATGTGACAAAGCGAAAATTACATTAGAGGATTTCAAAATCTAAAAAGAGCATTATTAATATCGTAAATATACACTAAAGTACATGAAGTCTATCATTATCTAAGGGTCTTATTTCAGTTGTTTTCTCTTATAATCAGCGAATGATAATTTCTTCTTAACTATCGGTTTTTCTTGTTTAGCAGCCTCGACTACTTTATTAACAACAGGTGGTGCTTGTTCCTTGAATTCAAGATTGAGTGACTTCTCCAAGTTGGTTATATTATCTGATGTAGTTGAATCAGACAACTTCAACTTGATCTCCGAAATCGACTTTTTGATCTCTGGCTTGATTTGAATTTGTTTACCAACTGATTCTTGAATTTTTAATTTGATTTCATCTGTTATAGGAATGAAATTGTTGAACTCATCATTCTTATCGTCAGGATCGTCTTGAACGTCAATATCAATACCATTTTCATTTCCAGATTTGATACTGTCCTTCTTAATATCACCACCGATGTTTTCCAATTGTTTTGATATCAATCTCTCTCTAATGGATACCACTTTTTGAATAATTTTATCCTCAATTTCCTCTTGAGGTTCTTCAACTTCAGTTTTCGAGAATAATTTGTCTTGAAGTACCTTATCTCTTAACATTAACCTTTCACTCCATGATATGTACTCTCTAGGAGCTTTGGACATAATCAATTCATCTTTAGGCTTGTATAAATTAACATTTGTAATACCTGAAATCTTTCTTGTTGATCTGAGTAAATATGTAATAGCCTTTTTAACCTTGAATACGGAACAGTTCTTGATATATTGTGGTGTAGTCGACGTTGAAGTGCACCCACATTCGGTGAAATATAAAATTGTATCGATTGTATTGACTAAAAGTGACTTTTCACGTTCAGACAATTGATCAAATTTGAAATTTTCATCTTGATCGAATTTCAAAATTGGATGAGCTTCATCCCAATTCCAAGGCAACCTTAATTCCTCCTCATTTGAATCTTCATTAAGTTTGATATCTTTTGAAGTAACCACAAGGAATCTGAATGATGATATTTCAGGAATGTAATATTTCTTTATTTCAACATTGACAGCACTGGGACAAGCTTTCCTTATAAATCTAGTTTCATTACCCACGAATCTCGAATCTAAAACTATTTCAACTGGTTTCTCTTTTAAAAGGTCAAGTTGTGTCTTCAAGACTTTGGGTTTAGTGGTACCCCAAATATGATATTGGTTAGTTTTATTATCACGATACTCGGTAAACAATTCCATGACACCAAAATATTCTAAAATTGGTGTTCCTTTGGGAATTATTGATTCTTCCTCTGGTTCATTGTTTTGAATAAAAATGCCTAATTTAGAAATTCCGTTAAACTTTTGCTTTTGGGTCTCTGAATAGGGTTTGACTTGAACTGATATTTTGGGAGGTTTTTCATCTTTATTTTGGTTTGTTTTTTGATGGTTTGGTAATATTATATGCATTTTTGGAATTGCTTTAAAAGCCTTTATTGGCATTATAGTAACATCCAATTCTTTTTTCTTTTCAGGTGACAATTGCTCATACTGTTCAGCAAATTCCTTACCCAATTTTTCGAATTCCTTTTGAAAGTGATGGTTTTTATAGTCATTAGATCTCAATTTATAATAAGTAGATTGATAAGTTTCAGCAGAAACACCATCCTCTAATAATTCATTATTTGGGTTTGGAATAAAAGATGGAGAGTCTATTGGTTCTTCGAAATCATCTCTTAATTGCTTCTTTCTATCTTTATTCTTATCGTTGACATTTTCAAATTTTCTCTTCTTTTTCTCTTCTTTACCATTCAGAGCCTTACGTTTCCTCTTTTCATTTTCAGAACCAATCTCTGCACCAGGTAGAAGTCTTGGTTCATCAGTTTCCATATCGGCATTATCATTCAATCTTGCTAAAGTATCACGTCTACATTTCTCAGGGTCAATCTTACCCCATTTATTAGAATCACAGAAATAACAAGTATATTCTTCAGGAACGTCTTCATCAGTTTTAAAACCCATACAAATACAATGTTGCCAACGAAAGCAAATGTCACATTGGACAGTTAATCCATCATCTTCTTCAATTTCACAAATACATCCAATGACTCCTGAGTCTGGATCAGCTTTATATTCATTGAGTGGTGGAGGTCTGAAGTTTTTGTCGATTAATTTAGGTTCTGTGTCTTCCTTATGTTCAGGTTGAGGTTGGATTTTGGATTCTGGTTCAATAATCGATGAAATGCTTGGCTTCCTTGAATCTATAAGGGGGTGCTGCTGTTCGGATTCTGATTCTGATTTGACTCGAGGTTGTAGTTGTGGTTGTGAATTTGATTGGGTTTTTGGGCTATCAGTATTCTCTCTCTTAACAATTACGGCTTCGTCTTTCTTTAATAAGGGTAAAGGATTATCAGCAGCTTGAGCTAAAGCAGCAGCCGCAAACTTAGCATTATTATCATTGCGTTTGCCAGTGTTATCTATACCTCTTTCGAAATTTGAAATAGGAGATTTTGGTTGAATGGAAACATTTGTGCCTGGGGTTGAGTTAGTTCTTCTATGGGATAATTCAGATTTTGGTAAAAGACTTGGTTCTGAGATGGATGAATGGGTGGAGTTACTTTTGGAGACGGGAGCTGAATTATGAGGAGGGAAGTTTGATTCAGGATAACTTGGATTCAAAATTGAAGGAGGAGAGTGCCTGTGAGGTAAGTTTGAAGCAAACTGGACGGTGTTGTGGTAATGACCTTGTAGTGGAGGATACTGATGACCTTGTTGTTGTGACTGGAAAGTGGAAGGAATGGGTAAATTAGGTCTTTGTCTGAAGTTTTGGCCTGGTGGGGTAGGTTGATTACCAGGTTGTATGGGTTGGTTAGCAGGTTGTATTGGAGCAGGTTGAGGTTGAGGTGTCAGATTTGGGAGACCCTGATGAGGAATAGCCTGATGTGGTGGTGACTGGTGTGAAGGAGGGTTACTTGGAGAAGGCTTTGGGCTTGAAGTGGATGAATTTAACAAGGGAGAAGGGGAATTCTTAACTTCATGTTGTTGTTTAGCGGCAACATTAGCAAACAATAATAACGTAGTAGCATCTTGAAGTAAACTTTCATCGCCATTTTTCTGATTACCAGTAATAGTAGGCTTACTGGTGGGATCTGGAGTGCCCTCCAGGCCTTTAGTACTGCTTCCAGCTGACATTTTATGTTCTTTATCTGTGTCAGAAGTTTCAGTCATTGACGGTTTGTGCGATCGTATAAATGAGCAGAGTATGAGAAAGACCAGAAACAAAACATATGCGACTATGAGGACATTAAGAGGATGAAATGATCCTCTTAGAGGGCAGTTGAACAACAGGTACTTGTGGAAGGGATATTTATGAAAGAAGAGGGAAAAAAGGGAGAAAAATTGGAGAAAAATAATGAAAAATAGATGAAAAATACGAGAAATCATCTAAATGTATATAAAAGTAGTAAAAAGATCGATAAAAAGTAAGAAAGAACAGAATTATTAAAATCAAGGAGGGCATTAAAGATGGTACAATGATATTTATTTACAGTATTGACAATTTAAACGCTATGTTGAAGGTTCTTTTTCCTTTTTTAATTTCTCCAAATACTCTAGTTCTTTTCTTAAAGTATCCATGGCATAATACACCTTGGATTGTAAGTAGAAGGAGTTACCTTTCTCTTTGGAGTTGACATCGAAAAGATAGGTATATTTTTCATCGATTTTATCAAGCTTTAAATCTTTCTTCTCTAAACCTAAAATCTTACAAGCTTCATCAACAGGGATTCCTCCAATGGATTGTGATTTACTTACACCAGAAGTTGCAGACGAGGCACTGGCCTTGGCTGCTTGTCTGTAAGCTTCCGTGAATGCTCTACCAAAGACGCTGGCCCCCGTTAATATGACGTTAGCTATGAGTCTGTGTGCCATCGATGAAAATTTTCGCAGTGAGAATGATTTAATAATGAAGGATGAACAACTAAAGAACTAACGAACTAACGAAGAACTAACGAAGAACTAACGAAGAACTAACGAAGAACTAAAGGATAGTTAAAGGATAATTAAAAGAGAACAAGAATTAATGAAAGGAAAGCTTAAGGAAAGAATTAAAGAATGGGAAAGAGAGAAAAGAAGTAAAGTATTTTTAGGATAATGACCTAAGACTATCAGACTATCAGACGATAGTCTGATAGGCTGATAGTTTGAGTGTTGCATAATGATATTATCTAATAGACACTATTAGAACTTACAACTCATTAATGCATTAATCTAAAAGACAGAAACGAAGTACTGATTGTGCCCAAACTGTTAAAATGGTCAAACAATACTTAGCTGATTGCAATAGCAAACCATTCAAGCTCATGCGAATGCTTCGCCATCACAAGTCTTTACCATTAGCATTAAAATGCTAAGATTATATTATCTATAGTGATAGTATAACCTCTACTGATGTTGAAGAGTTTTTTTTCAGCAGATGCGATTCCTTTTATATTATTTTAGTATGGGCGGGTAATCTCATCGATTTCAAAAATAATTTCGCGAATTTGAAAAATTCAAATACCCCAGAGAAATCGACTAGCTAAAGTAAAGAAATTAGGTATTAAAGGCTTCATTGAGTTGTATAGACGGTTTTTAAAGGCTTGTAAGTACATTGAATTAATTTATAGAAGTTATTTGGGTTTTTTTTCTGGTTTCTAACACTAATAATGGCAGAATATTTCTCTAAATGGTTAAAAGAGAATTCATTTTGGAATCCACTGTTAATAATAAAACCATCTCCAATTGGAGGTTTGGGAGTTTTTTGGAATGATCCTGAAGATTTAAACGAAGACCTTCTAGACTCAATTCTCCTAAGAATCCCAAAATCAAACATTTTATCTCCAAAAAATTCATCCATCTATAACTTATTGCTCGACTATAATGAAATTTCCAATAATAAAATAAACTTATCCATAGGCATCCACAGTCTTATCGTCACCTTTATCTACGAACTAGATATGGCATCCTTATCTCCATGGTACGACTACTTACGTTCCATTGATGTCAACTCAACTGACTTACCCATTTGTCTCTGGGACGATAATGAAAAATTATTATTGAAAAATTCAGAATGTGCTACTTTAGGCATGCTCAACGTCACAGAACTCGTTGAATTATTCGAAGAATGTATCAAGTTTGCTTCCCATAATGCCTCCATTGTAAAAGTCCCTTCAATTCTTGATTTGGACTTATCTAAATCCCAAAATCCTTCCTTTCTCCCCACTTACAAATCAAAGCTCAACTACTTTGGTAAAATCATTCAATCCGTCATATCAAGAGCTTTCCAAATAGATAATTATTTTGGACCTTCTTTAGTACCTGGTGCTGACTTATTCAACCATTTGTCCCCAATCTTGAAAGATGGCCAACTAATTGAAAGAGAAAACGTCCATTTCGTTTGTGATGGTGATACTTGTGAAATCTGCGGTGAAATGAATTGTGATCATGATGAAGATAGCATTATTGATGAAAGTGAAATGTTCGAGAGTGAATTCGATGAAACTGTCGAGTTTGAAGATGTTCAAGATATCGATGAAATAGAAATGACAGATGTTGAAGTTGAATCCTCTGATACAGATGAAAATGATGAGCAAAGTGAAGAAGAAGATGATGACGACGAAGATGACAGCGAAGGAGATGAAGATCAAGATAATAGTGAAATTGGTGAAATCACTATGGAATTAATCCAGCAATTAGAAGATGAAGAGAATGCAAGTGACGAAGATAGCGACGAAGAAGAACAAGAAAATGAAGATGAACAAAGCAATGACGATGAAGAAAAGGAAGAAGAATATTCAGACGAAGTAGAGGAAACTATTATTGAAGGACTAGATGATAGTTCTCAATGTGTTGATATTATTTTGACAGCCCTTCCGACTAAAGAATTTGATTATGAAATTTTCAATACCTACGGTAATGAACTTTCAAACCCTTATTTGCTTCAAAGATATGGATTCATTACCGAAAATATTAACGACAATGTTCTGTTAACTAAAGAACTCAAGGCATACATAAAGAAGTACAAATCTGAATTAACCCAGATCAAATTACAACAATTAGATATCAAATTGGGCTGGTTAGATGATAATTTCGATACTGTATGTGAAATCATTAGTGAACTCAATCGTAGGATAGCGAAACTCAATGAAAATGATGATGATGAAGAGGAAGACGATGAAGAGGAAGACGACGAAGAGGAAGATGATGAAGATATTGAAGAAGATGAGTTTCCTGAAAGTTGGAAAACTTCAGTGAAGGTATTATTTGATGGAACAATCTCATTGCATGCATATGTTTTATTCAAACTTATATCAATTCCATTCAAAATATTCAAGTTAAAGTTATATGAAGCCAAACCAAGTAAGTTATCTGGAAGACTACTCAAATATCTTTTAGGAGAAACTGAGGACCTCCAGATTAATGCTCTATTAAAGCTGATGATCGAGAAAAAGCTCAAGCTGTACCCAGATGTTTCAAACTTAGACCTGTCCGATAGAAACTATATTATTAAATCATTGGTTAGACAAGAAACTGCCATACTTGAAAGAGCCATTGTAAAATTAGCATAGAAAATAATATATCATTACCACCAGTTCGACCTCTATTATCGTGCTCTACCACCATCCCGCATGGCATAATTGTTTTTGGAAAGACTATGATACCACATCATATCATAATATTGAAATATGATACCATAACTAGGGCCAAATATCATATCTGGATATTCTTCAAGTAAGGTCGCTTAACAAAAAGTGACAGTAATCAATATCATCAGTGTCATTACAATCTTTAAAGTCGCACCAGATCACAATTACCTTAACAGAACAGTATCATCCCCAGATAAGTTAACATTGCTACGCCTAGACCCCCGTTCCTTGATTCGTTAACTAAAATAGCATGAGCTCCGGTATGTCTGATGATGAGTTTGACGCTGAAAGTTCAGAATTAGACTTTGAATATGATAATTCAGATCAATCAGATATGTCATTTATAGAGGATGAAGCGGTTGATACTACCATAATTAGACACAAACTAGCTGATTTTAAACAATGGACCCTAGAGAATTTTATATACACCAAATTTATCAAACCATGTAACGATTTACACGGATTTCAGCTACCTCAATGTGCAATTGATGATCTTTTGATCTTGCTCCAATATTGCAAATGGCAAGAAGAAGCCTTGATTAATAACTTCTACGATAACAAAAGTAAGCTTTTTCAGATGGCAGGTATCGTGGAACCTCCTTTAAAGCACAATACGTTGATTGATAAAGAAAATTTTCCTTGCACCATTTGCTGTGAAGAGTATCCCAAAGTCAAAGTATTCTCATTGTCATGCAATCACGAATATTGTGTGAATTGTTATGGAGAATATGTTAGAGAAAAATTTAGTTACGGTAATTTGATAAGATGTATCGATACAGAATGTAATATGACCATACCCCATGAATTTGGTGAAAAATTCTTAATTTACTATATGCTTACTCATCACCAAGATGAGATAATTGATTTCAAAAGTATCGTTACTGATGAAATCATCGATCCCCAATCTCGAAATCTAGTGAATATCATTTTTGAAAAATCTATCAATCTTTCCAAAAGTTTGATCCTAACCAATGTTGCCAAATATTACGTTAGTAAGAAAAAATATTTATTCAAATGGTGTCCAGCGCCTGATTGTGATACGATCATTGAAATATTAAACGATACTATAAAATTTGACGATGATTCAGATGAGGAGTTTGACCTTTATGAGCTTGAAACCCCAAACACAACGAGCTCTTCGTCAATGGTCAATTCACCTGCAAATTCTTCCAAAGTAAATTCACCAAGTCCTATGGTGAATTCTTCTTCAGTAATACCCACAAATTTGTCTATTAAATATTTTGGAAATAATAACGATATTTCGCTAATACCTATGGTTCCATGCTCAAGAGGTCATGAATTCTGCTTTAATTGTCAATATGAAAACCATTTACCATGTCCTTGTTATGTAGTGAAGGCTTGGATTAAAAAATGTAGAGATGATTCAGAAACGGCCAATTGGCTAGAAGCTAATACCCATAGTTGTCCACAATGTGAAGCATCAATTGAGAAAAATGGAGGTTGTAATCATATGACATGTAGAACATGTAAATATGAGTTTTGCTGGATTTGTCTTGGAGAATGGAAAATCCATGGAACAGAGTATTATAAGTGTAATAAATTTGACCCCGAACAAAAGACTGCAATTGAATCGAATCAGAAACAAAAGAGATTATCATTGACAAGATATTTGCACTATTATAAAAGATATTCAATTCATGAGTCTTCAATGAAGGGAGATATTAAAACGCTATCGATAGTTAATGATAGAATGAGAATGTATATGGAATTAAAACTGAAAAACAATGAAACTAATTTATCCTGGATAGATATACAATTTTTGCATGATGCATTCAAGGCACTTACTAATGGAAGAAAGACACTTAAATGGAGTTACTGTTTTGAATTCTATTTGAAGAAATCAAATTATGCAGATGTGTTTGAACAAAACCAAGAATACCTCAATAAAGTTGTTGAAGATTTAAGTAAAATTTTCGAAGAAATTATAAGTAAGAAGAATAGAGATAAGTCTTCTGAGTTGATAATGAAGTATAAAGCAGACATTATAAATAATAGTGGATTGATCATAAAAAGACAAAGAGGACTTATTGATTTTGCTGAGAATGGCTTAAAACAAGGTTTATTAGTACTAGACCTAGTGTCCTAGAACCCAACTCATAACATACTGGTAAAAACTACTGGTATAATAATACTAGTCATAATGTTCTAGTTATTATTTATTGATTATTTATTGGATGTAAATTAATTGTCTGGTCACGTGAAGATAAGAGATTATAGATAGAACAAAGAATGAATGAAAAATAAACAGACAAGAATAAAGCAGGAGTCCTCTTACTCTTCCTGGATGTCAAACACGGTATTATCAATACTCTATGGCAACCAAAGCAAATTGACCGTCCATTGCCGTACCAAGCATACGTTGAAAGTTTTTGCAGCAAAATCACCGAATAATCAAACATGATTGGAAGATACTCTTATCAGTTTGCGAACTGAGATTAGATCAAGATATTAATGAATTTAGTATATTGTACACCTAGAACACACACCAACTGTAAGCACACAAGGAATACAGATAGTTCAGTTCATATAATCCAAGAATCCACTCCGAAAGGTAATTTTAAAGTTATTGAAATAAACAAATCTTCAGCATAGTTAAAAACACTAAAGTACAAACCTCAAAGTGATCTGGCACTCGAGAAATGAACCAGGAAGAGTTAAGACGAAGCAGAAGTAGGACTAGAGGTCTGAAGGATTTCAGAATACGGGATGAAAACTTCAACACTTCAAAGAATATAAAATACACAGAGACTCCTGTAAGAACCCATCGGTCTTTATCAAGAGCTGAAATCGCTCCAAAGAGAAATTCCAATCCAAATTTTTCAACTAATCAGAGAAACGACTCAACTAGCAGTCTACTTCACACAGCAATCAACCATAACTTTAGAAACTCATCGCCGGCCCCTGAGATCCAAAGAGCTTTATCCAAGCAAAACTCCATACGATCACTCAATGATGGTAGAAACAAAAATATTCCCATGAAAGAATTCCCTCTAAGACCCTCTGTCAAAAGATGGAACTCAATCCAGTACCTATCGAGTGATTCTTCAGCTGCTGCTAATCCATCTTTGGGTCTGCCAGTAACGGTTGCTGCAAACAACGCAAATAATGCTAATAATGGTACTATTAGTGGTGGAAAAGATTTTGACCCTACCAGTATTTCGCCTTTAACCGTTATTAAGGACCAGTATGATACCAAGAGACCAATAAGCAATTATGCCACTCCTGCCACAGACAACTACTATAAAAATTTGAATACAAAGGAAATCAATTCCAAAAGAAGCTCAGATGATATTAATGATGATGATTTCAAAACTACTACAACCACCCCAATGGAATCATTAACCAACAAAATATATACCAAAATGAGTCGATTACTTGGTGGAGAGGAAAATAAAAAAACCACCCAGCCGTTTTCCAAGCTTAAAACTGATAGTACAACCACATCGCTCCTGAAATATCAAAGTGAGCTGGATGACGATGATGACGATGAAGCAGAAGTTACAAATCCAGATGATGATCATGATGCAACTATAGGGAAACCAGATGATGTTATGACAGGAGTTAATGGTGTTGAAATTCGAGAGTCTTGGGCTTCACCTACTGTAGGAGATGTCTCAACGACTGATGAATTAAACATTGAAAGTATAATGGATGAAATCAATGATTTCCAAAATAATTTTGTTCAAAAAATAAATGCAACCACACCTCAAACAGATGACTACGATATTACGTCAAGTAGGGTTCAAAAAAAGATTTTAGATTATAGAGATTTATATCAAGATGAAACTCTCCTGAAGAACTCCAGTTACTTCAGCTTGAAACTGCAAAACAGTAATCATAGTGATTACAATTTCAGAATCCAGCACGATAAGATCATGCAAGAATACAATTTGATACGTCTTAGGTTTCCAGATACCCCAAAATTCGACAATTATCTCATGGATGGAAAGGAAATTAACGATTCAGAAATCAAAAAGGGTTATTTGAAAAGCAATATAGGACCTCTAGGTTTTTTGAATAGGAAGAAATTGACGGAGAAATTATCTAAAAATTCGAAATTTTCAGGACCCATAACAGTAGAAACAGTATTAGGGAATAATAAGATCAGTAGTTCGAATATTGACGAATATTTGAATAACTTGTGGAATGAAGAAATGGAGACGATAATGACTCCGACTTCAGAACCTGAAACTCCTCAATCACAGATTTCTATTACCGTTCCCAGAGTCCCTACACCCAAATTCGAATCACCAACTCAATATCAACGTCCATCTTACCAGAGTAATCTGTACAAAAACGGGAATCTTTCGAACAAATCATCCTTTGACGTCACCAGTTCCAATACAAGCTTTGCTGAACTAGCCAGCAAGGTTCAATTGAAAAATTGAGTCGATAGTGTTATCTGAAGTGTCAAAATCATCATTTTACTATGTGTTGATGATTCTATTTTCGAATTTTCTCCATTTTGTGGGGTATTTTTCCCGCTGAAAAAACAATATCCACTTCTTTGCCCCCTTCAACAACATCTGGACGTGATATGAAGGCAAAATATGTACTATAGGTAGATATATAGGCGAAAATGAGGTTTTATAGACTGTAAATATATTTAAACTAAAACTCAAAAATGCGAACCTCAGTTGTTCAACCATGAATAAAAGGTCAAATTTACCTTATACTACACAAGACTTGTTCCCACAGGTGCCAGGGACGCCTGGGTCGACCAGAACCAGGCTAAGCTCAGTATCAGGCTACTCTAACTCGTCCAATGGCAACAGCCCAACGTTTGGTATTGGAATAATGGGCAGTAATGGGCTTGGAGGTGCCAATGAATATGGGGCTAATATTATGAATACCAGCAGATCCAGCTACAAAAACCTCAAGAAAATGATGAAAAGAATATTCAAACCCAATACATTGGACTTTGAAACAGCCATGTGGGAGATTTTCAATCTTATCATAAATCCGAAGAAAATGTATCGATCCCAATATTATTATAAACAATATCAAACAAATGGGAAAAACAACTACACCAGAGATGATCCATCATTTTTGATTTTATTAACATGTTTCTTATCCATAAGTGCCATTGCCTGGGGTATAGCTTATTCCCCTCATATACTAGATATCATCAAGTTGGTATTTTACATGGTGTTTATTGATTTCTATTTGACAGGTATTTTGATCTCAACCATCAGTTGGCTCGTAACAAATAGAATTTTCAATAAAACTTGGGGTGTCAGCAAATATAACGTCAACTATATTGAATGGGGGTTCTGTTTTGATATTCATTGCAATTCCTTTTTAATCATTTGGTGTTTACTTTATTTGCTACAATTCATCTTACTACCTTTGATTACCATTAAAAAATCTTTCATTTCGTTGATTTTGGGTAACTCCTTATATTTCGTTGCAATTGGCTATTACTTCCTCATCACCTTTTATGGTTTCAATTCATTGCCATTTGTCAATAACCAAGTCAACACAAGTGATAATCCAAGCAAGTTATTACAAATGATAATCGTTGCTGGAATCTTACCTATCTTAGCCTTGTGTTGGGTTTTAACCTTGATCTTTAGAATCAACGTAGCATATAGTATGATCGATACTTACTTCAACTAGAGACCCAGAAACGTAAATGTAATGTATATAAATTTTTTTTTATAAATAATTTTCATTCAATAATGAACGAATATGCTCTTATATCTATATCTATTGGTTACCAAGTTGGTCCAATTTTTCTGTTGCTGCTTTTATTCTCATATTAGTTCTATTACTTAATTCATAATCACCAACGTCACTAATAGCACTTGCTTTCTTTAACCATGTTTTGCTCTCATCAACAACAGTTTTAACATTAAAATCAGGTTTAGATGTTTTCAATAACCAGACAAACATGGTCTTTTCATACAAGGCTGTTGGACACAAATAAGGACTGTGGTTTGATCTATTAAATTTGAATGGATTCTCATTTATAATGATCTTGGAAATAACTTTGGTATCAAGTAAATTAAGACCTTCTGAGACTTTACCCATAGATCTAAGGATGAGAGATTGGAAAAAGTATCTCATCATTGCTTCATCTTCAGTTTCAGGAAGTTTTGCATAAGTTATTTCATCAGTATTCTCTGAAAATTCCGTATTTCTAGCACCTGAATATCCCAAGACTTTCAATGAAATTTCTAATTGCTCAGATGTCATCCTATTATAACCATTCCAGAAATAAACTAATTCATGAATTGGTGAAGTTCCAATCACATCAATAAATGGTAAATCTGGGTATTTAGCTTTACGTTCCTCTAATTGTTTGGACTTCCTAAGCACAAACTTATCAAATGGTAATTGTTTGTTACCACCACCAATTCCTCCTTTTCTGTTAGTTGCGTTTGATCCATAACCAGGAATATATGTTGGTGCTAAAGTAATATATTTTTCTGCTTTTTCTGCATAACTATTAAGAGCCTCATTTCTTTCCTCGTCAGTTTTGAATTTGACTAAACCCAATTTAATCATTCTCCATTTTGCTACATAACATGAACCAGCCATGAGTAAATAAACACTACGACACCATGAATTGAGGTCAATTAATTTGAGAAAATCTTCGGCTGCTTCATCAAATTGATGATTAAATGCATAGAATGTAGCTCTATCAAAAACTAATAGAGCTTCACTTTGTTTCATTTGAATTTTAGTATTTGGATCGTCAGTAAAATCTTGCATCAATTTTACCGCCTTTGCTGATTGACCTTGTGAAGCCAAAACCCTTCCTTCTTGTAATAACCATAATGCATTATGGGGAAACAAGTTTCTTACTTTCGATAATAATTGTGGGGTATAAACGTCTGGGTTTTGTAAGATTTTTTCCAATTCTGAATCTGAGATACTAGTTCTTGAAGTGATATCAATAACTGATTTTTCATCGCCGATTGCATGTTCAGGTAATCTAAACCCAGAATCAACGAATTGGACAGGACCATCATAAAAGACAAGTAAACATAATAATGCTAAGTCTCCATGAATGTTTCTACAAGTTATCGCATTTCTCCATAATAATTTCAAGCCTACATCTCTTTCACCTCTAAACCCTACAATTGATAAAACTTTACCTATTGCAGGAGGAATTAAAGAAAGAACGACTTGCAAAATACCGAAACATAATTGAACACCAGAATGAATGAATTCATCAACAGTTGAGACATGTAAATATTGAGAAGATTCATTGTTATCAATTGATGATTCAGTTAAGATTGAAATGTTAGATGGTTCAATTATTGAAGGTGGTTGAAGTTCAACAGACTCTGAGTTCAAAGTGTCGAATGCATCAGAAAATTCATCGTCATCATCGTCATCTTCATCATCATCGTCATCATCTAGATCCTCATCAATTGGCCTGGTTAAGACCTTCCCATTCAGTGGAGGAGTTGTGGCTTTGAACTTGGAATTGGCAACAGCGAATGGGGATGAAGATCTTGAGGCTTTGTCGAATAACATAGTTCCCTTTCTCGATAAAGTTAAACTCGAGGATGAATCATTGAATAAGTTAATTTTATTAGGATCAGCATTACCAATATTAGTACCTTCGATTCTATTTTTCCTCATTTGAAAGACATTCTCTAAATCTTTCATTAATTTTATATCATTTGGCAAGGATGAATTACTTGAGCTTAAATCATCTTGGAAACCAGGTAAATCCACAGAACTTAAACTTGAAGAATTTTTTATGGATTGTTTTTTTAATTTTGCAATATTTCTGTTGAATGCAGGTTCCAGTTCTTTGATCTTCTTGTAGACACTATCTAAAGTATGGTAAGCTTTTCTTAACTTGTATAAGGCCTTTGCACTCTCAACCATACCATTATTTTCTTGAAGAAGCATAACTAGAGCGTTCAATAAGGTTGATTCGGCATAAGTGACTTGGAATTCAGTACCTGGAGGATAGATGTGGGAAGTGACCAACAGGTATTTTGAATTATATTTTGAATTGTTCAAAGATGAGTTTTCAGCTTCAGACAATGTTTTATGAGCTTTAGCCATTATTTCAGGTTCGAAACCTAAAGTAGCCTCTAAGAACTCCATGACCCCTAAAGCTAAGTGGAAAATACCAACTGGCTGATCAGAGCCTGAAGTTTCATGTTGTTTCAATTTTGTGGTCAAAAGGTCTGTTCCTTCAGGAGTTCTATCATCCAAAAGGTAATCCATGGCCTTCAAGGCGATTTCGAAATCATGGACTTGTTTCAAGATCTTAGCATAGTTAGCATTGGAATTGGAAACTGAACTTGTATCCAGGGAATTTGATGTTGTTGAAGACAACGAAAGCAATGATGCCTTCTTTCTTAATCCTCTCAACATTCTTTTTTATCTTTCTTTTTGTAATCAGTCAATTCTTCAATCAATTAATTCTCCAATTAGTGAATTCTTGAGTTTATCAATTTTTCAAATCTGTCAATGGCTGATCTGACCTATAAATAGCAACTTCTAAAAAGCAAAAAAAACCCCGCAAAAAAATCAATAAGCCTTCTACCACTGTATCTATTCAATGGTATACCTGTCAATTCCTAATTAGTTCCTAGAGTTGCTCAATCTCTTGGACCCCTATTTCTCTCAGCGGTTATCGTTTAATTGATCTGTTTTTAATTTTTTTGGAATTCTCATTTTTTCGTACGACATATTTTCGATTGATGTGTCGCGGGAGACTTTTACCGGATCTACAACGCCGGTGCGAAAAATGCTGGCTGCGAAAACAGAAGATGCCAAACAAGATATAACAGGGTTCGCATAGAAAGGGCTGGTTAAAAGAGAAGAATAATCGATGAAAAGGGAACAAAGCGTAAGGAACAGCGATTCATTGGATGATTTGAGGGTATTTTAGTGGGCGTTAACGAAAACGCCTACAAAGAGTCGTGCCTTCTTAGTTTGATTGTTTGATGCATATTACTTGCATTGGATATCATTGTGATGCTGGTTGATATTGAACTTATAAAAGAATCTGATGCTGCATCGATGTAAAAAATCAAATTTTTAGTAGATCATTCTTTAACACTAACTTCCATTCTTTAAGTTATCTTCATTCTTTTAAGACTTACTTTCATTAAGACTTTCATTAAGACTTTCATTAAGACTTTCACTACTTCCATTAAGAATACTTTCGTTACATTCATTAAGAGTCTTTACTTCCAATCTTTTAAGTTACTATCGCTAAAATGAAATTCACTACTTTAATAAATTTAATTGCAGTTGCTCAAGCCGCTCCAATCGTGATAACAAGAGTCCATACTGCTGATCCTGTTACTAAATGGAATACTTATACTACCGGTACTACTACCGTTACAAACGTTAATACTGTTAATGGTCCTCCTCCTGACCCAACTACTACTTCAACGCTTACTTCAACAACTAACACTTCCCCAGTTGCTGCTGCTCCTGATACTACTACTTCAAGTACTCAAGCTGCTCCAACCACTTCAACTAGTTCTACTCAAGTTGCTCCACCAGCTTCAAGTACTCCAATCCAAACTCCTACTACTAGTGAGTTTATTCCAACTACTTCAAGCTCTTCAACTACTCAATGGTGGACTCCAACTCCTTCTACAACTTCAACTTCAACCACTAGTTCAAGTTCAAGTTCAAGCTCCAGCTCAAGTTCAAGCTCAAGTCACTCAACTGTTGTATGGACTCCAACTACTTCAAGTTCAGCCACTCCAACTACTTCAAGTTCAAGTACCTCAACTACTCAAGGTACTACCACTTCAACAGAGTCAACTCCTTCAGCATCTTCAAGTCTTAATGACTTTGAAACTGATATCTTAAGCGAACACAATAAAAAGAGAGATTTACATGGAGTTCAACACTTAACTTGGAATGCTACTTTAGCTCAATATGCTGCAGATTATGCTGCAAAAGCATTCTCTTGTGATAACGTTCAATTAATTCATTCAGGTGGTCCATACGGAGAAAACTTAGCTGCAGGTTATTCTGGTGGTATTTCTCCAGTTGATGCATGGTACGATGAAATTTCCAAATATAACTTCGATGATCCAGGATTCAGTGAAGCTACAGGTCATTTCACCCAATTAGTTTGGAAATCAACTTCCCAATTAGGTTGTTCTTATGTTTCATGTGATAACGCATGGAAACAATATACTATCTGTGAATACTCAGATACAAGAGGTAATATAGTTGGAACTGATTCTTCAACTGGTAAGAGTTACTTCGAAGAAAATGTTCTTGAACCAATTTCTAGTTAGTTTGTATTTTATGAAATGTTATGTATAATAAAAAAAATAAAAATTGTATTTTGTTCTTTTCTCTTGTTCTTATTTTATATATTTGTAGTAGAAGAAGTTTGCTTTGGTAGAGTTAGAGAAAAAGTAAATGATTTTATTTATTGTTTAACAATATTCAAATAAACTATAAACTTAATCATGCTTCAACTATAATTAATGATATTAATTAATAAATTCTTAAAAAAATACTAAATTAAATTTAGTTTTTTAAAGTTTTTTCAAATGAACCTTTTGATGGTTTAGCATTTGATTGTTCAATTTTAGCTGAACCTAATTTTTCTTTTGAGAAAGTTTTAGCATAAGGGTTTAATCTTAATAAAACTTGTTTGTTCTTTAATGGGTTTTTCTTTAAGACGTGAGTTCTCTTTTGAGTAGCAGAACCGGCTGGTCTAACAACAGCTTGGATTTCAGCAGAGTTGATTAATCTGGTAACATCAGTGTTTGAGATGATGTTTGATGGTAAAGCGTAACCAGATTTAACTGATTTAGTTGAATCAGAACCATAGATTGAATCTAATGATTCTAAAGCACCTTGAGTCCAGATAATAAATCTACCTAAGTGAGCACCTGGAGCTAATTGTAATAAACCTAAAGATTTAACTGAAGCGGTTTCAACACCTGGAACATTTCTTAAAGCTTTAACGATACCATTATCTTCTGAGTAGACAACTAATGGACCTCTTCTTTGAGTGAATCTTCTACCTCTTAATTTACCTTTACCAGCTCTTAATTTCTTTGATTTGATAACTTTAACAACATCTTTGTGAGCACCAATTGATTTTAAGACTGAAACGGCTTCTTTAGTTTTTTGGATTGATTCAAATTCATTTGAAACAACTAATGGTAATTCTTTAACTTGTTCAACTCTGTGACCTCTAGCTAATACTAATGAAGTGACAGCTGAAGCAGCAATAGCTGAAGCAGTAGCATATCTTTTTTCATTGTGGTTAACTTTAATGTTCCATCTTCTCCAAGTTTTAGTTGGAGCAAACATTCTACCACCTCTACACATGTTACCGAAAGCAGCTTGACCTGATCTGTGAGTACCTGAACCACCAACTCTTGGAATTCTGGCTAAAGCTCTACCAGTACCCCATGATTCAGCTGAGGTTTGGTGACCGGCTTTTTCTGAAACAGCATAAGCTTGTCTTTTGTTCTTGTTAACTCTAGTAAAGACTGAGTGGACTAAGTCTGGTCTAACTGGAGCTGAAAAGACAGCTGGTAATGGTAATTGGCTTGAGGTTTGTTCTCCTGAAGTTGAGACAACTGAAACTTGTGGACGAGTTGACATTTCTTACTTTATTTCTTATAAATTTGAATGAAAAAATTTTTTTTTTTTCGTCTTTATGTCTTCTTTGAAATGAAAATTTTTTTTCATTTTGGATTCTACACACTTTAGTTTACGACACTACTTTTTTTTTCAAAAGTTCAAATTTCAATATGTCGTTTAATTTGTTACCCGGTTTTTTAGAAAGGTTTTACGACATGTTCGACATTGATATTAAAACTTAATTAGAGGATAAGGATTATAAAGTATAAGTAAGAAAAATATAAAATAAAGGAGAATGATATGATAATAATAAGGATAATGAAAATGAGGGAATAATAAGAGGAAAGAGAAAAAGAGGAAAGATAAAAATAAGAAAGAAAGAAAAAATTATATTTATGTATGTATAAATATATATATATCTATATTCATATATATATATATATTCATAAAGCAATTTTATTAACAACAAGAATTTGATTGTTGTTGATGAGCTTGTCTTGCTAAATCCACACCAGGTTTCCTAGATCCGACTTGTTTAGCTCTATTATTAGCACCATTAATAGCTTCTTCAACTGGTAATGCTCTACCAACTTTATTAAAAATATCTAAAACACCTTCACCAGATTTAGCTGAACATTCAGATAAAATTACATTATCCTCTTGTTGATTCAATTGTTGAACATATTCTATTACTTCCAGTTCATCCACTTGTCTATCTTCTTTCAAATCTAATTTATTACCAACTAAACAAATTACAATCCCTTCTGGCGCCTGTTTCTTTAATTCTTTTATCCAATCTTGAGCTTTATTAAAGGATGATCTATTGGTTATATCATAAACACATAATGCTGCATTTGCATTTCGATAATACATAGGTGCTAATGATTTATATCTTTCTTGTCCTGCTGTATCCCATATTTCAAACTTTATAGTCGTTTGACTTTCTGGTAATGTAATTGTTTGTGTTAAAAATGCTGCTCCAATAGTCGATTCTCTCATATTATCAAATGTATTTTTAACAAAACGATGAACTATTGATGACTTTCCAACGGCACTTTCTCCTAAAAGTACCAACTTAAATTGTGCAAAACGATTATTTTCCATTGTCTCTATTCTTTTTTTGTGCTTACTCTATCTTTTTACATATATGTATATACATATATATGAATCCCTTTCTCACTCGTCACTGTTTCGCGATAATCAACCATAAATATTACTACCATCTCTTTACCACCCTTCCTACCACAACCTCGCCCTATTCTACCAAATTATCGACCTATTCTACCACGACACTTCCCTACTACAACCACCTTTCTCTACAACCAGCATTCTAAAGTTTTATATTTCATTACATTATTATTTACTATTTACTCTTTATCTTTGTTAATTTCTTCTTACTTTCTCCTTATAAAAAAAGAAAAAGCTTCCCTTTTTTGAAAAAACCTTTCTTTTTCTAAATCTCTATAAAAGCTTCCTCTTTCTAAGTTTTTCAAAATATTCTTTCCTTAAGTTTCTTAAGTCTGGAGGTTGCTGAATATTCATTTCATCTCTGAACTCATTTATATCCTTTTCCAAAATATTTTCCCAATAAACATTAATTAAAGGTTTAGAATTCAATCCACTCTTAAAAGCCCATGGATAATATATATTTCTTAATCTTTCTCTTTGACTTGGTTTTAATCTTAATGGTGCAAATAATGCTCCCAATCCACTCATTGGGATTCCGATATTCATAAACTCGAATACTTTTACTGCTATTTCTCCTTCAATAATAATTGGCAATCCTGTGATCGAATGATAAAAATCATGACATTCTCTATATCTTTGGAAAATATATGCTAATTCTGGATCATCTATGTATTTGACTGGAACTCTGGTATCTGGACTAACCCCTTCTCTATCGAGCCATTTAATATATGTTTTACCAATAGTATTATCATCTAAACTTCTCAAATAATCCAAATCTAATGATGTCGATGTAATTCTAGGTTTTTCTTTTAAGATTTGTCTACCTATTGGATCTGATAACATTTTATGTTGTAATTGTCTTAAAATCACTGGCAATGCAGTGGATTCTCCCAATCCAACAATAAACTCATTTCTTTCTGGATGGAAATATGATCCAACTGAGGATCCAATAAACATTAATAACTTTTCAAAATTGTATAATGGAACATGACCAGGATAATTAGGTTCACTTCTTGTGAATTTAGGTTTACTGATTTTATTAAATTCAGCATTGGGGTCTTTATAATGTAGTTTACCTGCTTCCATCTTATTAGCCAATTGGTTACTCTCATTAAAGAAAATACCTCCTAAAATTGTAGTAATTGGAGTTAAAAAAAATTGTCTACTTTGGGTGAATGTCAACCCTGTTCTATAAGCCAAATGATGACCTACAGTGGGTGTTAAAGGACTCTTGGAAGGAGTCCTTAACGATAAAGATTGGAAGATATTGAACTTCAGCATGATTTTTCGCATCGTTCGATGGTTGCAAAAGAATGAGTGCAAATAGTAATGGAGCAAGAGTTAAAAAGGACATGAGGAGGGTTTATTATGCTATATACTTATGAATTATTATACCTAATATGATTGCGGTCAATCCAATAACAAGCCCGTTGTTACTATATCTTAAGTCGTTATCTTCATCAAATTTCAGAGGGAATTCCTCATTCGAAGAAGTTGGAGTAATGGAATTTCTCAAATCATTGGATCCTATGACTTTGAGATGCTGATTCGACAAAGACCTTGTATCAGACTTTGATTCAGAGTCAGAATCTGTTTTCTGGGTTCTAAAATCCTCTAATGACCCATTTTTTAAATTATCAACTAATTCGTCCAATGATAATTTACTTATATCTCGTGATTTTGGTATATCTTGAGAAGTTGAATTTTCAAAATTCAAATCTTTTGTTGGATCAATATCTGAATTGTTTGTATGTGAATCTTCTGACATTTCATTAGTTGACAATGGGTTTACTAATTGAATATCTTTATTATCTTGCTTTATATTTTCTTCACTCATCTCAATTGCTTCTTTATCATTGTTTATTGCTTTCTCATTCTCTAACATTTTTTCAATTTTTATTTCCTTCTCATTTAGATTTATATTGAGTTGTTCAATTTTTTTACTCAATTCTTGCTTTTCGTCTTTAAGTTTGAATATCTTTTCTTCTAACTTTTTATTCTTTCTATAACTATCTTGTTTGAATGCATTGAATTCACTTAATAAATTTTCATTATTATTTCTCTCTTTATTCAATTTTTCATTAAAGTATTGTAATTTCTCATTAAATTGTTGTTTCAAATATTCATCATTCAATTCATTCAATCTTGATTTATAATTTTCTAAGAAATTTTCAACTGACATTAATGAATTGTTTTGTTGTTTAACTTTCGTTAAACAATTTATCAATAAATTTATTGATTGTTCTAATTTTGAACTTGAATTTGTTCCTGAATTTCTAAAAATTCCATTATTAGCTTTGGTGTATAATCCTAATAAACTATCTTCTATTTCCGGATTAATATCACTAAACATTGCCGATTCAAAGGTTAAGGCTTTCTTCTCTTGTTTGGTTTCTTCTTCCGTTTTAATATCCTGTTTGGAGATTTTATTATATAATTCTTGTATGAATTTATAATGTTTAAATTCTACTGAATCTAAATTTTTCCCATTCAAGTTCATTTCCTCATCTTTATTAACATTACTCATTATATCTATACTTACAATCTTAGCAATGATTTGCTTATGGTTCATTCCAGCTTGAATATTGAATCCAAAACATATGGTATCTCCTACTTTAACTTCAATCGGTTCAGTTTCTAGTTTATCCTCATTGACAAATGTCCCATTGGACGATCCCAAATCTTTAATCATTAATTTCCCGGTATTATCGATGTACATTGCAGCATGATTTCTACTTAAAACTCTTGAATCAAAAAATCCATTGGTTACATCTGGTTTAATCTTGGTTCCAGTTGGTCTACCCAACTTTCTAGTATCGGGGAAATGGGGTACTGAAAAGTGTTTTTCCACAAATGTATCATTGAGGGAGGTTAAAGTAACAAAATAATGAAAGTTTTTTGGCTTTTTAGGTTCCTCCCTATTGATTATATTAATATTTGGTGTTGGAATAACTTGACTTTGAGAATTTGATCTTCTTCTAGTAATTCGTTCATTTTCTTTATCTGTCTTATTGGGGGTACCTCTGGTACCATTAACAGAACTCTTAGATCCGTTGACGAACTTATCCTCAGAATGGTCAAAATTCGAAAGGTCTAGATGAATCTGAATATCTGACCGACTCATTTCCTTCGCCTATTTGTCTTGACAATTACAACTCGTCCAATTATCTTGATTTCTATAACAATTCTCTCACGTATATGCTTTCACGTAACTCTCTGACAACTACTTCCCACTACTGTTTCCTCTGTTTGCTGCTCTAGTGGTATCGTCTACTCTAACTTCTGGTAGTAATTCTCTCCTGTAGGTGAAAAATTCGCACTACTCTTAAAGTAAATATAAACATGTCAACTAACGATATCTTGGAGAGTTGTGTGCAATCTTTGAACGGTTCTGTCCAGATCTTGAACAACTCGTTGGAATTGGTGGATGACTGTACTAAGAATGTTCCCCGTTTGAAAAAAGTGTTGAAAATTAGAAAGGTTTTTGGCTTAGTTCCTGAACTGGATTTGGAACACGCTTCTAAAACATTGGAAGACGACTTACAACCCCAGATTAGAATGCTTAAGGGTAAGCTTGATGTCGAAATGACTAAGCTTAGAAGGAAGAAAGTCAATTTGACCAATAAAATCGAATTGCAGAAGGTCAGACTAGAAGCTTTGGAAAGGTCAAATCTCACTTCTATTAGAGGTGTTTCTAATAAATCTTTGGTCTCAGGCAATTTGGATGAACAAAAGTTGGCTAGATTGAAACTTCTTCAGAATAAGAAAGAGAGATTGAAGTATTCTTTGTCCAGAATGAAGTTACAAGAAAAGAAATCTAGATTAAGTATGGGTCAAGTTTCTGAATAACCTAAAGGTTTCTAAGAACTCTATGAACTTCCATAAAAGTTACTCTATGAGTATGTATATTAGTGTATAATTAATGGGAATAATTTAATTTTATGTATCCTGATTACTCTCTGAAAGTTTTGATTGACTTTCTCTTATCTCTTCTCCATTCATATGTTCTACAACTTCAATATTTAGATTCTTTGCTATTTCTTTAGAATATTGGTATGCAACATCCTTAATTGTGACATCTGCACCTGTTAACTTGGAAATAGATGTGGCTTCTGCATTTGGTAACCCACACATGACAAATGTATTTAAAAATTTTAAGTCTGGATTTACATTTAAACCAATTCCATATGTTGTGATTCCTCTTTGGATATTGGTACCAATTGATGCAATTTTCAAATTATCCTTTTCGATCCATACCCCTGGGTTTTCATTGAGATGACTATCCAAACTATAATTTTTCTTAAGCAAATCCTGAATTGATTTCAATAACACTGAGTCGACAAAACATCTTACAGACAAGTTTGCAAATTTCTTTAAATCAAGGATCAAATATGCAACAAGTTGGCCGTTTCCATGCCATGTTATGTCTCCTCCTCTTTCCAACTGATGATAAACACAACCCATTTTCTCAAATGCAGTAATTTGGTCTTTCAAAGTTGGATCTTTCTTAATCTTCTTTCCACCAGTGTAAACATTGTTAAATTCGAATGTCAATAACGTAGGATGTGGTTTCATGTCCAAGATTTTATCCAAGAGTTCCTGTTCATACTCAGAAACTGTGAACCCTTGTTTTGCCAAATCATTTTGATTCTTTTTGATCTTTGATTCAATCTCTTTGAACGATAAGTTAGCGTCCAAAATCGATTTTTGAAGACTTTGGCCTTCTTCAAATAATGTTATGCCATCAAAGTGAATGTGACGTAACTTCTTATAGTTTTCAATCAATGGTGTGAACTTAGTACAACTACTCTGAAATCTGACAAATCTTAACATACTGAAGAAAACTTTTGCGACTATCGTAAAATTCACATATATCTTAAAAATTTATAAAATCATCGAATTTTCTTCAAAAAATTCCCAAAAAATCACAACTTATATCTCTCCCACCACTGAATCTCTTTGACAACACTAGAACTCATAATAGGTAATGCTAAGAGTGCCAGAGGTGAAAAGAGATGAAATTAATTGTTTTTGCAATCAATTTCGCGAACTGTATCTTTATCGTTACTTTAATAGATGAATGAAGTGAAGAAGAAATCATTTGAATTACCCAATTTCCCGCCAGATCTTCAGTACGTGGGGTCCCAAACCCCTAAGGCATCACCAACCACATCTACTTCCACAAAATTTTACAATCTGATCGATCGAGAGAAAGGTAAGAAAGTCTCGTTATCAGGTAAACCAAGGAAACTTAAAGATTTATTATTGAAAGTAGACCCTTTAACAGAAACTGAAGAGATAAAGTTGTTATATAAACTTTATTTACCTAGAAAGAAACCATTGATTGAAAATGCAAACGCTTTGAAACAGCTTCAGAATAGTCTTCCCTTATTGATACCTCATTCAAACGATACTACGAATATCTCATATCCTAAATTGAATTTCGAGTTACATCTATTCTTAGCCAACATCATCACCAGCTATGTCTCATCATGGTACTTATCCAAACTCAATACAGATAACTTGGAGTTCATTCAGAATGTTTACACCGTCTTATGTGATTTTATCACTGATTTAGCCAGAAGATTTAGTGTCATATTGAATAGCGAAAACTTATTGACCAGAATTGACGAATTAAGTGATTTGCTCAATGATCACCTCCTTGCATGTGTGGGTGATGAAAAGCAAATCAAGATCATCCACAATTATGAATCTCTTAAAAATGAAACTAACATTGTCCTTGATACAAGGAATGAGCAGGAGATTCTAGATGAATATTTGAAATCAAAACATATAATATTTGAATCGGAAGAGGCAAAACAGTTATATTTAAGGATATTTGTAAAGAAATTACTCGAATGTACATTTAATGATGATAATCCAGGAGTATTGAATTCTGAAATTGGTACTAAATTTGTTACTAACATAGTGGCCGATTTGGTTCTAAGTAACGTTTTGCTGAAATTAAGCACGTCTGAATTTATTTTTTCCATTATCAAAAAGGTCATTGATGTAGTGAAAGAGAAATTGGATGCAAAATTGCAAAGTAATAAAAAAGTCACAAAGTCATTTAAAGATAGAGTTAAGGCGCTTTTTTCAACATCATACAAGGATTTAAGTTATCTTATGATTTGGAATGATCCAGGTGTACATACAGATGACAATATCTTTGATAGCAATATCTTTAAGTTATTAGATACGGTAACAGGATTTTCCCAAAGAAAGCCAATGTTATCGAGTTTTATCACTACGGTCAAGTGTATAGTAGGGAACATAGATGTATTAACTTCAAAGCTTAATAGGATAATCAGAAAGGCGATTTTTAGAGGATTGGTTCAATCCAAATTGATCACTGATGATACATTGACAAAAGTTATCAATAATTTGAGAATGAATATTTTCAATAAATCCAATAAGGAATCCGGAATACCAAAAGTAATTACTATAGATTCACTTGCAGTTGAAATCTATGAGCTTTTAAACCATAAAGCGTTGCCATTGAATATTTTAAGATATTTGAAATTTCAAGGAGAGACCAAAACCGAGACCATTAATGCAATTAAAGCAATATTATTGATATTTGATTATCAACCAAGGCCAGAAGAGGAGGATATAATAACCAATGAAGAATTCCATGAGAAAGAAGATAACGAACGTAACGAAAGCAATAAGTTGAATCAACTCTTAATGATAAACATTATCGATTTGATCACCGCGAATTTATATAGAGAGTTAATAGAGTAATTAATATGATATCACTTGAAGATGAAGAGGTGTATAGTTACCTTTATGAATTGATAGTACTCTCCAAAGAGAAGCACGATGTGAAATTAGTCAATACATATGAACTTTTTTCATTTGGTAATTTGAATCATTATTATAAGTACCCGAACCAGTTCATTGAACTCAATAGAACACAATTGATAAAGTTGATGAAACTAAGTATATGGGATTACTTGAGTATGGCACATGAAATATCTTTTGGACAAATTTTACAGGATAATGGTGTACAGCAGGGATTGAAAGATTTAGGAGAGAATGAATATTTCATTGAGCTGCTTTTACTGGAAATGAATAAAGTATCGATTGATATTAGGATCGATCAGGGCAATGATCAAATAATAGTTAATGAGTTGATGAAATTGAGAGATGTATATGATGAAAAGCTTTATACATTGAGAGTGATCAATAAAGAGGAAATTGGAAATATAGAGAAATGTAAAAGTCAAATATCAGGGTGGATCGATAAGATAAAAGCTGTAAGTAAGGAATATAGTTCAGAAGTTGATGCAAGATCAAGAAAGAGAAAAACATCAGAGAATCCATATTGAATCAAAAGATATTAATGAAATATATATTTCAACACATGCCTTAGTAGAATAAATAATGAATCTTATGCTTTCCAAAATTTAGAAATAAAATTTGTAATACCACCTTCTTTTTCCTCTATTTCGTAGACACCGTAGGCAGCAACACCGGTACCAAAAGTCAATAAGTACATGGCGTAATTGTGTAAAGAGCCATAGACTCTTTTTGGGATATAATCAATAATACATGATTGGAAACCAGTATAACAATGAGCTAATGTGAAAGCACATAAACTTGAATCAAGTAAAGTGGTAGCACCAGTAATGAAAGGAGCTAAAGCTAAAGGAACCATAGCAATTGAAACGGCTCTTTCACTAGTCCAATGTAATGAACCATGAGTTTTTGATGGTTTTGGTGGAACATATGCATCATTAACAGTTCCAACAATAAATCCTGGTGGTTGTGGGATAGTTTTAATTCCACGAATTAAACTTGGTCTAATAGTTTTATTTAATCCTACTCTTGATAACATCTTTGCTTATTCAATATATAGTATACTTCTTTTATGATTATATCTCCCGATTATATCTTCTGATTATATCCTCAAGTTCCTAATGGTAAATATACTTAATACCTTTTTATGGAGTATTCGCGGTATTACAGATGAATCGATTTTGATTGGTCAACAGAGATTGGTTTTGGTGCACGTCCAATATAATATGGTTGCAAAATCATTATTATACATACTTTAGATTATACTAAAGTATACTAAAATATACTTTATGCTATACTAGATTATATTATTATTATATACATATTATTTCATTGTTTTATTCCTGATCTTCTATCTCAAATTGTTCGATTTCTGGAAGTTTTCTTGAAGGACCAAACCTTTCAGTAATGGCCTTTTCTAATACACCCAAAGGTCCTTTGAGGTAGATAATCTTAGAAAATCTATTTACAGTATTATCATACCAGGATAATTCCAGTACTTCAAGATCTGGTAATTTTGCTTGTAACTCTTTACATCTTTTCTCACCTTTCAAGTTTCCCATTTCCTGATACATGATAATCAAATTACTCAAAACATTATATACAATCTTATTCGCCTTGGTTGAGGTGGCATTAGTATGATATATATCATCTATTACTTCTTCTCCCCATGAAATGGCATTTTTCTTGTATCCCTTCTTCCACATAATTTCACTTAAATGTCCCCTTATCTCATTGACTAGTATAGTTAAATTCTCTTCTTTGCAATTGAATAATGGGAAACTATTTTGGCTTCTTTCCCCCGTTTCTATCATCTGCTTGACTCCTTGCAAGTACTTTAAGTTCGACAAATAAATATTCAAAGATTTATTCAAATTTTCTTTCTGTAATATTTTTGAAAGCCCTGTGTTTGTTGATTGTTTAGCAAATAAAAACGCTAAGTCATTTAAACATGAAACTAATTCATCAGTTACATTAGAGCCACTAGTTATTAAGAACCCATCTTTAAGACTAACCGATGAAAATGTTGATTGAATCATAGAAATTGACCTTTTGATCAATTTCTCTTTTTCATCATAATTGGTACATATCTTAGATAATAATCTAGCACATTGGGATAATCTTTCAGCATCTCCTAATCTATAAAAAATTTCATCATCATAGACCAATTTCTCTAATGTTTCTATCGAAATATCTAATTGACCCTTTGCCAATAACGCCTTAGCGTATCTACAAACGATATCCACATAAAAATTTGAAAAAGTATTCGATTTATGGTAAACTAATGTTTCTGAATCTATTAATGGAGCTCTATATTTATTATTTGGATCAGATTCATCAAATTCTAAGTCTGGATTACTGGCTTTCGCCATTTGAATTAATAATCGCCTATAATGCTTAACAGCATACCTTGGACTTTTTAAAACATCATCTTTATTTATAGCTTTGACAGCAGTGATTTGATCTTTGAATGATAATTCAAAAGGTATAGGTTGTCTCGTATTGGCATCATGATACATGAAGTATAACAGCCCAAAACAAACTAATAATCCTCCAATATAGGCACCACCAAGGATATTGATAATTGTCCCCCAACCTTTAACTGCTTGAGTTTGACCTGATGATAATTTGATAAACGTTCTTGTTTGCACAATACTCAGGCCATTTCCAAGCTTACTTCTAACAGGACTCCTTGGATATAAAAATGGCCTTAATCCCGTCAAGCGTCTCACCGTGCTACCTCCTGAAACTCTTTGGGCGTGTAGTATACGGCCATTTAGTATATGAGATCTTAACATCATCATTAACATAAAATCAAAATTTCGCATTCTTATAATATGGTATGAACTCTTCGAACCATAATGATATTAGTGGGCCAGTGCCATGGTGGCACATATTCATCACCAACTGGTTGGTGGCGGATCCCAATTATATAATAGTCCATTCAGACAAGAAACCTTATAAAAATTACCAGGTTCAAAAATACGAAAATATGAAACATGTTTATCTTTTTGGTGGTAGATTAAGAGTTGTTAAGCAAAAGCCCATAAATGTCTTGATAGGAATCTTAATAGTTGGTATCGGAGTGCTATATTGGATTTTTGAAGCAAAATGGGTATGGTACAATATTAGTCCTGCTTTACCAATAATTTTTTCATATTTGTGGTATATTAGTTCCACAATGTTTATAAAAGCTGCAACATCAGATCCTGGAATTCTTCCTAGAAATGTCCATCTACCGAAACAGCCCAGGCCAAATGTAGTTGCAGCAGCTTCAAGCACTACGGAAACAGAGACTGCAGTTGAAGATAAAGCTCCTGATGAATATTTTAACACCATTACCTTACCGTATTACAATGACGATTATAATGGTGTTCGTGTGAGGTATTGCACTACATGTCATGTTTGGAGGCCTCCAAGAGCAAGTCATTGTGGAGTATGTAATGTCTGTATTGTGAATCATGACCATCATTGCATTTATATCAACAATTGTGTTGGGTTAAGAAATTATAAATATTTCCTTTGGTTTACTTTGAGTATAGTATTGACCATGATTACTTTGATCACAACAACTTTTATACATATATTCCATTATAGAATAACTCCTAATGCGAACATTCATAACTTCAGACAATCAATAAGGTCATTCCCCGTGTCGTTTTTTCTTGTACTTATAAATTTGGTCCTTCTAATCTACCCATTATTGATATTGTTACTACACATTTATTTGACATCCCAAAACTTAACTACAAGAGAATATTTGAACAATGTCAGAGTTTCCAAAGACTTTGTACATGTATTTGATACTCATAGCATATGGAAAAATCTTTATTTGAACTGGGTAGGTCGAAGTAGAGGAGTTTCTTATTTAACCTCTACTGATATATACGAATCGGGTGATATAAGACTAGAGAAACTACCTCCATTAGAATAATCGGCCATTAAGAAGTCACCTTCTAACTACCCATATGCGCTTAGTAGGGAGGGTGTCTACATAGTAGAGATGTACAATATAATAAAAATAATAACACTGTTGTATTTTTCTTCATTAATCTCTTATTCGATTTTTAGTTGATTTTTTCTTCATGTACAATAGATAATATCTACTTTGGAAAACCAATAGGCCCGATAACTGTTATCAATCTAACACCAGATTGTTTAGATTCTTGCTGCTTTTGACCACCCTATAAAGTTAGCTTTGATATTACACAAAGCCAAATATTACACAAAGCCAAATATTACACAAAAGCAACTTTTACAAAATTTTTGTCAAGTTCAGTTTTGTTTTCCAATTTTTTCTAAAGAAAAGTTCCATTTGGGGGTCAAAGTGTTCCATTTCATAAATTTTGTTCCATTTGAAAGTCAAAGTGTTCCATTTAGATTTTTTTTTCCAGAATTTTGGACAATTTCAAAAATTTTTTTAAAGAAAAGTTCCATTTGAGTATCAAAGTGTTCCATTTCGTAAATTTCGTTCCATTTGGAGTCCAATCTGTTCCATTTTGATTAATTATTCATGAATTTCTTTTCCTTGACCACAAAGTTGATCAATCTTCCTCAATTATTTCTCGATCTGATCTCTTTCTTCTCGATTTCCTTCTCGTATCTACGATTACCTTACTTCTTCCTCATTATATTTTTGCAGCTACTTTTCACATCACCCTATTTATATGTTCTACTAAAAATTTTTTACATAAATTCTGAATCAGTTATACATTCAATTACTAGAGGATATTGCATTATCAAATGTTTTAGAGAAACTAGTTGATAACGTTCATGAATCTTTGGCTGCAAAAGTAGTCCTCTGATAGCCTCTACTCTTCACTCCATTTTGTGACCCTTTCTTTATCAATAAGCTACAGCTTTTCTACAATTAATTTTCTGATGATTTGAATTTTGGATTTAGTGATATTTTGAGGATTTCTGCTTTTGTGGATTTGCTTTTTTATTCCTTTTGTGGTTCAAGTTTAGAAAACTATAAAAGGAACCGGTTTCCCTCAAGATTTTTCTAATCAATGTATCTTTCTTCATAAGTAAGTTTACATAATTTGAAGGACAACTAACATAACTAGAGCTGATAAAGGTATGCTGCTGATAATAAAGGTATCAACTTCCATGAAGACAGACAATGGTTGGTGAACAGGAATACCAAAGTCATATTTCAGATATTGGGAGGTATTTATGATATTACTCTGGTATTTATGTGATCCACAAATAGTTCCACAGATGCTTGTCATGTTATCCAAGATTGGGTTCAAGCTAGGAATTGGTCAATGAATACGTGAGTCCTATTCATAATATTGGGGGATATTGTAATATTGCTGTTCTTGTTTGTTGGTCCATGACTTATCTTGTTCCCATCCACAAAGTCATTGTTGATACCTGGTGATTCAATTTGCTTATATTGGGGGGTATACCCAAGTTGAAATTATCAGGTTTCGATGATAGCTGCAAAATTATATAGAAGTCATACATCGTTTCTAACTCTCAATCTCTAATGTTATATAGTTCACCTTGAGTAAGAAGGTGAACATCGTACTCTTCCCTTGGGGTGGGGGAAGAAGTACGTAGGATCACCCTCCTGAAGAGGGTGATGATATCAAATCCTCTCCTTGTGGGAGGGTTGGGTATCTAGTCCTCTCTACGGAGGGAGGACTTATTATGCCTCCTGAAAGAGGAATAAGCAGGGAGACACCTTACCCCCATTTGTAAGAAGTGTATGTATGTAGGGTCTTCAAATAAATAAACAGGAAGCAATTACTTTTTGTTATTTTTCTTCATCAAGTCGTACTGTTTAGCTTCTTTAAATGCACAATAGGTCATCTGTGGTATACAAGATCAAAAGGTGAGACGGTCCTGATATTAAATCGTCTCAATGCTATAAGCCTAGGGGAACTTCAAGTATACGCTAAAAGATGAAACCCTCAAAAAGGTTACCTAAGAAAGGGCAACAGAAGCCAAATTTTCAAAATACATACAAAATCACACAATAATTTACGTGATATAAACATCAATGCATTACTTCCACTTAATCCCTTACAATTCCCAAATCTCTTCATACCTCTCGTGATAACCTCATCTCAATGAACTGCATTAAGAAACGAGCGCGCGTCAAAAAGTAGCGGCTATTTATCATTAGTAGAAGATGGATAAAGAAGAACAGAGGAGGGTGTTTAGAGATGTCTTCAAGGGACCGTTGGAGAACTTAATGCCGGTGAAAGACATGGCTGACTTTGCGGCACCAATTCGAATGGGTCTTTCGTTCGATTTTGAAAAAGAAATGGAAAAGACCTTGGATCCACAAATGGCACAGAAGATCAAACAGGCAGCTGATGATCCAGCGATTCAAGAACAGATCTTAAAGGATCATTATGAATTCAACGATGATGCCACTCTTAACGATATGTCATTCAAGGATTTATCAATTGCAAGGCCTCAGGAAGTGCCCATCAAACCTTTGAATTTCACACCTTTTGACGCTAAGATTTTGCAATCTGTCAATCTTCCTACCAAAACGACGACTCAACCAGATAAAAACAGCCCTTATGTAATGGACAATGAAACATCTTCAGAAATACCTTCAACTTCATATAAGTTCATACCAATGGTTCCCGCATCACATCCACAGCCTACACAACTGACAACTGCACCTTTTGCAAATATTCCAACATCGAGCAAAACTACAAAAATTCCACTCATGCCTTCCTTAAAAGATAATAACTCAACAATTAACCATTCTGCAATCACAAAAGCTGAAAAAAATGAAATACAACCTAAAACTTCAAGCCCACACAATTCTCCAAAAATCAGTCCCAACAGACTTCCTAGAAATGCTGTAATGATTAATAACACAACACACACCGATAATTCAGTTTTTGCTGAGAATTCAACTTTTGTATCGGTTCCAGAAGCCCAATACCCAGCTGACCATTCAAATACAACAATAAATCTGGGACTCATTACAGCCAAGAGACCTCACGAAGCCATTATGAATATTGCAAACAAAAGGCCAAAAATCACCATGGAGTCTATCAAGAATTTTGAAACTAACCTTTCCGCCGTTTCAGCAACAGCCGCTTCGTCTCCAGGCTCGATTGTTAGTGAGGTAGTCCCTGAATTTGAAACTCGCTGTATTCTGATAAAATATTTAAAAGATATCGAATTGGATATCTTGAAAATAATTCAGGATTTTAAACTAAGTGACGTAAAAGATGACGTTCTAATTGCTTTCGAAAATGAAGCCATTGACATCTTAACTCAGGTTTCTTCACATTTGTCAAATATCAAGTTTAAATTTACTGAAGAAGAAAAATTAATCAAATGCCAATCAATGATTCAAAGGGGTATGATCCTTTGTAAAATATGCTATAGTATAATGGAAGGGAAAGCGTACGACAAAAGAATTGCCACTGATGGGATTATATCCAAGATTGTTAAATTCATAAAGGATACCACAATTCTAGTCACTTTAAACTTCAGAGTCATTGATATGAAGAAAGTGGCAGATACCAGTACAATTTCTTCCTTAATCGAATGGATTAGTATTCTAGTTAAAGATTGCTCAAGAATATTGCAAAGATGTATGTTTGCTGACTCGAATATTTTGAGTCTTATTAACTCTTCATTGAGCGTCTTATCTATAGGAATAGAAAATGGTAGAAAAGATGTGATAAAATCCTTATCATTCGCTTGCTCAGAATTGTTGATTTCTATTCATGAAGCATATCCTTTAGAAAGGAAGTACATTCTTGATGAAGTAATCAATCAATTCAAACTTTTGAAAACCACCAAGCAAGAGGCTCGTTTGATGGCTTTAAGGTCAGGGAAAACAATTCATATACTTTCTCATATTTTACTTTCTTTGATTCAGCAAATACAAATCAGTGACTTGAATTATGAATATTCACAAGGTGAGTCTAGTTTTTTACATATTAAGTCTAAATTGAAGGAGAAAACTAAAGCTTTTGATGATAACATTCACTTGGCAACTTCAAAATTATTTCAATTCTATACACAAGGTAATCGAGGTGGTCTTGAAGTCTTAATTGAAGACCTTCTCAGAGTTTATCCAATATTAGAGTATACGTCAGCTCCATGGTTTTTGATGTACTTGGTTAACTTTTTTTCCAACCAGTTAAAAAGTGAACAGCAACAAGTAATTGAAACAGGTTTGGTTGGTTTTATTGGGTCAATTTGTTTGGTCATTTATGAAATCAAGTCACAGATTGTATTGCATATCAAGATAGAAAAATCATTACAAAAAGATGACCTAGAGACCTTAGACAAAGGATTGTTCGAGCTCAATAATCAAATGACTATTGAATCGAAGTCAAGTTCAAATCTATTCTTTTCGAAGATAGCCCTTTTCATGAAAATCATAGCACAAGTAGAATCTTTTATCGACTCGTCAAATAATTCGAACACAACTTTAGAGGCCTTAGGATCGGAAGATTTCGATCAAACAAAGGCAAACTATGAATTTCTTATTAAAAAACTCATAAATGGATTGTTCCTTAAAAGTGAAGCTGCATGTCAATCAAAACTTGATGTTCATGACATATACACACAATTGGTTATAGCTGAATTCTTGGACAAAATTGACTTGTTGATTCATAATATTTTAAATGGTCTTGAAAGTTCACGTATAAAAACTAGAAGTAAATCAGTGAAAATTATTTCCTCGATAATTACATATGAACCTAGTTTATTGTATACGAAGAAAGCTCAATCTGCCATCTCAAGTATGTTGATGAATGACTCTCCAATGGTTAGAGATTCAGTTTTGGAACTCTTGAATAATTACATGAACTCCCATCCGCATGCAGTTGATCAATTCTATATTTCTGCATCAGACTGTTTAGACGATCAGAGTATTCAGGTTAGAAGAAGAGTCATAGATGTCATCAAAACAATGTACAACTCAACTAACAATATCAAAGCTAGATCATTCATGCTTTCCAAACTATTAGGCAATATTGAAGATGAAGAAGAATCAATTTCAGAATTAACCCTTTCTACTATTGGAAAATTATTGGTACCATCTCTGGATAAGAATGACGAAGCTTTTTTATCCGTTGCTGAAATACTTCTGGAAGTGACTAAGTCAAACAAAGCATCAGAAAATCTCGAACTGTTCCTCCTAATTCATGCCTTCAAAATGAAAAATTTCAATTTAGATAACTTCATTGTCGCCTTAATTTCAAGATTGTTGAATTACTTAGACAATGCCGATGAAAGTACTGATAAATTACAGATCGCCGCTTACTTGAATTTAATCGCTATCCTTGTAAAGGTCAAGGGTAACACCTTCCCTCATAATGGTTTAAGAACTATTTTAGAGCTGCTTTATTCCCCATCGAACTCTATACGTCATCAAACATTGAAGATTTTGAAATATGTTTTACCGCATATGAGGGCGGTTGGTGATAAATATGTAGATGAAACCCTTAAACATCTTACTTCAAACTACGGGAAATTTGCGGTTGGTTCTTTGAGTGTGGCAGTTGATTGTTGTATTGAGCTTTGTAAATTAAAGAATGATTTTAGCAGCTTAAATCAAATTTCCTCAAATGTTCTTAGGAGAGTATTTCAATTTTATGAAAATACATCAGAAAGTGGACCGCAAAAATATAGTCCTGTTCTAAGTAAACTATTATCCATGCTTGGAGCATTGACGTCCGAGTATAACTTGGATAAAGAAAGAGATTTTTTTGCTTCAGTTATTGCACTTGATAATGACTCGGTATCCACTATAGTTTTGAAAATCATGGTTTCATTTTGCAATAAACGATACGATTCTAGAATAAGACAAGTTGCAATTGAAAATGTTATATCAATTTGTTCATCTTACCCTAAATTTTTTAGTAATGAAAAGTTATTAGTTCTTCTTGAAACACAATTCAACAATGATTCGAAGGAGATTGTTAAAATTATTATTCATGGTTTCATAAATTTTCTTAAAAAGCAGGAAAAGAGAAGTGTTATGAAGAACGGTAACTCGGAAAAGAATTCATCAATCCAAACATTGGATATTGCAGCATTTAATGGTGCAGGTGAATCTTATGAAGAAGATGCAATTTGTAATTTGTTGGTTCAAAGATTTTTGAGTAAAATATTTGATTTATCTATTACCGATGAAGGTGAATTGGGAGCTATGATCATTCATTTTCTTAACTTGGTTTATGAATCAGGATACACAACACCAAATAATCGTATTGCTAACATAATTGCCCTTGAATCGAGTGATAACTCAACAATAAAGAGAAATGCTCTTAGATTACATAAGTTCCTATTCGACAAATATGAGAGTTTATGCGATACAAGTTATGTCGAAGCATTCAATATCTCAGTTCTTTATAGAAGTCGAACCAATAATCTTTTCAAGCAAACATCATTCTTGAAGCTGATCTATTCAATAGTTTCCAACAGCTTGACATCTAGAAAAAAGTTTATCAATGCAATGACAAAAATTCTCAAGGTTGATGTAAATATGAAATCAACCATTGATGAAGCAGTACAGGGTAGAGATAGTCTCATATATGCTGTTCAAAATTTGAGAAATATTGAATTCTTCAGTATCGAAGAAATTCTTATCTTGATAGATTCTGTCAATAAAACATTAAGTCGTCAAGGTGAAAATGTTTATGAAGATGTTAATGATATGTCTGAACAAAGATATAAGAATCCGAAAAAAGAATTAAGCCACAAGCAGTTATTGAGCTTACATTGTAACTCAATTTCTGCGTTACTCAGATTTAAGAAATATTTGGTAGTTAAATACTGTATCACAGAAGACCAAATCACAGAGTTCCGATCAACTAAAGTTAATGTTGAGTTAAGGGTACCACCAAAGATCAATAAATTAGTGAATTACAATTTTGAAGTAGAGGATCTTTTAATGGATACTAACAACAACGCAAAACTTAATGAGATACTTGGTAAATTCGTGGGTGAATTCAAATCGTGAAGAGAATAATAGATCTTCATTCGTGCATATAATTTAAATAGCATTATATTTGCATCACCAGGATGCTTATTGACTAATTTTCTTTTGATTTTTCTTTAGAGCGTCAACAATTTTTGGTTGAATCAGGTTTCGTATATCTTTCTTACTGATTGGTTTCTTCCTGAACAACGCTTTTTTTTTAGGCGATGTTTCCATCTCGTAAGATCTTTTACTCTTTCTGGAGTCTTTTGGTTCAACCTTGTTCTTAAGTGCTCCTTCTCTAGTATGTGGTTTCTCTTCGGTAGCTTTCTTTGACTTAGTTGTATTCTTCAGCTTAGCCTTAGTCGCCTCAATCTGTCTAGTTTTAGTCTTCTTAGGACTCAAATCTGAGAAAGTTTTCAGTTTCAAGGTTTTCAGTTTCAAGTTTGATTTTTTTTTTGGTGTTGTTTTAAGTGTAGTTTTTGTTCTTGTTTTTGCTTTAGTTTTTTGAGTAGTTTTCGGTGTAATTTTTTGTTTTGATGATGATTTCAATCTTTGAGTATATGACCTAGGAACTTGCTTGGACTCTTGAACCCTTGTTGCCTTTCTTCCAGTTAATTTGTATTCTCTTTTAAAATGAGGATCTTTCAAGATCTTAGGAGACGATTTTGGATCGATATATAGATAATAGCCATTATTCAAGATAAGTTTAATTGGGCATTTGAGTGACAAAACTCTTTCAGAGAGTCTTTGTTCTCTCAATTGGTCGATAGGAAGATCATACTCGTTTGGAATACTTTCAGGTTTCAAGGTTCTTTCCAAATATTTTCTTTCGTCTTTCCAGGCATCGAATCTCTTTTTCCAATTCTGGTATTTCAACAATCTACGATCGATTTCACTCAAAGTCAATTTTTTCTTCGTTTCCAATTCGTTTACATCTTTGGCATCGTCGATTTTAGTTATGGTGGGTAGCACTGTCATCCAATTGTACTGGTCAAGTTGCTTTCTTTGGTTTTCCAACGTTTCAACATCTGACAAGATCTTCAACCTGTCCAGATTAGCCATTTTGGATTCTTGTCTGCCCATTTGTTTGTGGAATCCCTCGTACAAACCATCATCTAGAGGGTCCTCCCTGAACTTGGACTTACGCGGCAGCTCAATTGAGGTGACCTTGGTGATATTCATAGGCTTGGAGGTCGATTCACGGGGTGGTAGAAGCGAATCATCGCTATAATGATATAAATTGGTTGTTGATGTTTTAGATGAGATTTTGATAGCTTTGTTCTTCTGTATGAAAGGATTAAAGTAATTGAAGTCAAGCAAGTTCCGCTGCTCTTCTGGTTTCACACTCTTAGACCTCAAGGTCCTATTACCTCTACCTTTAGTCATTATATCATAATAAATACACCTACACAGTAATGAAAAATCTTATCGTCGCGAAGATTTTGATTTTTCGCATCAGAGTTATACTGTAGTTGATCCACATAAAACGATGTCATATCGAGGAAAGGAGAAGCCATTGGAGCTGTTACCTATGTACAGCGATGGGCAGGGCCTAGAGAAGCGTCGAAGCTTTTTGAGACCAAAGAAAATCAGCTTTAATTGGCTGAAAATGCCCCTGATAGATGATGTGAAGCTTTTGGGTCTACTTATGCTATTTTGGCTTCTAGTGGTTCATTGGTTGGAAAGAGGCTACGTTAAATTCACCATGTCCAAGTGCATGTGGAACAAATGGGATGGTTTATCTCAAAATTCCGATTTTCACCATGTTGCTATCATTGCAGACCCTCAACTAGTTGACGATAATTCGTACCCTGGTCAACCAGATTTGCTAAATTATTTCGTTAAGCAGTTGAGTGATAACTATCTACACAGAAACTATAGATACCTTCAGCATATTCTAGATCCTGATACCATTCTTTTTCTCGGAGACCTTTTCGACGGGGGTAGAGAATGGGACGATGCATTATGGTTCGAAGAATATATGAGATTCAATACGATTTTCCCTAAACAGCCCAATAGACGTACTATTCAATCTTTACCAGGGAATCATGATATAGGCTTTGAAACTATAGATCCTAGAAAGTTGAAAAGATTTGCTGCCTTTTTTGGTCCATCTAACGATTTCATAGAGATTGGTAATCACTCGATCGTCTTATTGGACTCAATATCTTTATCCTCCGATGATCCATCTGTACAGCAGCCAGCCAGAGATTTTTTGACATCCGTTGGAGATTACATGACTCCAGGCTTCCCAAAAATTTTGTTATCCCATGTACCTCTCTATAGAATAAATACCCAACAGGTATGTGGTCCTAAAAGGGAGTCTCCAAAACCTTTCCCAATCCAAAAAGGTAAACAATACCAAACTGTCATAGAGAAAGAATTGACTGAAGAAATCTTGAACACTTTAGATCCTAGATTGATCTTCAGTGGTGATGATCATGATTACTGTGAAATTACTCATGATGTTGCAGGAGACGCAACTGAAGTCACCGTCAAGTCTGCAGCAATGACCGCTGGTATAAAATATCCTGCTATCCAGTTACTTTCTCTACACAACCCTGTAAATCCTCAGGGCATAAGCTTGGATCCAAGTCAACCCACTTTCAATACTGAAATGTGTTACATGCCAGATCCTTATTTTGCTATTATACTTTATGTAATATGCTTCGTTTTGGTTATCCTAACATTAGGAATAAACTTCTTCTTTCCGACTTTATTCCAAGAGATTATTAACAAATTTTCTAAAAACAAAGATGCTTTGCCTGTTTTTACAAACATTAAAGAAAAGAGCATAAGAAATAAACAGCCCAGCGTCTTTGGGTTCTTTCTTTTTTCAGGTATTATGATAGTATATGCACTCAGTCTAATTGGGTTCTATTATCGCTATGTATAATATACAACAAGCATTTCGTTGGAAATGTGCAAAGATTCAACTTAAATATCTATTTATTTTATTTGAAACTGAAAAATCTCTCAATGTAACTTGGATTGAAATCTGTTCTCTTTGAAATATATTGCCTTATAGTAAAAGGTCTCAAGTTGGCTAATTGTCCTTCAGTAACTAATGAATTGATCAAGTTTGGATGAACAGTGAATAAGTTACCGATTTCCTTCAAGATTTGGAAATTTTCCGACAACTCTGGAATACCCCATTTATCGATGACCGACTGATATCTTATGACATCTCTAGTAAGTATAATACCACCAGTAGAATTCACTGTAAATTTTTTAAAATGCTCTAATAAAAGATCCAAAAATCTAGCACCAACTTTATTTAACACATTCAATAGATTTTCATTGTCAAGCGAACTTGATAAACTCTCGTAAACTTGGGCCATAAATTCTGAGGTTAAATCACAAGCCTCTGTATCATCTTCGGTTATATTATCAACCACGAAATCTTTCTTCTTCTGCTTAGATAAGTAATAAATGAATTTATCTGATGCTAGATCTGTCGTTTCATTTAAAATTATATTAATCGATAATTCACAACGCTTAATATAACTATTGGTTAAGTTAATCATTCTAGTTCTGATAGTTGGGGCATTTACAGCACAAGGAATTATGATTTTTTTGATACAACTTGATACTAAATATAAAATTTCACCAATCAAATGGAATGAATTGAGATACTTGAAGTTAACTGGCTGTATTGAATTAATCTTGGAATAGTTACTTTCTTGTTTTAAATTGTCATAAATGACTTCCAATCCTCCTTCGATATATAATTTACCAAAGTCAAATAATAAGATCTCTAAAATCTCCAATGCATATTCTGGTGATCTATTAGGTTCAATTTCTAAAACTCTTGCGATAGACTCAATGGTACTCCTTACGATAGATTCGACAATATTTATGTTTAAACCTGTGAATTCCTTCAATTCTTTTGGATCTTCATATTCATTTGATGAATTTCTTCTTGTAACATCTGCCAAATGAGATTTCATAAATTCTTTGAATTTGTTATACCTCTTGCTTTCTATGAATTTTATACCGAATTTGTCAAAGGAATTTTCCTTTTCAGTCGTAAGAGTGTGATCCAAATTATTCATATTTTCAATTGTTGTAGCCAATTGTTTGTTGGTTAAAGATTTCTCATTATAATAGTTGAATTTTGAAATGATATTATAAATATTTTCTTCAAGATTCTTCTTCTCCCTATTGAAGTAGATATTATCGGAAATGAATTCAATAAACAAATCATAAAAACATTGATCTAAAACACCAGATAATTCATTATCATTATCAAAGTCATTTGTTATGAAGAAATCCTTTAAGTCTTTTGTAAAATCGTTAATCATTTGAAAAAGCATATGTAAAATTCTAACATGGGCTAATGAATTAAAAGATAAAGAATACAGCAACAAGTTTGTAACTTTATTCTGAATTAATTGGGCATACATTCTTTGAATAAAAATTCTAAGAACAGGAGTTGGGTTTTGAAACACTTGACTTACAATTCTGGCCTGACCTTTCATTGTAACTTTTAATTTGTTCAATAAATTTTCTATTTCTTCATCATTGACGGTTTGTTTATAGTCAGGATTCGATAAATTGTTCCAAATAGTTTCATCGTCATCCAACAAAGATCTACCAATATCTTGTAATTCTTCTTCCTCAAAGAACTCATTTTTACTTACGAATGTTTGAATGACATTTTGACCTCCATTATACTCAATCAATATATTTGAAATTTCCTTCATGACTTCAAATTCATCATTTTCCAATGCCATTTCGAAATTGGTTAATAGGTTGGTTTCCATGACTTCACTGAATTTTTCGATGACGTTGGTGCATTTCAAAGTTTTAGGCACTTCACTAGTTTCAAGTTTTCTGGCCAAAGTCAAAAGATTCTTAAGATTTTTGGCACAATCCATTTTATCGGTAAACTTCTTGCTAGTTCTTAAATTTTCAAGAGGATCATATTTTTCCTTTGTGTAAAACCCGTGATAAGCTCTTATCAAGAAGATGGTTTCAACAGAAACGTCTCTGACGTTTGTGATTTTATTCAATTCGTTATTCAATGGATCGATTTGATTTGAAACGTCACTGATAATATGATCCAAGTTGTCAAATTGTTTTGTTATCAAGTCAATTTTGTCGGAAAGCTCCAAAACGTTTTGACTGTGTTTCAATTCATACTCTTCAACTTGTTTTTCCATGTGATCCTTTTGGGATTGAGCATCAATGGTCAATTGTTTCAACTCTCTGATTGTTGATTCAAATGTTCTGATATATGGCTTTGGATCTAAACTCTCGAGTTTATTCACTTCAGCTTCTTTGAAATTGTGGTCTTTGCTGAGTTCTTCAATGAACTCATTCACCGTCATTCCATCAAGAAAGTTATCGAGCCTGAGGTAGCCCCTTATCCTTTCATCAAGATCATAGATTGAGAAGCTCATGTTGATTTAATAACAATGCGAATCTGGTAATTTGAACTGATGATAATAAAAAGAATCTGCCAGTGAGGTTTTTTAGGGAGGAAGTCTCTTTAATATTTGTATTATAGGTTGTGTAGATGAAGCAGATTATTTTGCTGAAATTTAGGTGAATTTTGGTGGATTTTAAGGGATTTTAGATGAAGAATTATTAGTGAGGTTCTTCGTGGTAGGGGATGGTACTATTTTGAACGAGCTCGTACTATTTACTGAGAGCTCTTTCAATTTATTAGAAGAGTTCTTACCATTTACTATAAGAGTACCCACTATATAGTATCAAAATAGTAAAAATCATTTATAGTTGGATAAATCATTTAAAGTAGTTTTGATAATTCTTTTATAGTTTAGATTTTGATTTATGGCGTTATAAAATTTAGAGAAGAGAAAAAAGTAAAGGAAACTAGAAATATATTATATCTAATTTAATTTAAAGGTAGTATGACATTTACCACAGTATTGTCTGTCACCCATGTTAGCCATGAAGATACCAGCACCACAAGTTTGAGATGGACATTCTCTTCTTAATCTTTCAACCTTACCTTCGTTATCAACTTTATAGTAAGTTAAGACAGCTAATTTATGTTTTCTGTGCTTGTGTTTGATTTTTTTTGGAGTGGTATAGACCTTCTTCTTTTTTTTTTTACCACCACCTCTCAATCTTAAGACTAAGTGAAGAGTTGATTCTTTTTGGATGTTGTAATCAGCTAAAGTTCTACCATCTTCTAATTGTTTACCAGCAAAGATTAATCTTTGTTGATCTGGTGGGATACCTTCTTTATCTTGGATTTTTGATTTAACATTATCAATAGTGTCGGATGATTCGACTTCTAAGGTAATGGTTTTACCTGTTAAAGTTTTAACGAAAATTTGCATCTTGGTTTGTCTGCAAAGTCTGCTTCTTTCTTACCAATAAGTTTTTTTTTTCATTTTAATTTTTCATCAATTAAAATGAGATCCGGGTAAATTATGTTTTTTTCTTTCGTACAAAGCGAGAAGAGAGAAAAAGGAAACCGGTCATGGGGCTTTAGCCCTATTGCCAGGTTTGTGTAACATCGGTACATCACTGGTTTATTTTTAAATCACTTAATATTTGTAGTATATAGAGATATGGAATTTAGGTATACTAAAAAAATATAGATATATAACTATAGGTATATGTATATGTATTAAAGGTATAAAAGAAATTTATAAAAAATTATAAATCTAAATCAGAATCATCTTCATCATGAACTTTAGAAGCATAATTAATAACCCTTCTATTAATTATACCAGTTCTTATTAAATAATCCTGTAAAGAACTATAAGAGAAATCATTTGCATCATTACCTAATTTCTCAAACCCAACGAGTCTGTCAAACTCTTTTCCATTCTTATATATCACTACAAAAGGTAATACCTTAATATTTAATTTCTGTGTCAAAAAAGGAGCTGATTGTGCTTTAATTGATAAAATATTTAAATTAAGAAAATTCTCTGATAAGATTATAAGTTTTTCATTCATTTTATTACATTTCATAAAATGTGGTTGATAGAAATGAACTATAACTATTTCATTTTTAGTTACCAATTCCATTAAATCCTTTTCATTATCAATATCTTTTATGAATCCATTATTATTAGAATTTTCAATCGTCCTATTGATCTTTTTAAATTCTTTATTTAATTGCTCTATTCTAGTCTCTCTGTATTGGCTCAAAAACTCATCATCCTCTAACATATCAAACACTTCATCTTCATCGATCTTATCATTCTTCCGTATCGATTCCTGATACTTTTCAATGGCTTCAGATTGTGTCTTATCCATCTTTTTATCTTTATGAACGCGTAAGAAAATGAAAAATTCACCATATATGAATATTTAATCTAATCTCTCATAAATGCTCCTTCTCTTTTTGTTTATAATGATGAATCTGATCCGTATGATGAATCTGATAAATCATCATTATGATCTACTTCATTATTTGTCTCTGTATTCGTTATATACTTTTCATTATCGATATTTTCTAATATATCTATTACTTGTTTGAGACCTTTAGCACTGGTCTTTATACTTTCATCAAACGTCGTATAGTTTGTATGGATCACATCTTCGCCGTCCATTAACTCTAACGATTTGATAATATTCTCTTCGATCTGTTTTGTCGTCTTAAGTATCAATTGGAGTTCCAATAGTATTCTATCCTGTTTAGCTTTATCACTCATTCGCAACTTTTTTAGTCTTCTTAATGATTATATCTTAACCATGATACCTTGATCACAAAACCATTGATTTATAGATATATAAGAATTTTATTAGATACGTAGATTACTATTTACATGCTACCCTGAAACTTCTGCCCTAAAAACAATCTAATGCAATCTTATGAACTTATGCTTGAGTTTTCTTTTATCTCTATCTCTTTTTCTCTATCTCTTTATCTCTTTTTGTCTTTATATTTTTCTCTTTATATTCTATTCTCTTTTTGTACATCTCTCTATATTCTTTCTCCTTTTCTCTATGCTTAATTTTCATCTCTAAAAACATTTCCTAATTTTGAAACTTCAGCTAATACATCTGAAGTTCTTTCAGTTACTTCAGTCAAATCATTGATTAATGAGAAACTCACATCTTTTACAAACACTCCGGATTCTTCCCATTTATCTGTTAATGTCTTTAAAACATTTTCAAATGCTTGTTTTCCGGTATTTGCATTTTGGCCAAATCTTTCTACTGACCAATCTTCTATCTTATCACATACTCTTTTGAATGATGCAAATGCTGTGATCTCGGCTTGTTGTTTGAACAATGTTCTTGAGTTTGGTAATTCCTCGTCGGGTCTATATATCACCGTTTCATTGACTTGCAATAAATGATTCATGGTTAAATTATGGCTCTTCATTACTAAGGTTTTATTTTTTAAATCAACTTCACTGATTTCTCTCACATATGAATATTCTTGTCCTCCTACTAAGCAACTGAGCCATTTGGGAATTGCTTGCTTACATCCAATCAATCTTTCTGTTCTTAATGTCTGAGTTTCTGGGTTAATGGTTCTTTCCAAAATATCCACTGAAACTACATGCGTACTTAATTCATTAGGGTATTTTTGCCAATTTGCGGCCGTTACTTGATCCCATGGATATACAAATGCATGTGTGCTTTCAAATAACTTCATCTTCTTCCTATATCTCCAATTACTACTTAATTATCCTTTCCACAATATCCTTGGATTGTATAATCTTATATAATAAAGTATAATCAAAAGAAAATTTTCTCACTCTTTTCTTTTTCTGTGTATAATCGATCGATGACATATATTACAGATTACTATACAAGATATTAGATTACATATTGAGGTAAGTTTACCCCTATAAGGCTATATATGGTCTTCTATTGGTACAATGCTAATTTGAATCTGAATCTTCTATTTCATCAGACTCTTCATTTTCGGCTTCTAATCGCTCTAATTCGTTATCTATTTCCTGCTTCTCATTGGTCTTGGTCGGATATTTGAAGGTTTCATCTTCTGAAGACGAACTAAGGTCAACCAATTTCGCTGGTTGGATTACCTTCTTGGGCCTGGGCTTGGATATTGAATAGAACCGTTTTGTTGGTGACTTATCTGATGATGATGCCCCTGATTGCAATGGTGATTTGGTTATCGGTTGTGGTCTCGGTCTCTCAGATATCGGTATTTCTGATGTCGGCACCCTTGACATCGGCGATCTCGATCTCGGTCTCTTTTCATTTGGTCTCTCTTCAGTTGGTCTCTCTTCAGTTGGTCTGCTTTGACTTGGTCCTTGACTTGACCCTTGACTTGACCCTTGTTGAAGTGATGCTATTAAATGCTCAGGAGAGTTCAAAGTGGATTTCAATGATGAAGGTTTCAATCTTTTAATTGATGATGGTTTTTTAATACCCTTAGCTAATAAAAATTTTGAAATTGGTCTTAAATCCTCTTCTGAATTGACTCTTTGTCTCTTGACTACTTCTAAATTCAATCCTGATTCATCCAGTGATTCCGATTCAGAAAATCCTGAATAATTATTTGATGACTCTACAGAGCCTTCTTTATTGAGAATATCCATAATGCTGTTTTTCTTGAATTCTGATGGTGTGTTTGTAAATTCAGCTTGTGCATCTTGAAATTCATCCTCACTATCTTTAGTCCCTGCTTCTGTTTCTGTTTCATTTTTTCTACTATTAGACTCATTCAAAGTTTCATTTACTGTTTCTTTTGCCGTTTCTTCTACTGTTTCGTCTACTGCTTCATTTACTGCTTCTTTCAAAGTCTCATTTACAGTTTCATTTACAGTTACATTCATAGTTTCATTAATTGTATTCATAGTCTGATTAATTGCATTCATAGTTGAATTTAACGTTTCATTCACTGCACCGTCAAGTTTCTGGTTCAAAGTGACTTTGGTTTTTTCATTCTTTTCTCTTTTGATTTTCATAACCTCATCATAATCATAATCATCATCATTAACACCATTTAAATCATTATTTAAACTTGTATAAAGTAAATCAAGACTTTTTATTGAAGAACTTGATATACCTGCAGAATTCAAAATTTTCTTCCTTAAGACAAATAATGCCTCTATTTGTTGACTAATCATTGGTTTATCTAAAGGACTCGACGCAACATTATAACTTGAAGTAATATTACTTCTAATTATAGTATCTAAATCATATTCTGGTAAGAACAAAGTCTCTAAATTATCGTAAAATTTCATCTTCTTCATTTTTTGTAATTTTGATTTGATTAAATTTTCATTGATCGATAATAAATAAATTCTATTTGACAATGTCAATCCAGGAATTAAATTAACTTTTAAAGACTTCGAATGATGATGCGTTAGACTTTTATTTAAAAATAAATCGATTGAATGATTTATAAAAGTTTTATAATATTGATTATTTTGAAATTTGAAGGACAAATCATTAAAAGTAATTTTGATTATTTGAGGAATTAATTGAAGATTGAAATTTTTAGTTAGATGTTGGATTAAATTCAATTGGAAATTTTTGATGAATAGATTTTCAATTCCATAATCGAGTGGGAAGTATCCAATATTATTATATAAGAATTCTATATTTTTGAAATCATCAAGGAAAAAATTATTTGAATTTTTGTTTAACAAGATCAATTTCTTAGAATCAAATAAAAGATTTAAATCTTTAAAATATTGCAACATTATTGAATTAGAATTTAACCCAGTTTCGTTCAAGACTATATTAGAATCATTATTTAATTTAAAATTATCAAGATTTTCAAAGATCTTAGGGTGCAAGATTAATAAAGGTTTTAAAAATTTTGAATTATCAAAATTGAAACCAATACCAACAGTTATGTATAAATTTTCAGGTTGAAAATCAGGTTTAAAAAGTTGTATTAAATAGGATAAATCAAGGGTGAAATAACTGAATTGATAAATATTTGCAGGATTATAGGTATTTAAAATTTTATGAAGTCTTACAGTTTCTTTAAAAACTGAATTACAAGTTTTACTAATTTCATATTGATGAATGATTGAATTATTTAATTGTTCAATATTATTTAATTTTCTAAGGAGAAACTTATTATTTGGTAAGGATAAATCAGGGTAAGTATCTTTGATATTCATAGTGACATCATCCACTAAAGCTTTTATATCGATTTGATTTCTATGATTATCTAATTTTAATTCATTAAAATATTGAATAATTGTGGATAAAATTTCATTAGATAATTTTTCATTATTTGGAAGATTTTTTTCAAGATCGGGATCATATTTTGTGTTATTTAAGTCATCAAGAATATTTTCATTATTAAAGGAATCAATATTTTCGGATTTTATATTCTTTTTTGAATTTTTGTTAGCAATTGGAGTATTTTGTTTAGATCGTATAATTGTGTCAGTTGTGTTAAGGATATCTTGATCTTCATTTAACCAACGGGTGAAACTTGATTTCGGTATTCTGAAACGATCTTCAAAATGTCTGATAGTATCAGATTGCTTGTGGCTAGAATTTAGCCTCAAGTGATCTTTGTGATATTTGATAATTTCTAGTTTATCACTATAACTTATTCTTTTACCCATTATTTGTTTCAAAATTTCCGCAGAGGTTAAAAAATGCGATAATGTCGGGTGTCGTTTTCCCACATTTTATTTTAGTACCACTCTAATACCACCATATCACCACGGCAGTACCATCCTGGCACCATGATGGTGCCAGGATGGTACTAGCGAAGTATTTAAATAGAACCCAGAATAACCCTTAGGTACATTAAGGTACCTAAGAAAATTGAATAAGCCAAAAAAGGAATACAATAAAGTAATACAATAGAATAATATCATAAACTTAAACGCCAAAATCAACAATGGTAATATCTATAAATAAAATTAACTATAGATACAATTATCTATAATTTCAATTATAGTATAATAACCATTATTAACCCACCTATAAGAATTAAAAGAAAAGAAATAATTTATTTAGGTCGTTTGTATCACTTAAGATTGTTTTAGTTGTTTTGTAGTTTCTTAACTTCTTCTTATTACCAATTTTTTTATTTTATTTTCTTTTTTTTTTTTTGGTTCTTTCTTGATGGTATTGTGTTCAATACATTGGGTAAGAATGCCAATACAGATCTATGGCATTACCTAAACAAGTAACGGGTCACAATACTATTAAACCGAAGGTGTTACTATTTTAAGAGGATTCTTGGATTCTTGGAACCTATTGTATTATTGACGATGGGCTACAGGCACCGGGTAGATTAAACGTCTTATTTGAAATATGTATGGTGTTAATGTATGGTGTTGAAGTATGGTGTTGAAGTATGGTGATAGTGTCGTGTTATCAGAGTGAATATTATGAATTTTATCAAAGTGTATTTGAATAAACTGGAAGCACATAAAACACTTATTTTAATACTTACTATAAGGATGATATGATTTATAAAAAAAAAAATAACCGCTATCTTTAAATGGCTTTTTAGTTTCTTGTTAGGCTAAAAGTATGTCGTAATAGATCTTGTGATAGAGGATTGACTACATACCGGGCTTCTATGCGTGGTTGAAGTATTCGTGTTCATTTGCCCTGATTGGGTAATCTGGCGTGTGGCCTCAATGCAAGTCAAGCGAAATTCCATTTTTTATTTGACAACCTTAACCCCAGTTGGGTACCAAATACTACGGGCGTTGTTGCTTAAAGGTACCTCAGCATATTGTTTTCGACAGGCCGTTCCGACGTGATATGTACCCTTTTCGATTTATATGCCGTATTCATTTGCGGATGCAGTATATGTCACTTATATATCAGACTTTTCGGTTATATACAGATCGCGCGCATACATCGGTACACCTGTTAATTTTTTAAGAATGAAAAAATAAAAAAAAAAAAAATTTCAATATCAAAGAACAAATTAATTTCAGGGGGTTGGTTTGCTATAATATAAAGTAACAAAGGGGAAAAAAAACAAAACAAAATAACCAACCCGAAAATATAAACTAGAAATATAAAAATATATATAAAGGAATATCTTTGGTTTATATAATTGAAAAAAAAAAAGAAAAATTAGCCTTGTTTTTTAATTGAGGCAGTTCTTATTGCTGATTTTCTCATACTATCATTTCATTTCAGATAATTAATTTTTTTCAGTGATCTAAAACGTACGAACTTTTTTTCTTGAAGGTCGCTACATACTATTGAAATTCCATACCCATACGATTTTTAAGGGAAACAGGGAAAAAATTTTTTTTTTTTCTTCATTACACCTTGTCCTAGTCATTCATAGTAATTAAAAAAGTTTAAACTTAAAGAAGTTTTACTTAAAGGTAAGAAAGAAGAAAAGGGAAGGAGGATGAGATCAGTTTCATATGTGGTTAATAGATCTATAATAGTATTGGCTATTATTAATCTAATATATATATCTGGTTGTTATTTATATTACAAAGAGGATTTTTCAATATCAAAAACCTTATATAATTTTGATAACTTCAGTTACATTTATATTGATCATGAAAAGGAAGAACCTAGTATGAATTTTAATGATGAAATTCAAAGACTTTTTGATAAAGTCGAAAAAAATGAAGGTAATAATTTCTGGTTGAAAGATACTCAACTCACTAATACTCAAATCAAAATTGATCCAAGTAAATTCTTAATTGATTCTAAAGATCCTGATAGTTGGATCAATAAGCAAACTTTGTTTTATGATATAAGATTCACTTTATCCCTTTATATTAATCATATCAAAAATCAATTAATACACCATGATGGTGCTAAAGATATTTCAGTCCCCTTTAATTGGGTAGATTGGATAGACTTAAGTTACCTTAATGAAGATTTAGAAAAACCTTTGGCTGATAGAAGAACTTGTGAATGGATGAAAAGATTCGTTGATGGATCAAGTCGTAATAAATTAAGAGATTTATTATGTGTTGATAATAATGACATAACTCCAAATATGTTAAGAGATTTTGGTTTTGATAATCATGATCAATTACCTGGTTATATCGTTTATGGTCATTCTCTTAGAAGATCAACAATAGATGTAAGATTAGCTCAAGCTAAATCTTTTATAATGACCCACTTACCAAATCCTTTCAAATTAATTTTTTTAAATAAAAATCAAGGTACTTTTGAAGTTAATATCGAACAAGATTTACCTAAAAAGAGAATCTTAAAATCAAACTTAATGATGGATTATTTAGAATCAAACAATTTAATTCAAAATAATAAAATTCCAAATGAACTTACTTTAGATCCTGTCAATGAATTCAAATCTTTAAAAGAAAATGTTAAACCAATCATTTTAGCTGAAGATGATGATGTTTATGGTTTTTATAAAGCTTCTCATAGTCAAGATAAAAAACAAACGAAAAATTTACCTATTCCAAAAGATGCTTTCCAATATAATAATGCTTACATTGATAAACAATTAGAAATTTTTGATGAATTAGCTAAATATACTTCTTTAACTTATATTCAAAAATCTTATATTGAATCATTGAGATTATCAAAGGAAAGAAGTACCAATACTGAATTCGTCTTCTTTAGACAAGCTACTATTTGGACTGGCCATGATGATGATAATATTGGTAATGATCCTGGTTACCATTATGATTGGAGATTTTTCACTGGTACCTTATATGGTAAAAAACCTGGTTGGAATAGGGATGAACAAACTTTAAGACAAGAAGTTATTTTAGATAGATTAAGTAGATCTTGGTTCAGATTTGCTGAAGAAAAAGGTTTAGTTAGTTGGATTCAACATGGTCCTTTATTAAGTTGGTATTGGAATGGTTTAATGTTCCCATTCGATGATGATTTAGATATTCAAATGCCAGCAAAGGATTTAGCCAGATTAGGTGAATTATATAATCAATCTTTAGTCATTGAAGATATTGAAGAAGGTTTTGGTAAATTTTTAGTTGATGTAGGTACTTTTGTTCATAATAGAGATATTAGTAGACGTGAAAATCATATTGATGCCAGATTCATTGATATTGATTCAGGTCTTTATATTGATATCACAGGTTTGAGTGTTAGTGATGCCCAAATTCCTCTTAATTTTGAAAAGGATAAAACATGGGTTCAAATATCTGAAGAAAATAGAAATGATGAAGTTTATAACGATCGTAGAAAGCATTTTTATAAACATGAACAATTATCACCATTAAAGTATACTCAATTAGGAGGTGTACCAATGTATATGCCAAATGATATTTCAAGAAGATTAATTTTTGAATATCCAAATGGTATTACTAAACCCCAATATAAAGATTGGTTTTTTGTTCCAAAAATCAATTTATGGGTTCACAAGTCTAAATTAGTTGATATTTTTGATGATAATGATGTCAAAAAAGTTAACTTAGAATTCAAAGAGAATAAATTAGTTGCAGGTAAAGGACATGGTGAAGTCGATTACGGTCAATTATCTCGATTAATTTTAGAATTATCTGAAGAACAAGTTATTAAGTTATTAAGCAGTGATGATGATATCTTGTGTGAGTATTATAAAACCAAAAACATTACTGATATTCATGATCAAGAAGTTCTGTACTTATTTACAACATCTGAAAATCCAGAATTCAAAGAAAATGATCCTGAAGATAAAAAATTCATTATCAGTGACAAACAAATGAATGATGTTGAATTCGAAGAGTACAATTCTTTTGTTCATGAAAAGATTCATATGACCAAACCCTTAAGAAAGTCATTATTCCAATACGAAATTATTGACCAACCTTTGCATCACGATTCCCCTGAAGAAAAAGTGTTTCAACAATAAAAATAAAAAAAGTAATACATAAAAGCATTCAAAAGGTGAAGGCTTTGTTCTTTCCCATATATGACGATCCATTTACTTCATAGATTTAATAGATTTGTAAAATTTTAATACATTATTATGATTTAGTTCCATTTTCTCCATTAACTCCCTACATATTCCCATTGGCTCTTCATAATCTCTCTTTCTCTTCTTTTTTGTGCTCTATTTTGGCTCATATTTGCTCTATTTCTCTCTTTTTTGGCTCTTTTTTCGCCTATGCTAATTTCTAATGTTAAATATTAACTTTACCTGTCCATTTTGTATGGTATTGCTGTGTAAGGTCGTCACTCAGTGCCCTCACACAGTTTTGCAGTCATTTTTGCAGCATAAAGAGTCGCACTGTTCTAGAATAGAACAGTTTCTCATCATTAATCATGAAGAGTTTTTCAAGTATTGCAAGAGTATTGAAGACATCTGGAGCCGGTGGCAGGAGGCTCAGCACCAGTGCTGAGCTTCTCCCAAGATACAAAACCAGTGTGCTTCCAAATGGTCTTACGGTTGCCAGTGAGTTTATGCCAGGTACAAAAACTGCTACCGTTGGGGTTTGGATTAATGCTGGGTCCAGAGCTGATAATCCCAAATCAAGTGGTACTGCCCATTTCTTAGAACATTTAGCCTTCAAGGGTACTGACAGAAGAACTCAATTAGGTTTGGAGTTGGAAATCGAAAATATGGGCTCCCAAATCAACGCTTATACTTCAAGAGAAAATACTGTCTACTACAGTAAATGCCTTGACACCAAAATTGATGAAAACATCGATATATTGAGTGACTTGTTGACAAGATCAAGATTAGACCCTAGGGCCATCGAAAATGAAAGACATGTCATCTTACAGGAAAGTGATGAAGTCGATAAAATGTATGACGAAGTGGTTTTCGATCATTTACATGCCATAGCTTTCAAAAATCAAGATTTAGGTAGAACCATCTTGGGTCCAAGAGAATTAATTAAAACCATTAATAGAAATGACTTGGTTGATTATATCACAACTAATTACAAAGGTGATAGAATGGCTTTGATTGGTGTAGGTGCTGTTGACCATGATGAATTGGTTGAAAAAGCTAACAAATATTTCAATAACATCAAAAAGTCTGACGTCCCTTTCAAACAAAATGGCGATGATTTACCTGTCTTTTATGGCGATGAAGTAAGAATTCAAGACAGCTCCATGCCTGTTACTCATATCGCCATTGGTGTCGAAAGTGCCAGTTGGTCCGCTCCTGATTTCTTCACTGCTTCAGTAGCAAGTGGCATTATTGGTCACTGGGATAGATCCGTAGGTATTGGATCTAACTCATCTTCTCCATTGGCTTTCAATACTGCCTTTGGTGGTCCAAATCAATCCCCAATTGCAAACAGTTATATGGCTTATACTACTTCTTATGCTGATACTGGTTTAATGGGTGTTTATTTCACTGCTGATAAAGATGCTGATTTGAAATTATTCACTGACGCTTTGATCCAAGAATGGAATAGATTCAAATCAGGTCAAATTACTGAGGAGGAAGTCGATAGAGCCAAATCTCAACTTAAAGCTTCTTTATTATTGGCTTTGGATGACTCAACCGCCATTGCTGAAGATATTGGTAGACAATTAGTCAATACTGGATTCAGATTAAGCCCTGAAGAAGCCTTTGCTAGAGTTGAATCAATTACCAGAGATGAAGTCATTAGTTGGGCTAATTACAGATTGAAGGATAAACCAGTTGCTTTGGCAGCCCTTGGTAATGTTCAAACATTACCATCTCATAAAGACATCCAAAAGGGAATGTCCGCTTAAACAAACACTTTGTTACTCCTATTTATTGAGAAAAAAGAAAAAATTATGATAGATGACTACTTGTAAATATACATTTTGCGTTTCTAATATACATAAGTTGATCAAATATTCTTTGTAATCTCTGTAATTAAGTTGATCCATCTTGAATTACATCCTGTGCAACATCATTAGCTTCCTCATCTACTTCTTCCTCGATACTTTGGCCCACCAACACAGGTTCTGAAGGCACTCTCTTCATTATTTCAGGCAGTTTGAATAACTTACCAATATTTTCCATCCATCTTCTTCTTTTATCTAACAATGATCTCAATCCTGTATTCATTGCTTGTTGTTGAGCAGGAGTTAAATCCACTTTTTCGTTATTCTTCTTTTTCTTACTCTTAGATTTTATTCTCTTCATATATGCTTGATCAACTTGTTTGTCTAAATCTTCTAAAATAGTACAATATTCCTGATATGCAATTTGTTCTTCAACAATTGGTATCAATTTCTTTTTGTTCAGTCTATTGATGGCGACTGATTCCTTCAATTGTCTTTGTAGAGATCTTATCTCAGCTGAAACTTCATCATCTTCTTTATTTGTGATCCAATCATCAGTATCCACTATACTGCCAGATCTGGTTTCGGCTTTGATTGGTCTTCCGTTCAAACTCAATTTATTGTTTCTTGATTCTATATCATCGGGTAAGTTCATGAAGATTCCAATATATTTCAATTCTCGTTTCAACCTTTCTTCTATAGAATGGAAATCGTTTGTTTCTGTTGTCGAGTCAAATTCTGAATCAATCTTCAAGTTTGTAGCGATATTCTCTTCCATACCTAATGGATCGTCGTTGAAGGTGGAACCATTCATTCCGTCTCTATCTTCATCTCCACCTTCTTCAACGCCTTCGTGGATACTCAAAATTGCTGATAATAATCTACTTGATAAAGGTCCACAGGAAACTTCTTCAGTAGGTAATTTTTCATCTTCTAATTCGTTGAAAGAACCTTTAGGTTTATAAGTATCCAAAGAAGGTTGTTGGAAAGCTGGAGAGTTCAACTTATTTGCTAAACTAGCATCTTCTTCTGACCATGCATCTGCATAGAATTGGCCTAACTTTGGAATAATATATGGACTGACATCGGGGTCATAATTCTGTTTTTCAAACCCAGGAGGAATTATATTTTTTTCATTCAAGAAACTCAAGTCTTCATTCAGGAACAATCTATAGAAGGATTCAATATAAGATTGGAAAGTTGTGAATTGGACTTGATTGCTAGGAGCTTTGGTCTTAGAGAAATCGATATTTGGAATTTCACCTGGTAATAAATCTTTCAAATCGCTTTCAGGATATGAAGCAACCCCATACTTTTTCTTTAGGTATTCTTTACCCTGGGTTTCTAGACCATTGTGATCTTCCGAAAATAAACCTAATTCTGCTACAGCTGATGTTGACAACGTTTGAGGTTTGACAAACTCAGATTTTGGATTTTTGAGTCTCGTATCATTTTCATGAGTATAATGACCAGTTTGAACTGGAGGAACCGGGTCTGAGCTTGTATTGACTTTTGACTCTTGATCTATTGAATGGGTCTCTTTTTCTTCTCCTTCGTCTACTGACATTTCATCCAGTTTCTTTTGGGAGTCAGTTTTTTGTCTTTTTACATTGGAGGCGAGGCTTTCATCTTCATCGTCTTGGTCTTCTATATCTCTTTTCTTTTTAGTCTCTGCTTCTTCTACAACAGCTGCAGCGGATTCTTCGTCGTCTTCGTCATCTTTGGTATCAGGGATGTTTTCATTGAGTTGATCAGCAGCATCGATATCTACGGCTTCGGCGTCAGATCCATCAACGTTTTCTTCAGCCTTGAGTTTTTTGTCTATTAAATTGATGATGGTGGAGTCTGTCTGATCTGATTGCTTTAAACTCTTGGAAAGATTGGTCAATAGCTTACTTAAATTTAGCAAGGTGTTGACATTGGGGATATCTCTGACATTATCACCATCTAGTAAGCCAACAGACGAATCATAAGTCAATTGTAGTTCACTTATAATGTCATCCAAGATCCTGGAACTTGATTGTGGTTCATTCAAAGCCATTTTGGAACGTGAAATGTTTATGAGTAGTCAATGATTTTCACCAAAAAATTCTATGCGATAACTCTTTAACCAAAAAGCGTCTGTGGATGGTTCTTTCACAATAACTGTTGTAGCGAATCCCTTGACCCAGAAAGGTTACCAGCTATAATTGATTGATTATTCTAACTGTCCAAAATCTGATACTTTTTAATCAGATTTGAATATAATTGATTACTACTCTCACAGAATCTCGAGAGATGCGAAAAATCATTTTTCGAGCTATTATATGATTTAAAGTTATTTACAAGGTGCTTATATAAGAGAAATTATATAACCTAAGGTTTGAAAGTGGAGATGTATTGTTGGTCCTTTTTGTTTTTTACAAGGTCAACAAGTTTTCTGGTGATATTATGTTGAATAGGAGTTGCATTTTCAGGTTTTTTCCATTCGTCAGGGAATTTTGCAACTTTTTTAGAAGGTCTAGTATGACGTGTATCAACAGGAATGTCAGCAAAGTCATCTTTCAAGTCTTTGGCTTCTGTTAATAACTTATTGAATCTATCAACTATTATGCGGGCATTTTGAGTTGGTTCAGCACTCTCTTGGACTGAAAATTTCAAGATTTTGGTTTCATGGTTAAATTTGTTACCTGCTAATATCATGAATTTCTTTGATTGTTTTTCATTCAATTGCAAGTCCTTTAATGCAACTGATAATGTAACTTTACGGTTGGCTGAATTGGATTCGTTGCTGAAGTCAGTAGCGTAAGTTAACTTTATAGGAGTTTCAGTATCTGATTTTGGTTGGTAAGGTTGGCGGTATTTAGCTAATAATGGCATTTCAAATGCCATAACTCTATTCAAGTTATCTATTCTCCTTAAATCATTTGCAGTTTTACCACTTGAAACAACGTTAACATTACTTCTCTTTGGTGGTAATCCTCTTAAGTTGACAGGTGTATTATTCATATATTTTTCCTTGAAATTGTCTATTTCATAAACATAATCTAAACCTGGTCTTACTTTCCCCAATGATTGAAATGTCGATAAAATAGCTCTTCTTTCTTCATCATCTGGATTATAGTTCTCCTTTAAACTATCCTTACGAAGATTGTGCAACTCAAAAATTCTGTCGGCTGGTAACCCTTCCCACGAATGTGGATTCAAATAAAGTGGCTTCCCACTCTTGCTTGAGTTCAAACGTATCTGTCTAACTGTTCTAGCTGTTATACCGTTCATACTTGATTACTTTAATCGAGTGAGAATTTTTTTTTTCATCAAATTTGAAAGGTCGTGTAGTGTGGATTTTATTAACTATACAAATTAATCAAATAATCATAAATTCGTTGTTTGAAATTTCTGGGGGCAAAATAATTATAAAGAAAACTATATATGGGATAAGGTAGGTAATAACTTGTTAAATCTCTTTTTTTATCTTTTTAGGGCTTCCCTGAAAGTCATTATCATTAGATCTTTTCTTGAAGAAAGAGTCAATGGATTTTTGGGGACTTTTCTGCTGTTTGATCTCCTTTGTAAGGTATTCACCTTTACTTGTTACTTTCCCTACATTCTTAGAGACGGTATGGCATTTGATTTTGTCGTAAGCGGGATTTCTGGTTGTTTCAAGGCAAAAGTCTAATAATTTTTCAGTGGTTTCAAGATTTGGATTGATCCAATCATCAAATTGTTTCGTTCCAGGCTTCAACATCAATGGTTTACGACTATGAAGCCAGGATATGTCTTTCTTATCTGACTTGTCTGCAGGCCCCGTTAGGATTGTGAATGATGAGATGTAATCATTCCCAGGTTGAAAACATTCCTTGAAATGTGGATTATGGGAATAGAACCCTGCAAGAAATATCAATGAACTATCTGAGGAATGAACATAGTATGGTATTTTATCATTATTTTGCTTTTGCCATTCAAAATATCCTTCAATGGGGACAATGCATCTCTTACTTTTTGCTGAATTCCAGATTGCTGAACCTTTTGCAAGCGTCTCTTTCCTGCAATTGAAGTATTTGCTCTGCATAGACCTCATCTCCTTGATTTGCTGTTCATTATCTACCTTTGGCTTTGACCAGAATGGAACTAATCCGAAACTCAGGGTCTCGAATATAAACCTATTTTTCAGCTGCTGGTATATTATTACTGAGTTTTGTGTAGGTGCTATATTATATGATGAATACCGTCCTCCCAAATTATGATGTAAAACAATAGATGTTTCTTCATCTCCCTTGTCTCCTGAGACGGAATATCTCACATCTTGAAAACTATCTGTATTGTTACTTTCTTCATCATCTTGCTCGTTATCTTGCTCGTTATCTCCATTTGCATTTTGGTTGTTTGAAGACTCTCCTTTTGTTACCGTTCGTGATGCAAATGCAGTTCCTACGAATTGTGAAGGTAATTGAGCTGTATCCTACTACTGTTAGTTATTGTCTCAGATCACTTTTCGAATCAATAATACATACAACATTTAACGCATATCTGCCACACATATCAGCGAATTTTTTTGCCGCAAAAAGTTAATCTTATATCAGTGGGAACTAGTCAGATACTAATAAATAGATATATATTACATATATACAATCGTCAGTCATACAGTTGAGTCGTACTCATCATATTCATGAGCTTCTTCGGTCTCAGGAGGGAGAATATCATCGTAATTCTCTGGTAGTATATCTTCATCCTCTGAATAATGGTCTTTCTCTTTCCCATCAAAATATTCTGGTTGATCCTCTTTGCTTAAGAACTCATCATATGGGAATAGAGCTGAGGTTTCTCCTTTGTCGTCTTCAGTTTGAGGCATTATACCATTTTTTGCATCCTCAATCAACTTTTGTTTTAAGAGACTTCTTTGCTTTTTGAATTCAAGATACATATTTTCATCTTGTTCAGCTTTTTTGTAATCAGATTTATTAACCAAGGGATCCCTGACATCTCCTAGATGCTTGTCATCCACAAACTTCACATCTCCTACTTCCTCAGGCATGTACTTTTGTGAAACTACTCCTCTTTCGAAATTGGGGTTATATCTATAAGTATCTCCGTATCCCATTTCTTTCATTAATCTAGTAGGTGCATTTCTTAGATGTAATGGAATCTTGTAAGAAGTTGCCTCGGGGTTGTCTTTAAATAACGCTTGAGCTGTTCTCAATGCACGATACGATTTTGTAGATTTAGGTGATTTTGCTAATCTAACTGCTACATGAGCTAAAATAATCTCCCCCTCAGGCATACCGATGAATTCTAAAGCTTCTTTGGCTGCTACTGCAAATGGTAAGCAGGATGAATCACGAACACCAATATCTTCACTCGCAATCACTATCATTCTTCTCATGATAAAGAGTGGATCTTCTCCACCTACTAACATTTTCGTCAAATAAAAAATAGCAGCATCAGGATCTGAACCTCTAACTGATTTATGAAAGGCACTTATAGTGTCATAATGAGATTCACCGTGATGATCGTACATCTTTTGATAGTTCCTAGTTGCCAATAATGGTTCAAGCATTTCTTTCGTTATTTTGACAACCCCAAGTGATTTTTGGGAATCAATTTCTTCTTCCACCTTCTCTTGTTGTTGATACTTAGTACCCGACAAATAAGCATTGATAGTTTCAAGTATATTAAGTGAAACTCTGGCATCACCAGCACTTAAATCTGCAACATAATCAATACAATCTTTATTCAATGAAATTAAATGTAGTTTGTATACTTGTTTTCTTGTCTGATTGAGAAGAAAGAGCCCTCTGTTAAGAATCTTCACTAATGCATCGTGTGATAAAGATTCCATTACAAATGTGTGCATTCTTGAGAGTAATGCATTATTAAGTGTGAAGGAAGGGTTTTCAGTGGTTGCACCTAAAACTGTGATTATTCCCTTCTCTATTACAGGCAAAAGTAAATCTTGTTGAGCTTTATTGAATCTATGAATTTCATCAAGAAATACCAAAGTTCTAGTACCTGATAATTTTCTATCATTCTCAGCTGCAGTAAAAACTTCCCTTAGTTTTGTGGCATTTGTGGAGGGTCCTGAGAGTTCAACGAATCTATAATTGGTTGAATTGGCTATAATTCTCGCCAAAGACGTTTTTCCAACCCCTGGAACCCCCCAAAGAATGAATGAAGGAATTTCTTGTGACTCTATAATATTTCTCAATAGACCATTAGGACCCACTAATTTCTCTTGACCGAAGAAATCGTCTAAAGTTTTTGGTCTCAATCTTTGTGCTAGAGGAAGTCTAGCCTCTCTGTGTATCAGTAGGGCTTCCTGTAATCTGGATGGAGTTTCAGAAACAACTTGAGGTGGTAATTCAACTTTTTCAGAAACTTTGATTGGTTTAGTTTGGAGTATTAGATCAGATTTAGGAGCTTTCGCTTTAGCTAATTGTTCAGCTTCCCTCTTATTCTTCTCCTTTAGCCTTTTTTCAGCAATCAATAAGGAAGTCAAACTTGGTCCTGACTTGGATTTAGCGTCTTTCTTTTTGTCTTCAACAGAATCCATCCTTAATCCTAGGACTTTGAAATGATTCGGTTTTTCTTCTCTTTTAACAGTATTCAACTTGGCTCTTTTGGAGCGTCTCTTCTCCAGAGTATCTAGACAGCTGTTAACATGGAGCTCCAACTCGTCTGAAGGGAAACTCTTGAAACATATGGGACATTCTGATTCCATTAGTACCATCAAGTTGACTAATCTGATAGTCTTATCTAATATTTCGCGTCTTAATTTTTCATTTAAAACTTTGATATAAAACTGTAGAGAATGACAGTTGATGCCGTTTGGAAGTCTTTGCCGTTGAAACAAGCCGAGTTATCGTTAGCTAGAGTGTTGAGATGTGGACAAACATTTAGATGGAAAAATTTGGACCACGTATGGTCTTTTGCTACCTCAGATCGTATTATTTTATTAAAACAAGATCAAGATGCGTTACATTATAGCTGGATCATGTCAGACTCAAAACCTGTGAATCATAAGCTCCAAGAAACAGAGACTTTAGATTTTATAAAAGATTATTTTTCACTTTCCATTGGTCTTGAAGATTTATATTCACAGTGGCTCACAGCAGACGATAAATATCGTAAAAAAATCGCCAATTCACCTTTTGTCAAGTTCCCAGGTATCAGAATCTTGAGACAAGATCCATGGGAAACTGTTGTTTCTTTCATTTGTTCATCCAACAACAACGTAAAGAGAATTTCTAAAATGGTCGACAATCTTTGTAACAATTTTGGTGAGTACATTAACGATTTTGGAGGATTATCTTTCTATTCATTCCCAAAACCTCAAGATTTAGCCAAACCTGAGACTGAAGGACTCTTGAGAGACCTTGGATTTGGTTACAGAGCAAAGTATATCTACAAAACTGCTTGCAAATTCGTAGACAACAAAGGTTTCCCAAACATCACTTTAAATGAATTGCACAAAATGAGATTGGCTCCATATAAAGAAGCACACGAGTTTTTATTACAATTGGACGGTGTTGGACCAAAAGTTTCTGATTGTATTTGCTTGATGGCATTGGATAAGCATGAGATTGTGCCAGTTGACACTCACGTTTACCAGATTGCTACAAGAGATTTCAAATTTAAAGGTAAAAAGGATTTGAAAACAATGAATCAACAAATATATGAGGAAATCAGACAATATTTCAAAGGTATTTTTGGAGATTACGCCGGTTGGGCACAATCTGTTCTTTTTGCGTCAGATTTAAGTGATTTGAATAACGGTGTAAATCAAATCACAGAAGTCAAAGTTGAAGAAACAGTCAAGATCGAAGAATCTGGTACAAAAATTTCAAAAAAAAGACAAACATTACAGGTCAAGTCTGTTTCTAAGAAACTAAAAGTAGAAGAATAACTTAGATAGGTATTAGGTTGGTTAAATATATATAGGTTTTCGAGAATTTCAATTGACTCTATTTTTTTTTATCTAATAACCTTTCTATATTTTTCATTTCTTTAATACTGTATTTATAAGAAAAAAAATTTGATTTTCAGTGATTTTTACAAATCATAAAAATTTTTAAATTAATTTCCATTCATCTTTTAGCTCAATACATTAAACTAATAAGAGACTAACTACTTTAGAAAACTCTACATATTGTCGTAAAATATATTAGTATACTATAATTATTATATGTTAATAAGTTGATTTTAGTAGTGTACCTTTATATTCGTGTTTTTCTCAATATTAGTTACACAACCGGACGGTTGGTGTAGTGGTTAACATTGCTGCCTTCCAAGCAGCCGTCACGGGTTCGATTCCCGTACCGTTCATTTTTTCATACTTACTATTATGATTAGAGTATATTAGGACATATTTTTTTTTTTTTTTTGACTATAGCTATAACATACCTAAAATATTTTTATTATACTATACTTAGCAGAATATCAAAGAGAATGATAAAAAAAATATGCAAAAATTTTATTAACATACACATTATACTACAATTAATACTTTCTTTATGCTAATCATCAATCATTAAAATATCCTTAATTGAGTCAATATCTAACCTTTTAGTAATATCATGTTCCAAACATCCATTGATTAGATCATCTAACCAACTGAATTTGTCTAATACTTTGTTTAACTCGTGCCTTGGGAATTTACCTTTGATAATCATAGCTCTCAATCTAGGCTCATAAAAATGTTGAAAGGGTAATTTCCCCATGATCATAGTGAATACTAATATTCCAAATGCCCAAATATCTGCTGAAGGTCCTAAAGGTGGCGGGTTTGGTAATAATAGTTCTGGTGACGCATATGGTAACGATCCTATATGACTATCTGGTAAATTAAGGTCAACTTGACTTTGTCTTTTTAATTCTTTCGCTTTCAAATCATTGATATACTGTTTGATACTTTCAATCGAATTATAACTATCTCTTGATGGTGAATAAGATCTCATTGGTGACCCAGATCTTTGTGGGGATCCCGATCTTCTTGGAGACCCAGATCTTCTTATTGGTGAATTTGACCTTGATTGTGATTTGAATAAAAGTCTTTCAGACTTATTTTCAAACGAAGCACCTAATTCACCAATCAATATTTTACTATGCAAACTGTCTCCATAATACGGTTTTCTTATTTCAGTCATTGAACTTTTTGATCTAACTTCATTCTTAGTTTTATAAAACCTTGACATTCCAAAATCACATAAAATCATTCTCCAATTAGATTCATCGCCATTTTTTTCAATTAAAACATTTTCTAATTTAATATCACCGTGCACTATACCCAATTTATGTAAATAACTTATAGCCTTAGTTACTTGTTTTATGTAGTTAATTGTTAAATTAATTCTTGTGATATCTTCCACTTCCGTAAGATCTTTTTTATTATTACTTCCAGAATCATCTTCATCTTCATCTTCATCTTTCATACCATAAATGCCCCATTTCAGAACTAAGTCAAATAGCGTACCACCATTTGCTCTTAACATTAAACAAAAGATAGCATCTTCAGTTTCCAAGTATTTAATTAATTTCAAAATATTTGGGTGCTCCAAAATTTTCCATATTTCGACTTCCTTTTTGAAGATTCTTTTATTACTATTTACAATTTTCATTGCAAAAACATTCCTTTTGTTATCAAAACATTCTCGTATCGTACCCCAAGCACCAAAACCAATTACTTTACCCAATTCAAATTCCATTACTTTTGCACCCTTTTCATCTACATTCACAGGCGTCATTTTCTTCAAATCTGTGGTTGAAGACAATAGTCTATTTGCCAAAGTTTTTTTACCAAAATAGTTTTTCATGTATATGGAAAATTGGGAATAGTCAATGTTTTCATTGATTGATTTTACAAGTTTCTTTCTTTGGGAATAAGGCATATCATTGAAGTCTGAGGGTAAACTGTCTAGAATCATATCAAAGTCACTGTTTGCAGAATTAACTCGTTTGGGGGTTATCCCAATTTTTTGTGGTGATACCTTAGCATGCAAATCATCCAAATTTAGAAACGAGTTTGTACTATTAGTTCTTGAAAGATCTGGGGTGTCACTCCATTTATAGACCATTTCACTAAAGTTGAGCCCTGGAATATACTCATCTTCAATACCATATCCTAATCCATGGGATCTACTATAGATTTTGGTAACTCCTGATTTTGGCTTCTTGGGTCTAAATACCTCATCATCAAATAATCTGTGTCCTGTTTCTTCATCGAAATTGTTCACCTCCGTTTCTGAATACGTTCTGGTAAGCTTATATCCATCTTGATCATCTATCTGGTATTTATTGCTCTTGATGTCAACCATCAGCACCTTTGGTTGTGATTTCAATGGGATATCCATGTCATCTGTACTCTGATGATTTCCGCTCTCGTTTTTTTTTTGAGAATGGTGAGAGGGATTTGGCTGCAAAATCAACTTATACCAAGGAAGATTCACCAACTACGATTGACCAAAGTGGATTTGAACTACAAAGAGAAAGCCACGGCTAAATAGATAATGAAGTGTTTATTTACATAGTATACATTATTGTTTGGACATGATCAAGGTATTCATAAATGGTTCAGAAAGAAGCTCAACAGCATCAGGTCTATTCTCGTACTCCAACTCAAAGGTCTTTTCCAAGAACTCTTTGGCTTCAGCTGTGCACCATTCAGGGATTGATGGTGTGATATGTGTACCAATCTTGAAAATAGCTTGCATTTGACTGAAGTTTGGGAATGGATGTTTTCCTGTAAACATTTCTACTATCAAACATCCAACTGACCATATATCCGCTTTCTTTGTATATGCTGTTTGCTTAACCACTTCTGGTGCCATCCAATACACCGACCCTTGTAATGATGCCCTTCTACTTGGCTTTTCCTTTTCTTTATCGTTTTCATTTTCATCATCTTTTTTACCTGATAATTTTTTACTTATACCGAAATCACTGATCTTAACTGTTCCCTTAATATCTATCAATATGTTCGCTCCTTTGATATCTCTGTGTATAATATCTTCTCCATGCAAATAACTTAATCCTATTAATACTTGACGAATAAAGTTTCTAATCAATGGCTCTTCAAATGGTCCATACGACATCAACATACTTTGAACTGAACCACCTGGAACATATTCTAGGAAAATATTTAAAAAATCATCAGTTATCGATGACCCTAAATATCTGACAATATTTTCATGATTCAAGTTCTTTAATAATAACATTTCATGCTGTAATGCTTCAATCATCGATTTTTGCAGTTCACTATTATTATCTGATATAGATACTTGCTTAACTGCCATTAATTCACCAGTGAAGGGTGACATACCTAAGTATACCGTACCAAAGCTTCCTGCTCCAATTCTTGCACCCTTCAACCAATTTTTAGGACCATCCTCTGATAAATTATCCAAAAATGGGTTGATATCATCACTATATTCCCCGATAACATCATCTCCATAATCATCTTCATCATCTTCGTCTGACTCAATATTTAAGAGCTCAATTCTTGAGTATCTATTGTTTTCGTTTGATTGATCAAAGAAACTTGCTGAAATGGAAACTCTTGGGTTTACTGGTTTGGAATTATTTGAACTTATTGAATTGATTGGTCTTAAATCTTGGAATGGACTACTGTTACTATGTTCTGAATGAATAGATGGTTTACTGAAAATTGATTGATTATCAGGGTAATTTGGAAAATTGACTGCTTCATCAATAGCGTTAACATTATTCATCATCATGTCACCAATTGTTCTTGTTGCAGGTACTCTCCTTTGTGAAGTTATATTAAATTCGCCTGACAGTATTGAAGGACTATTGTACCTCATAGTGGCATTTGAAAATCTTTTGTTGTTAATAGATGCATTACTACCAGTAATACCCATTCCAATTCCTTGAAATCTCTTTGAAAGTCTGACACTGAATCTAACAGAATTCCTTACACTTGCTTCCAATTCCTTTTGGTGAGCTTCAGGAAAGTATTCAGCTAAATTTGATGAAATTAATTCGGATGGTGGCCTTTGACCAAAGAATTGTCTCATAGTTGGTAAAGTAGGTTTTTCAGGCAAATGGTATTGGTTTAATTTTTGCTTTTGTCTATTGAATTTTTCGTATTTGGACATGATTTTTTTACTTATTTCAATTGCAATTTCGGTTGGGTAAGTATTTTTTTCACATAAGATTATTCTGTGTTTCTCCAATCTTTCAGGAGAATAGCAAATAGTAACCAATTCGACATCATACAATACGGTTATTGAGTCTTGAGAATTATGAATATATGTATCATATAGATTTTCTTGTTGTTTGATACCTAATTTTTTCAATACTTTTCTTTTGATACTTTGGGCATTGAAACATCCTGTGACATTTACCTTCTTTAATGAACCATCAGCGAGAATGAAGGTTATATTCTTATTTGAGGAAGATTTTTCACCTGAAGATGCCAAATTCAAAGAGCTGGAGTTGAGGTTGGGTACATCTCTTTGTTGGATTAGCGTAGCGTCGTTGGTTATGGCGTAATCTGAAATATTTACTGAATTTGGGGACGATAAATTCAAAAGATTGAGGTTTTGGTAGATATCATCAACATTAATAACTTTTTTCAAGTTCTCTGCTTTCAAGCGACTTATAGCAATTTCTAACTTCAACCTATCACCTAGTTTGGTTATACCAATTTCTTTCAAAGATTCAGTATCCAATTCTGAAATCAAATCGAACGTTATACCATTGTCAATGAATTTGGAATAATAATGCTGACAGTTGGACTTAGTTAACCATTGTTTCAAGTCTTTGTTATCAGCACTAGGCAGATCTATATCCGGGGCCATGGAACTCTTCTTACCTACTTCTGCCATCTTTTTCTTGTTCTTCTATATGTCTGGTTCTTCTTTATTACACCTTATTATCAACTATTGTTCTCAATGCGAATCAGATTTAAGGCACACAAAATTTCAAAACATAATGTATGGGAAGAGTATTTACGCATTATATATTAAAGACAGATTTACGATACCTCAAGGAGGTGTTTGCATACTGTTTGTTGTTGCACACAGTAGTTTTATACTTTATTTGGTTGGATTTCAAAAGTTTACTACTTCACCATCAGCTACAAGGATTTGAACTTCAACAGGTGTTTCAGGTTCATTCTCTAATCTCTTCCATGATCTGATTTCTTTTGATTCCATGTTGATGTCAAATACCCTTAATCTTCTTACATATCCATCATATCCTCCATATCCTCCTTCACCTGATCCACCTCCGTAACATAACCACATTCTATTCTCATTCACAAGATCTTCTTTATCCTGAATATCTTGTAAGCAGTAATCGTTACAGTGATCATGTCCTACACTAACAACTTTGACACCCAATTTACCCAAAACATTTCTGGCACCTGTATTATATTTTGGTGCTGTGATTCCTTCCTTCTTTTGCCCTATAAATGGTTGATTCAAATTTCTATATTCTGGTAATGGAATATGGAAAAATGCCATATCTAAATGATCTTTATCAAATTCCTGTTTCAATGATCCATATTCTCTCTCAACAAACTTAATTTGTGATTCCTTAAGCCAATCGTATCCTGGATTCACTTTTGGATTTGGTGAATATTTATGTGTATCAAGTAAATACAATAATACTGCCGATTTCCTATTATTGTATGATTCAATATTCACAACATAATTTCCAACCCCTGCAACTTCATCTGGCCCTAATGCTGCTAAACTATATGGCAAGTTGGCTGATACACTCATAACTTCAGATCTAATCAATGACCCTTCGTCATCATGATTGCCTAAAGTGACTGCAAATGGTATTTTCCTTTCAACAAATGGATTTAATGCCTTGAAAATTGCAGTTTCTGAATCAGGAGCTGCATCTCCAAAAATTTGGTCACCTGTTAAGATTACAAAATCTGGCTGTTCTATGTCCAATACTTTTTCTAAGAATTTTAGTGTTCTTGGATCTGCCAAACAATCCTTTTTACTAGATGATGGAACAGGATCACGACATTTACCGTATCCAGTTGAAAAATGTAAATCTGCAACTTGTAAAATCTTGAATTTACCATCTTTATTGATCTTGAGTGCCCTGTTGAATTGTTTTTTATAGTCTAATTTAGGTCCCCTTCTATAAGTTAAAAATACTGGCTCCTTTTGATCTAAACCTGATAATGGTGATTTAATTAATTTCCAATTTGGTCTTGGATCAACAGCATCATGCCCAAATAAAACATCTATGGCAGTCAATCCATTCTTGTTGGAAAATGAATCATACTTGACCCAAATTCCGTGGGATTTATAATGCCAACCACGTTCAGAAACTTCTGATGCAGTTGGAATTTTATAATGGACTTTCAAATTGGCATGATCATCTTCAACAGTTCTTTTAACTTTACCATTGTCATTTTCTTTTTTTGGCTCTTCTTTGACTTCTTCTTTGAGAGCTTCTTTTGAATCTTCTTTGAGAGCTTCCTTTGAATCTTCCTTTGGATCTTCTTTTGGTGCTTCTCCGTTAATTTGTTCCTCTTCTTTTTGCTTAGCCTCTTCAACAGATTCTTTGATTTCTTCTTTAGATTCGGGTTCTTTAGCTTGAATTTCTTTAATTTCATCTTCCTTGTCGGATTGTTCTTTCAATCTTTCCTCCTCTTGTTTCATTTTCTGTTCGTATTCTTTGTTAGCATCACTGGCTTTATGTTTATGACTATCTTCTTTATATAATTCACCTTTTACGTTATTATCATTGTATAAGTCCAAATCGTCTTCGTCGAAAATATCGTTTTGTCTGAATTCTTGCAAGATTTTTTTAGGTAATTTCAACTTGTTGCCTTTGATTTTTGCATCCAGGGTATCAAATATAGCGATATCAGTTATGATAAAGTCACTTAAGTCTTTGAATTCAGGCGAATTTTTAATTTCTTGTTTGACGGTCTTATAACTGAAGAATTGTTTACTAAAGAACTTTGCACCCAAGTTCAAATCTTTATCGACTCTATTCCAGCCAACATAGCTTGGAATATTACCCAAATAGCCTTCTGAGGTCCCAGGTAAACCGCAATTGGGGTTTTTGGCATTCACTTTGTAACATGTCTTTATGGATATGTCAACTATGAACAGATCTGCCACTGGTTGAAAAAACGACGGTGTTAAATATTCTGGTAAATATTTGTCGATATTGATGACCTTCTGACTATTGGCTATCACTGCCAATATGGAAAAAATTCCAAGGAAAGCTACTCCATATATGGTGACTCTTAGTAATCTTCTAGGTAATCCAACCATACTTCAAGTTTTTCGCATTATTTGTTTGAGTATATCAAACAGATAATGGAGCACACAGAGGTCATTATATCTCACGAACCAAGAGGAATTGGGCCCAATTGAGAGATCCAATAGTACAAAACCATTAAATTAACATAAGAAATATATCTTCCCTTACACTAAGCCTTTATTTCTCACCAAAAATAATCTTCTGGTCACTTATTCTACATACATTGATGATCTTATCCATGGAAGATGAAGAGAAAACCAAACTCATACATTCATACTTAACTATATACCTCTTGACTTGGAAGAAGTAACCTTTTTTAAACTTATCAGTAAATTAACTCACTGAATAAACCAATTGTAAAGTAATTGAGTAAACTTATTGTTCTTTATTCAATTCTTGAGTCTTTTGCTTTAAATCGCTTTCAACTTCAGGAATATCTTTTGACTCAACTTGTGGATTTCTGGGTGGTACTACTACATGATGTGGCTTATTAATCAGCTCCCATGGTACTTCTTTACCTCCAATGATTACTTTATGTTCTGTCCCTTTCTTTTCTGACATTACTGTTGCTTTCAGGATGCAAAATCATTTTCTGGCTTTATATTATACGACATCAGAAATGTCGATTATACGAGAGACATTACAAAACACTATAACTAAATCATAGGTACTAAAATGTACTATACACCAGTTCTTATGTATTAGATGTTGAGAAACTGTAGATTTATGCATATACAATCTTGAAATGAATTACTATGATTACTGCGGTGATGCATTACCACCAGTACTTGAAGTAAGTCCAACCTCAGGAATCATCTCTGCATGTAAACTTGTAGAATAAATAGTCACTACCATAACTATGAAATGCAACCCTACACAATAAACGAGAAATAACATTCTTGTTAACCTAGTAGCTAGAACTGCTCTTGTGACACTAATGAAAATTCTCTCAAATGGTGATAATCTTGATGAAATTCTTTCTTGTTCTCTTATCCTAAACTGTTCAATTGGATGTAATTTATTCTCATAATTACTTCTATAATTATTACTTTCTAAATCAATATTAGGTTTCGGATGTAATTTACTTGTACTAAGGTTATTTGCTGCCAAATATCTAGTTCTTTCATATAATTGTTCATTATCTTTTTTCAATTGATTAATTTGTCTCTTTAAATCATTAATAATAACCTGTTGTCTTTTCATTTCATCTTCTAATTCAGAATTTCTTTTCTTAAATCTATCCCTTTGTTTAGTTATAATTGGTAAAATTGATGATGAATCTTCAGTTGGTTTTCTACTAACTCCACTAATTAAACTCATAGTATCAAATTGTCTATTATCATTGAATTTCCATAAATCTTCTTCTAATTTACTATTTAATTTAGTCAATTTTTCAACCTCTTTATTTGAGTCATTTACTGATGCTTCTAATTCTTGTATTTTATTGATTAAATTATCATGTTGTGTCCTATAATTTATCAATTCATTATTTAAAGCTTTATTCTTTTTAAGTAATATTGAATCTACTTTATTCTTGGTCTTGTTATCAAATGTATTCTCATTATCATCTTTAATATTATTTTTGTTTCCATCTTCTTTGTCATCATCATCATCATCGTCTCCATCATCGAATTCAATTTGCCTTAAATATTGTAATTCAGTTTTAATCTCTTGATAGTCTCTTGTATCATAGAGTTTTTTCTTCAAATCTTTTATTTCATTGTTTAATGTTGATATTTCTGTAGTTAAATTATTGATCTTATTCAAATTTTCATCTTTTAAATTTGAGAATTGTTTTCTTACTTGATCTAATTCAGCAATTAATAAAGAATTTTCACCTTCAAGTTCTAATACTTTTTTCGTGAATTCTTCTTTAACAGATTCAAGATTACTGTTATTTTTTACAATTGTGATTTCTCTTCTCAAATCTTCGTTTCTTTTTTCAACTTGTAATAATCTTTGTTTTGAGAATTCAGCGTCTCTTGAAACGATTTCTAATTCAGCTAAAATAGTTTCATTTGAACTTGTAGTGGATTCGTTGTTATTTTGAGAGTTCAATTGTAATTGGGTAACTTCTTGGGAAGTTCTTAATTCTTCAATTTTCAATTTATAATCTTCTAATTGTTTTTGTAACAACTTTTCTTTGGCAGACCAATTTTTTTCCTTTTCATCTATCAATTCTTTGAATTCTGTTTCTTTAGATTTTAACTTTGTCGATAAGACTTCAGCGGATTTTTGCTCATTAATCAAAAGTCTTTGTTTCAATTGATCATAGTCAGCTCTTTTACTTAATTGTTCATTCAATTTATCAATTTCTTGTTTATACTCTTCAATCTTACCACTTGTTATAACTGAATCCAATGATAATTCCAATAATGGTTTTGGATCTGGAGCTTCTGCTATTGATCTATAAAAGTCAAAAAAGTAACTTTCGGTTTTCTTTTGTTTGGTGGTCAATGAATCAATTTCATTCTGGTACAATTTCAAGATCCCTTTAAGTTGATCCAACTTTTCTTCATCTGTTAACTTCTTGAATTCTTTCGTCTTGGAGGCCAAATTTTTCCTGTTATTCAACGAGACTTTTTGCTCTTCTCTTATTTCAATACCCTGCTGGTCCAATTGCTTCTGAAGTGTTGGCAAATCTACCTGCGTCCAGAACTGCAACGCATTATTGAATACACCTGTCTCTTCCATGATCCTGTTTATTCGCGATCTTCTTCTGCAACACTTTAATATATGAGCTTATGTAATGGTTATGTAAGCTATCTAAGTATAATAACATTAATACTTAGAGGGTAGACTGTTAAAGAGAATAGAGAATTGAGGAGAATAGAAAACCAAAGAAATTTAAAGATTTGAAGTGAAAAGAAGAAAAGAAGAAAAGAAGAAAAGAAGAAAAGACAAGAGAAAAGAAGTTACAGATATCCATCCATGCATTAATCTAGATAAAAGTTTCGTAAGGAACTGGAGCTAAAGTTTGAGGGATATTACCTTCAGTTGAAATAACTCTTGCTTCTCTTGGTTTAGCTGGTTGTCTTTTTAAGTAAACTTGTTCACCTTTAGCTTTTGCTTCTCTTTTTAAAGCGGCATTAGCTTTAACTCTGTTTAAAAATTCTTGTCTACAAGCTGAGTGCTTAATGTGTTCAACTCTAACGTTAACTCTTTTTTCAATATATCTGTTACCAACGACTTTATTAATAATAACACCAACTGATGATTTAGTAATGTTGAAAATAATACCAGTTTTACCATGGTAAAATTTATGTGGCATACCTTTTTGAACTGCACCATTAACTTTGATATCAACAATATCACCAACTTTATAGGTTTTTAAGTAGGTTGATAATGGGATAACACCATGTTTCTTGAAATCTCTTTGGAATGCGTAACGAGTTCTAGATCTATAACCGTGTCTAATATGTTAGTACCTCAATTTGAAAATAAATATAAATGTGGAAAGGCTGTGAATTTGAATGAATCTTTTTGGGCAAAAAAGGGGGCACCCTATAAATTCAACTTTAGTGGTTCATAAATTCATTATAACATCCTCTTTAATTCATTTTAACATACGATTTACCCATCTTTAATTAATCTATTCTAATTTACTTGAAAAGTTTTTCAATATTAACAAATTCTCAAAAAATCATCATGACATCAGTACACCCATAGAGGGCGCAAACCCCAAAAAATCACATGAGTTTCAATCATAAAATCTTTTTAAATATATAAATATTTTAGAGCTATTAAAGAAATCACAATGGTACGATGATTTAGGTATATTAAATCTATACATACATGGTTTTTTTAAATTTTGGTTAGCTAATTAATTTATTCTTCGTCTTCTTCAGCAGCTTCTCCTGAGTTTTTACCTTGGTTTTTTCTCTTAACTCTACCAGCTCTACCACCACCGTAAGGTGAGTTGTGAGCAAAATCAATGTGTTTTTGTGAGTCTAATCTAACCATGAATGATGGGATGTTAACAACTTGTTTACCAACAGCAATGTGTCTTTGAGTAATTAAGACTCTAGCGTGGTGGATTGATCTAGCTAAACCTAATTTGAAAACTTGAGTTTGTAATCTTCTTTCTAAGAAATCTTCAATGTTTAAAGCTAAAACATAATCTAATTTCATTTTATCTTCTGATAAAACACCAACTCTAACTAATCTTCTAATTAAAGCGTTACCTTCGAATAATCTTTTTGGATCTCTTTCATCTCTGGTTAATAAGTCTCTAGCAGCTCTTCTAATTTTAGATAATTGGAATCCAATTCTGTAGATTTCTCTTTTGTTTTTTAAACCGTATTCACCGGCTAATTTTAATTCCCAGTCTAATCTAGCTGATTCGTAAGGGTTTTTTGGGACAGAGTAAGTCTTTGAATAAGTTCTTGGAGCACCTAAAAAAATTGTTAGCAAATTGAAAATTTTTTTTTTCGAAGAGGAACGGGCATTATAGATACAGTATTAGTCAACAAGGAAACACAACATAACAACAGTTTCATTTATGAGAACGTTTGGTTTGAACATAAATGAAAAAGCATTATGAAGCTTTTCATTGGAGACTTATTCTTAAATAAAGTGATTAAAGTGTCGGGGATTTAATCACGATAAATAAGCTCTGTAAATCCATTCTTTTGCAAGAATAGACTCTATAATGAGGACCCGAACCTCTTAATGATATAATGTGACTAAATTTAATTAGTTATTATTCATTAATTCTTTAAAACATACGAGGCATGTTATATTACTGTTATACTTAGTTGAAAAAAAACTGAAAAATTTTTCAAATTTTTTTAATGAGATTTTAAACCGGGTAAGTTTTACTTGTGAGTTAATTTGAGAAATTAATGTGTAAATATTATCACGCAAATCAAGACCCGTACACCCATACATAAAACCAAACAAGTATCAAAAAAATGAATATAATAATGATAAGAAGGTGGAAAAAGTTGCAAAAAAATAGTAGTATCAAATAATTAAATGGCAGACAAAAGTAATTACTAACTAAATATCCTAAAAGTCAATTCAGAACATGGTCTGGGGAAGAAATTGATGTAAGATCATCTCACAGAATTTGCAACTTCGCAAATAACAGTATGAAGTTTTTAGCATTGATTTCAGGTGGGAAGGATTCCTTCTTTAATATTCATCATTGTTTGACACAGGGCCATGATTTGGTAGCCTTGGGTAACTTACATCCTGAAAAAGTCGATGAGCTTGATTCGTTTATGTTCCAAACTGTTGGACATGACATAATCGAATATTATTCCCAATGTCTTGATGTTCCATTATACAGACAGATTATTCATGGGAATTCCAAAAATCAGGATTTAGAGTATAGCAAGACTGAAAATGATGAAATTGAAGACTTGGATAAGCTCATAAAGGAAGTTTTACTTCATCATCCAGATATTCAAGGTGTTAGTTGTGGTGCTATTTTATCACATTATCAGAGAACTAGAGTTGAAAATATCTGTGACAGATATGGATTAACTAGTTTGGCATTTTTATGGCAAAGAGATCAATTATCATTAATGGGAGAGATGTGTGATAGTGGACTAGACGCAAGAATCATCAAAGTCGCTGCAATTGGCTTGGAATCTAAACATTTAGGTAAATCAATTTCTGAATTATACCCTTATTTAATAAAACTAAACCAAATGTATGAAGTCCATATCTGTGGAGAAGGTGGTGAATTTGAAACTATAGTATTGGATGCAAGTTACTTCAAGAAAAAATTACAAATTGTAGAGAGTATTATTGTGAATCTCTCTAGTGATGTTTCATATTTAAAATTCAAAGTTGAATTGGTTGACAAACAAAAAATTGACTTTCAAGCGGTTAAGGTACCATCATTGTTGGATGAGGATTTCGAAGAAATCAACACAGAACAAACAGAACAAGAATTATATTTACCGAATGGCAAAACCCAATCTTGCACCTATACTATTGAACCAGTAGTCAGTAAAGTGGGTAATAATTTATACGTTTCAAATTTAACAGACGAATCACCAAATATAAAGGATCAAATGACCAATATCTTTATAAATCTAGAAGAAATTTTGGGAGAACAGGATTTGACATTTAATGATATTCAACATATTACACTTTTATTATCAGATATGAGTAAATTTCAAGAAATTAATCTGATATATGAAACAAATTTCAGTAAGAATTACCTACCGCCATCAAGAATTTGCGTTGAAAGCAACTTAAATTCTAAAAATTTCATCCAGTTATCGTGTAAATGCATTATCAAGGAAACAAGGGCTAAAAAGGGGGTTCACATTAGATCAAGGTCATACTGGGCGCCACAGAATATTGGTCCATATTCTCAAGCTAGAGTTGAAGAACAAATGAATATAAATATGGCAACAATTTCAGGACAAATACCTTTAATACCATCATCTATGGAAATAGATGAAGAAAATTCAATAGTATTATCATTACAACATTTTCAGAAAATCAAGAAAATAATTAATATTCAGGAAATAGCTTATGTTATCTGTTTTGTAACCAATAGGGTAAACCTAGAAGAAGTAAAAACAGTCTGGGAAAATTATTGTAATATAGAAGAAACTGAAGATGTTTTAGATAAGGTTATTATAGTTCAAGTGAATGAATTACCTAGAAAGGCAAATATTGAATGGGGAGGAGAAGTGTTTAAGAAAATAGAGAGTTTTGAAGAAGAAGAGGAAGAAGAAGAAGGTGCAGAAGTTATAAAAGAGAATGAGGCTTTGAATAAGATTAAGAGCAAATTCCCAAAAGTTGTAATGAACAAGCTATATAAAAATCAGAGTTTAATAATATTTTCAAACTTTAAACAAGAAGTGGATGAACTATTTGAAATAATAAAGGGACGGAACTTTAATATTAAGATTGCATGCAACCAAGAGAGTTTATTGGGAATTGAAAATAAATTTGAATTTATGCCAGTAATTAGAAATTTCAATAGCGAATTAAAAGAATTCAAATATAGTATAATATTGACCATTGAATAAATACGTACATACATAAAAGTTCATTAAACATTTTTTTGGGTTTTTATTTTTTTGGTTTTTTGTTGAAAACTCAATTAATTTCTATTTTGTGTTTCTAAGTTATAAACTCTTTATTTTACTTTCTTCATGGTCAAGATCTTGAATTTCATCAGGACCATTATAGATAAGATCATCAGGGACATTTATACCTCTTTCCTTACACAAATCGATCAATTTTTGATTTTCTTGCTTCAAGTAGTCAATATAGTCAGCAGACTTGGTCAAGATATTCAATTCGGATCTATTTTCAGACTCAGTAAGGGTAGGAGTCAAGGAAACAATTTTATCGAACTCAGATCTAATATTTTCTCTTCTTTTCTGTTCAGAAGCAATATGGTGAGCCTTTTTCTGTTCCTCTGATAAAACGCTCGACTTTGCTTGTCTCTTTCTTTCGTCTGTCATACTTTTCTAGAAATCTTTTCCAATCTACAAATATTTTCTAATCTACAACTTACCAAAGTAAAATCCTTACCTATAATAAAATCTTACCTGCTTTAAGACTCAAATTGCTGATACCAGACCTATGGAATCCTTGTATGCTCAGTAGTTAAAATTCGTGATGTTGGGGAAATTCGCATTTTCCAGCGCATCGTATTTGATAATGAATTAGGATGAGATTAACAAGAGATGACCTAAGAAGAGATGTATTAAACATATGATACATGAGCCATAATATTCTTTTTTTCTTTGTAAATGATCAACTAACCATGAAATTATGATATTGGTATTGAGAGAGATATGGAAAATCCCGAATTTTTTTTGGTATAGTTTCTTTTTTTTGGCCTGATTTTTAGTTTGTGTTGGTTTGATGGTTTTCATAGCGTGACAAATAGAGAATAGGGTTTAACTAAAATAGAGTTAAATAGAGTTTAATCATACGGTTTTAGATCTGTGCTTTTGACCAGTTTCCCAAATAGACCTTGAAGGCTATTATGTGAAGGCAGATATGCGTGGAAACGATACATGGAAGTTTCAATAACGCATCTACGCTATTATCCTAAATAAGCAGATTAGTGTTTGTACAGAGGAAATGTAAAGCAGCCGAATCCATTATAGTATCCGAAGAAGTAATGGAAACATGGAACAATATATCTATAGGGCTCTCTAGAGTTGATTAAACGTAATAAATTTATATAATAAACATTTACAAAGGGCTTGCCTTGCAAAGGGGCTTGCTTTGCAAGCCCTTTGCAAATGTCTAATAAATAACAAAGTCTAGTAGCCCAATAACCAAACCCTAAATCATAGTGTATTAAGAGAAAAAAAACTATAAAATGGAAATTTTCTTCGAATAGGTGCATCGTTATACAGAATTCCAGGAACAAAACTACTACAAATCCGTTCTTTCTGCCAATCTCTAAGAATAATTTGGGTATACATTCAGACATCCAACCTCATCGCCAACTTCATCTTTATCACCCTGAAGAATTTGTATAATCCGAATTTATATAATCCTTTCGTCTTACACTGATTCCATACAATATCATTCCATACAATATCATTCCATACAATAACTTTTTAGCGAGATTACATAAGATCTGGAAATTCTGAAATCTCATACTGAATAAAGTATTTTATTACGAGCAGCAAGATTGGTTATTTGATAGAGGCTTCGAAGATTCGCTGGCATTTTTAGTTGTTACAAACGTCTGTGATATACCCAGTTGTCCATATAGTTCAAAGGTTTTTCCTATTCCATTTTTATATTATTGTGATTTTGAGATATTCTCTTTGCTAAAGGGAAAAACTCTCAGTCTTATCAGTCCAATATGTTTATGATTCTACAAGATGAATCTTTTAACAAAAATAAAAGTAAAAAGAAAGGTGGTTCCAAACGTAAGATCACTGAAAACAATACAAGGTATATCTTGGGCACTAAGTTCAGATCCAAGACTGGTTGTTTGGTTTGCAGAAAGAAAAAGAGAAAGTGTGATGAACATCACCCTATCTGTAATTTTTGTGACTCAAGGGGTTTACACTGCTCCTATCTTAATGATGATGAATCTTCTGAAAATAATGTCAAATCTTTAACTGAAAGTGAATTAATTAAAGAAATTTCCAAAAAAAATGATGAAAATTCAATAAACCATATCCAAGATCCAATTAGGGAAAATGTATCCAATCAAATCCAAAATCATATCCCAAACCCTCCTCAAAATCATCAATTATCAAATGATTTGCATCCTAATGAAACTCCTGTTAATCAAAACCATGTAAACCAAAACCATGTAAATCAAAACCATGTTAACGAAATCGTCAATGATGTAAATGAAAATTATCAGAACTATAAGAACTCTCAATTTGTTGTACCTGTTTCCAATTCAGAATTTAGTTCTTCAACTACTTCAAGTTCTAATGGTATGGAATCTGATTTTACCGAACAAGAACCTTTCATATTCATAAAGCCAAAAATTACTGAAAAAATCCCTTTACCTGGTTCTTATGATTCTCAATTGACCATCCATTTACCGAATGCTTTCAATTCAGGTTTATCTACAAGGCAGCGATTCGACAGTTTGGTTGCTGATGCCAGTAACGAAGAAATCATTGAAAAAATTGCTGAAGTCAATGAATACCAATCTCCTGAAAATAATTCAAATCAATTTAACTCCAATGGTCAAAATTCATCTTCAAATTCAACAAATCAAACTTCTGTTCCCCCAATTCAGAATCACTCAAATCAACTTCAACATCAATATCAAAACCAGCAAAACCAACAAGAAATTTATCAACAAAACTTAACTTTCCAACATCAACATCAGCAACTTCAACAATTCAATGCTTTTAATAATGGATTTCATCAAAATGAGTTTGGTGATTATAATTTTCCAAATAATATAGATGATTTGAATCAATTATTTGGTCCCTCAATGGTAACTCCAAGTTCTTTACCTGTTTTATATTTGGATCAAAAAGGTTTACAATATTTGGAATATTATCATACTAAAGTTGCAAAAATTTTAGCTATAGGACCAGATTCTTCAAATCATTTTTCAAAATTTTTTTATAATTTAGCACATAATGAAGAATCATTTATGTATGCAATAACATCATGGGGTGCCATTTATAGAGGCGATGAACATGATGTTAGATATTATTTGACAAAAGCAATAACGAAATTTAATGAAACTTTTAATAATGATCATATTGGAAATTTTTATTTCAAATTGAGTTTTTTCACAATTTTATTTGGATATTATATCTGTTTAGGAGATACAAATAAATGGTATAAGATTTTCTTAGAATGTTGTTTATTAATTAAAAACAAAGGAGGGTTGAATGAAGTTTCTAAGATGTTCAATTATTCAAATGAGATTAGATTTATAATTTCAAATATTCAATATTCTGATATTTTAGGATCTAAAAGTCATAAATTTGGACCTATTTTTTCAAGTAGTGAATTTCATCAGTTATATGAAAAGCCAGGATTTAAAAATAATGAATTAGATTATGGAGTTGATACATTACAAGGGATTCTGCAATCAATCTTATTACTCCTAAGTGAAGTTATTGAATTTAAGATAAAAATTAATTCAAAAATAGATGAATTAAATAAGATTGAAGATATTAATGATTATATACAATTTAAACAAGAGAATTTCCAAAATCTAAATGTTGAAATAAAAATTATAGAGGATAAAATAGATAAATGTTTGCCTAATAGAGATTTGTTGAAAACCATGGAGACCTTGCCTCAACAGTATAATTTAAGTTTATTAAGTTACAAGTTATATAAAATGATCACGGTTTTGTATTTTAACTTATACGTTAAAAAGGTACCCCCAGATAATATCCAAAATCAATTTTTGGTTCAAGAATTATTTAAAATTATAGATGTATTTTCTACAACAAGATTTTGTGTGATATTGTGTTTACCCTTATTATTATGTGGTGTATGTTGTATTCATGAGTTTGATAAGAGAATATTGGAATTGAAGCTTAACAAAGTTAAAAACTCAAGTCCAGTGCTTAATACTGAAAAGGTATGGATTGTAATAAAGAAATGTTGGGAGTTAAACCCAAATGGGAATCTTATAATAGATTGGGCGGACATTTGTGAAGAATTTGGATGGTGTTTGAATGTTTGTTAACGGGATTATCTTATTTTGAAGTTACGAATATTTCGTTTAGATGATTATTTCTAATTCCGCTTATGCTAAAGAACATACAAGTAAAAAAAGTTGCTGCAAAAAATTGCACTTTCTTTTTTTTTTTTTTTTTTTTTTTTGCTTTTGGTATAGTTTTTATTTCATGCAAAGTCTGTTTCAGATGCAATAACAATAAATCCATGGATAAACACATGGAAAAGTGGAGGCAGATGCGTTATAGAAGGGAAGAAAAACTGAAACAACCAGAAAAAAAAAGTAGTAAGGGTTCAGAAACAAAGCAAGAAAAAGAAAAAAAAAAAACAATTAACAAAGGAAATAAAACGAAATGCATATAGACGAATGAATATTATGAAGGACAACATGAATCTCTAAGATCGACTGTTTAGTAGGTCAAAGGTGATTTTTAATAAAAGAATCATTCAAAATCTATTTATAGTTTGAATTGAAAGAGGGACCTTTAAACCTTGTACAATTTATAATGACACTAAATAAAGTTCAACCATTATAAACTAAATTACACGTGCAAGACAAAGATAGTGTATATGGGATCTTAAGTATAAGTAGTCATGCGTAAGGTTCGTTTAAATCGACTCTTTAGTGTTATGTCTAATTTTAGAGTTTGCAGAACTTAGTTTTACAGGTCCAAAGTCGTGCTGCTGAATTTGTTGGTCAACTAAAGCCGTATTCAAATGTTGGCTTACCCTAATACATGACTCTAAGCCATTGAAGCGCAGATTTAATATCCATATGTTGAGAGCCATGACCTCTTATCCTATCGAACACCTCATACAATACTACAGGTGAAATGCGCGTGGAAAGATCCGTTCTCTTAAATGGTTTTACGACCAAACTCGCGATGCGATTTACACAATGTTCTTAATACTGTAATAGGTAAATAGTTTTTATTTGCAGCAGGGAAAGGGCTCCGATCTGGTAGATATGACCAAACCTAAATCGGATTGTTTGTACATTTGTTAAGGCCCGTTGATTTCTTTGGGGAATTTATGCAATTATTTTTTATCAAACCAAGGTTATTGTTGCAAACCATTGGTTTGAATCTATAGTTTTATCCTTGAAAAGGTTATCCCGTTGCAGATCTTACCCAAAACTTTAATGGTTCTAGTCTTTTTTCTTCTTATTCTTATGACTTTCATTCTTTTCGTCTTTTCGATTGCATGAACCCTTGTGTTGCATGAACTTTTGGGATTTCTTGTTCATGCTTCTCTGATAAACCCTTTCATTCATATTTTTTATTTTCGAATATAAATTAACTTGTTTCTACTCTTTTTTATTTTCTTTAAACAAGTTTGTTTATACCGTCATTCTTTCGCTCAATCAATATGAGGTTATCCAAAATTGTTTTGGCGCTTGCTAATGTCTTAGCTGTTTCTAAAGCTGTTGATATCACTGAAGATACCATCGAACGTGGTACTTTTGATTTCTCAGTTGGTAGTTATCATGTCTACCCTGACGTTTATTGGTCTATCATTGATAACACCTTATCTGCATTCACTGGTTCCTTCAATAATGAAGGTTTATTCAGTATTGCTAGTGATAATATCTTAATTGGTTTAACTGTCACTTTATTCCCGCTCTTTGGTACAGTTGAAAATTCTGGGGAATGGGCTTGGAATGCTTCCAGAACTGTTACCGCCCCAAGTTTCAGTATCAATACCGCCCATTTTAATAATACCGGGCATATGTGGTTTGGTGGTGATGGTTCAATTGGTTCTCCAACCATGTCTGTCCAAGCTGGTGATTGGTCTAACACTGGTGTGATGGTCTTTTCTTTAAACACTAGAAGTTCCGGGGAAGTTATTTTAGGTGCCGCTCTTTCTATCGGTACCGGTGATATTACCAACGATGGTACTATTTGTTTAATTAATCAAGTTTATCATCAATCAACTGGTGTTCAAGGTTCAGGTTGTTTCGATGTCGGTGCTGATTCAAATGTTTGGTTCGCTTCATCGGTTCTTGGTTTAACCAACGGTGTTGCTTCAAATCAAACCTTTTATTTGAGTTCTTCAGATTCTTCTCTTAGGGCCGATGTCTTATCCTCAGATCAATCATTTACCGTTGCTGGTTTTGGTAATGGTAATGTCATTGGTTTATCCATCACTATTGTCTCGTGGTCTTACTCAGGTGACACTTTAACCTTGACCACTGGTATATGGCCATTACAATCAAACACAAAGTTTGTTATCGGTTACGGTTATGATACTGATTTGTTCAGTACAACTTCATCAACTTTCGGTGATATTGGTTTGACTTTACCTCTTAGTAATGCTATCGTTTACAATGCTGCTCCTCCAAATGACAAACCAGCAAAATGTCAAAAATGTTTAGCTTTCCCAGAGGTCCCCGGTATCGATATCGATCTTAGTGCCAGTATAATCAGTGGCTCTTTAAGTGAGAGTTCAACTTCAAGTGAATTACCAAGTAGTTCAGTAGAAGAACAATCAAGTGTTGCTGCTTCAGAATGTACAGAATGTACTGAATACCCAACTACCATCACTACCACAGATGCTGAGGGTAATCCTACAACTGAAACTGGAAATGTTATCATTACCACTAACTCAGATGGTGACTTAACTACTTCAACCGAGCTCAATGAATGCTCTGAATGTACTGAGTATCCAGTTACAATCACTACTACTGACGCCGATGGTAATCCAACTACCGAAACTGGTAATGTTATTGTCACCACCAACTCAAATGGTGATTTAACTACTACAACTGATATTATTGGTGATTGTCCAGAATGTACTGAATACCCAATCACTTTAACCACTACTGATGCTGATGGTAACCCAACTACCGAAACTGGTAACGTTATTGTCACCACCAACTCAAATGGTGACTTAACTACTACAACTGACATTATTGGTGATTGTCCAGAATGTACTGAATACCCAATCACTTTAACCACTACTGATGCTAATGGTAACCCAACTACCGAAACTGGTAACGTTATTGTCACAACTGACTCAAATGGTGATTTAACTACTACTACCGATCTCAATGAATGTCCAGAATGTACTGAATACCCAATCACTTTAACCACCACCGATGCTGATGGTAATCCAACTACCGAAACTGGTAACGTTATTGTCACCACCAACTCAAATGGTGACTTAACTACTACAACTGATATTATTGGTGATTGTCCAGAATGTACTGAGTATCCAGTTACAATCACCACCACCGATGCTGATGGTAACCCAACTACCGAAACTGGTAACGTTATTGTCACAACTGACTCAAATGGTGATTTAACTACTACAACTGAAGTTAACGGAAATGGAGATCATTCAACAATCTGTGTCAGAGGTAATTGTGTTGAAGTTACTGTTACTGAACCATGTCCAGTTTGTACCTCATACCCTACAACCATTACAACTGTTATTGGTGAAACCTCAACAGTTGTCGTTCCATGTGAAGTTAATGTTTCAACAGACAAGAATGGTGAAACTGTTACTGAAACTAGAATCGATGCAACAGTCACTGAAAAATGCCCTGTTTGTACTAGTTATCCAACACAAGTTGAAAAAGTTGTCAACGGTGTTACTACTTATGTTCCAGGTGAAGTTCAAGTCACAACTAACTCAGAAGGTGTAATTTATTCAACTACAACTGTTGAAACCACTGTTACCCTCCCATGTGAATCATGTACCAAATATAGTAGCGAAGGAAGCGAATACGAAGTTACAACCAACGCAGCAGGAGAATACACAACCATTGCATCAGCCATTACCACCCCAGAAGCATCACCAGAAAATGGAGCATCACCAAATGCAGAATCACCAAGTGGAGCATCAGCTGAAAGTGTTACCACTTCATCAAGCCCATCTAATGTTGCACCAGAAATCGTTGAAGGTGCAGCCTCAATCATTGAAAAATCATGGATGTTAGCTTTATCATTATTAGCGATTTTCTTAATTTAGTTAGATTAAATTCTGTTTAGACTTATTCCTGTACAAGTTCAAGTAATTATAATTTCGTAATCTAGTTTCGTCTTTAACATGTTAAAGTTTTATTTTATTCGTTGAATATACAATTATGTTTCTTTAAAAACAAATAAAAATCTAATCTAAGAGGTAGACCAAAAATGAGAAAGTATAAATTTTTCGTAGTATAAATTTTCAAAAGTATAAATTGTCAAAAGTATAGATTTTAACCATTTAAAGTGTGTTGCATTTGGGAATTATATCTTAAACCTTGAACCTTAAAATCTTTCAAGAGATTTTGAATTTCCTTTAAATCATTATCAGATAAGTCAACGTAAGCCTCAAAATTTTTATCTACTTTTTCGATTGTCTTACCTGAAGGAATTGGGATAATTTGAGGTAAGTTTTTCACATCTTCAAGTTCTGCTAAGTTTGATAATTTATTCAAGTAACTCAATGCCAAATTCTCTAAAGAAGTAGATTTTTTGTTATGGGCGAAATCGTATAATTTCTTTAAAAGGGAGAAATTTTTTTCAAAGTTTTCAGGTTTGAATCTGTCAAACTTAAGGAATTTTCTTATATCAGTTTCGTCAATTTGGTTGATGAAGTCAGTTTCGACTGCATGATCAGTTAAGATACCTCTTGATAACGGAGAATAAGCAATAATTGGAATTTGGTGTTTTGCGGCTTCAGCTAAAATACCATTATAGATGATATCTTGAGTGAATAAGGAAACTTCAACTTCGATACCTGATATTGGAGCCACTGAAACAGCTTTCTTTATTGACTCAGCACTGACTTCAGAAACTGAAATACCATCAATATCACCAGATTTGACATGTTCGTAGATATATTCAATGGTTTTTTCATATGGGACATTTGGATCAACTCTGGAAGCTTGGAATAAGATTTTTGGTTTTGGATTTAAATCACCAAAATAGTCAACACATTTCTTAACTTCAATAGCAATCATTTCTTTGTCAGCACCATGTTTATGGGTGGAAACGTCCAAACCACCTTTGATGGAGAACACTAAATCTTCATCTTTAGCATTTATGGCAAACTCTCTTAATAACTTCAAGTTCAAACATTCAGGACCCATTTGGTAGAATGTAGATCCATTAAAAAACTTGACACCATATTTAGTTCTGACATGCTCCAACACATTAATTGAGTCTTTTAATGGTTGAGGTTTTGCAGTCCATGTCATTGACATAGTACCAAATCCTTTTGTAGTAATTGGGATTTTTGACATTTTTCTCTTTTAATCAATTCTGTGTAACTTTGTTAATAAATTGTTTTTATGTTTGTCAATTAACTTCTCTTTGTTAATAAACTGTTAAAGATATTTATGATTCTTTTCTGGTCCTTATATACTTTTGACAGTTTTATTCACATCTTTTGATTATGTATTGGAATATACTATATACAGGATCGAGTATGATAAAGAAGAAGACAGACGGAAAATGAGGGAAATGGGCATTTCCTAATTGGGATGGCAGCTGAGGTCATCGGGGATTTGATCTGCAACGGAGTAATTGACATGTCCGTTGCATCGGGCATCGGTACACCAGTAGTTTGCAAGAGAAAAAAAAAAAAATAAAGTGTACATGAAGTACATAATAAAGAATACAGGAAGTACATAAAAAAGGACACAGAGCTACATAGAATATATTTTTAGATCTTAGTAGATCTGAGATTGATATAAGATAGATCTGATAAGATATAGATAGAAGAAATATGAAGGAAATAGAGTAGAATGATGTACAAAATTGAGAGAGAGAGAGAATGTGAATAATTGTGAATAACTGTGAATAATTAAATAAAGAATGAGAAAAAAGAAATGTTTCTAAAAGTATTCATTTATCATATTTAACCATTTAAGAGACCCAGGTTATCGACAGTTTCATTATATCTGTAACCTTCAACTTTATCGTTCTTGATGATTTGTTGAATTTTTTCGAAATCTTCATCACTAAGATCAATATGTTTAGCATAGTTAGAATCAACTCTAGCAATAGTTGAAGCTGATGGGATTGGGAAAACTTTACCAACTTTTGGAATACCTTCATAATTAGTTGCGTAAGAAAGTTTATCAAACCATGATAATGCCAATACTTCTAATGAAACGTTATATTTTGATGCAATCTCTTTATATTTCTTTAAGATTGTAAGATTTTTTTTGAATGTATCTTCATTGAATCTATCGAAATGACTTCTAATATCATTTGGATCTAAAGATTTCAAAAAGTTTTCATTAGTAATAGCATAATCTGTTAAAATACCTTTCGCTAATGGTGAATATGCGGCAATTGGAATATCATGTTTTGCAGCTTCTGCTAAAATTCCATTATAAACAATATCTGTTGTAAACAAACTCAATTCAACTTCAATGAATGAAATTGGTGCAACTGATGCTGCCTTTTTAATTGATTCTGCTCCAACTTCTGAAAGTGAAATACCATCGATTTTTCCGGCTTTAACATTTTCATAAATGTATCCAATTGATTCGTCATATGGAACTTTTGAGTCAACTCTGGCCATTTCAAAAAGGAATTTTGGTTTAACTGGTAAATCTTTAAAGAAACTAATACTGTTATCAATTGATGCATTGATACCTTCTTTAGTACCAATTGGTGAAAAAGTAGAAGTATCAAATGCACCTTTGATTGAAACAATGATATCTTTAACTTCTTCTTGAGGTAATGTTTTTAAAAATTCATTCATTAATGCTAAATTATGGAATTTTGGATCAACATGATAAAATTCACCACAGTTGAAAAATTTAACACCATATTTTGAATAAACGTACAGTAAAGTTTTGATCGATTCGGAAAATGGTTTTGCATTTGGGGTCCATGTCATAGACATGGTACCGAAACCTTGTGTTGTAATTGGAACTGCTGACATTGTATTTTATTTTGTTCTTATAATGATTTGTTAATTAATGATGGATACGTGAAAGATCTGGGTTGGTTTATATAGTTGTTGAAGCTTTAGTGTTACTTGACACCTTGCAGTGGAGGTTTGATGATCCGTTAGTATTTGGAATTGCTCGATGTTAGTAACGACCGATTAAGCTCATATTTCCGTCCGCTACTGTCAAATTCACCATAGTTAATGTTAAAACCGAGTTTCACGTTAAAACCGAGATTTCACCTATGAACACAGTGATAGTGAACATCGTGGAATGTATAGGAATAGACGAACTTTCATTCTAAGAAACTCAATTAGTTTCTAAGAATACTATAGAACAATATGGGGCTTACAAGTCCTGTCAAGGACCATTTGAGTGGTTTTTTTTTGTGTATGATGGTTTATAAATTTATATTTCTTTATAAAGTCAGTCAGACGAGAGACATGTAGAGAGTGATTCTAATTTTTCAGTTCATATTATATATTAACCATTTAAAAGGGTATCTGCTCTTTCATTATACCTGTAACCATAAACGGTATCAGTTTTGAGGATATCTTGAATCTTTTTAAAATCTTCATCACTGATATCAATACGTTTACCATAATTGGAATCAACTCTTGCAATTGTAGAAGCTGAAGGAATTGGAATGACTTTACTGACAGTTGGAATTCCTTCAAAATCTTTGGATCCAGAGAGTTTTTCTAACCATGATAATGCCAATACTTCTAATGGAACATCGTAATTATCAGCAATTGCTTTAAATTTTCTTAAATACTCAAGATTTTTTTCAAAATTTTCTTCAGTAAACCTATCGAAATGAAGTCTTAAATCATCAGGTGATAAACTTTTCAAGAAATTATCATGATTTACAGCATAATCTGTTAAAACACCTCTACCTAAAGGTGAATAAGCTGCAATTGGAATATTATGTTTCGAAGCTTCAGCCAAAATCCCATTATGTATAATATCTGGAACGGTTAAACTCAATTCAAGTTCAATGAATGAAATAGGTGCAATTTTTGCAGCCTTTTTTATTGATTCAACTCCGACTTCAGAAAGTGAAATTCCGGCAAGATCTCCAGATTTGACGTATTCGTAAATACATTCTATAGTCTCTTCATAAGGGACCTTTGGATCAACTCTGGCTGCTTCATAAATGATTTTTGGCTTGGCTGGTAAATCCTTGAAAAATCCAAGACTGAATTCGATTCCTTTACTGATAAACTCTTTTGAACAATCTGGCACAAACTTACTCATATCAAATCCACCTTTAATGGAAACAATGACTTCCTCAATTTCTGCAGGGGTCAATGTCTTTAAAAACTCATTCATTAACTTCAAGTTATGGAATTCTTCGTTGTTTTGATAGAACTCACCACAATTGAAGAATTTAACTCCATACTTTGAATATACGTATTGTAAGGTTTTGATCGATTCGGAAAATGGCTTTGGATCTGGTCTCCACGTCATTGACAATGTACCAAATCCGGCTGTAGTAATTGGAACTGCTTCCATGTTAGTTAATTTGATTTCTTTACTTACTAGTATCAATAAGTTTCTATTAGTTACTTATACTAATAATATTGCCAAATTCTAGTTTTGTATGGTACTTTATATAGTTTTGTTATCTCTTGCGAACGGAACCATGCCTTCACCGTCGATGCAAAATGGACGGCTTTACCTCGAAAATGGATAGTCTATAGAGCAATTGTTTTATTCTAGAGGAATATACCATCAGATTGATTGTTCCGGAGCAGAAGGAATCAAACACACTTCTAAACCTTATATACATCCTTCAGTTATTGGGCATTCTAAGAAAATCTAGTTCAGAAAATCCAATTCGGACCTAGCTCTGTCAAAATATTGGATCATACTCCATTTTTTAGTCCAATACTGTTGTGGCTTTGTTTGCAGTAGAGCTTTTTTAAAACAGAGGTTTTAGTTGAATAAGATAGAGAAATAATAGATAGATAGTATATTCTAGATACTTAAACAATAATCAACCATCTAAAGCGTAACCCAACTTCTCAGCATCGAATTCTTTTGAGAGCTTTACTAATTTTTCATGTAATAATGCCATATTGCCATTGATAGGTTTGAATTCAGCGACCCAGTTGGCAACACCATGTTGTAAAATACCCTTTGCTCTGAATTTTCCATAATCCTTATGGCCATAAGATCCATGCAATGTTAATCTCTCGTTACTTGAAAAGTATTGAGCCCTATGTAAGATGTTACTATTATAAAAAACGATATCACCAGGATTTAAATCTACGGAGATCTGTCCATTGATGAACTGCTGACGATCTTGACTTTGGGTCTTTTGTCTTTCTTCATCAGTTCTGATTCTAGCGTGTGATTTTGGAACCACTATCAAACAATCATCCTTTGTTAATGCCAAATTGAATTGGGTTCCTGCAAATGGATTTTGTAATAATTGTTCAGCCTCTTCAGTTTCAGTAGCTTCCGGCTTTATATAATCTCTATGCCAATCCAATCCAAAATCAGTCAAGGGATTAATCAACATATTGAATAATTCCATTGATAAATTGTCTTTAGTTGTTTGTAAGATATCTGCTGCAATACTTAAAATCTTATCACTTGAATAACAGTCTTGGAAATCATTTGATTTTCCCTCAGTTAATTTTTCAAGCTTAGGATGTAATAATCCTGAAACTCCCCAAATATCTGGACTAAAGTTTTTTGGCCATGGTGGGAATTGTTTCCCTCTGGTTCTAACTTCTTCCCATTTCCCTTCCCTTGCAATTGAGACCACTAATCTAGCGATCTCTTTATAATTTTCAGTTTCCTCAGGGGAAAGAAAGTTTCTCACGATAGTGAAACCTTGATCGTTTATTTGATCATGATGGTAGTGTGGTATAACTGAAGGCATTATATAATTTTAATGCCTTAGGTTTAAGTATTTTTGGTGATTATATATGAATTCTGGCGATAAGGTTGATTTTGATTGTAACATTGATTCATGTTACATTTCCCCAGAATGCGAAATTGACATTTCGATATCAACCAACCGTAACGTAACTAAAAAATAAATCAAGTTGTATTTCATTGTGAACTTATAATTGGTAAATAAAGTTTGATTTTAAAGTTTCTTCAATTCCACCCACAAATTGTTTGTAGAATTGAAAAAAATAAAGGCAAAAAGAAGAAAAGAAAAATTTAGAAATGTCTGTTAACTGGGGAATCTTAGGAGCTGGTAACATTTCAGGACAATTCGTCCATGATTTATTGTTGAGTAATACAGACAACGGTAAAATCAAACATATCATCAAATCAATTGGATGTTCAAGTATTTCCAAAGGTGAAGAGTTTATTAGAGACTGTAAAATCACCAATGAAAATAACTTTGAAATTCCAAAAGTTGAGAAATATCAAGATTTTTATAAGAATAATGATATCAATATAGTCTATGTTGGTACACCACATGTCTTCCATTTTGAACAAGTTAAGAACTGTTTAAATAATGGATTAAATGTATTATGTGAAAAGCCAATGAATATTAATGCTAAAGAATCAAAAGAATTATTCGAATTAGCTAAATCAAAGAAACTTACATTGATGGAAGCTATGTGGTCTAGATTCATCCCAATCATGCATCAAGTAAAGCAAAAGCTCAAAGATGGTGAAATAGGTAAAGTTTTCAGAATGAATGTTGATCTTTCCTTTGATGCAGATTTACCAAATTGTCCAGCTTCTTCAAGAGTTAGAGATAAAAACTTAGGAGCTGGTGCATTATTAGATATTGGGATTTATCCAATTACATATGCAAGATTTTTATTTGATGATAAGGTTGGAAAAGATCATACACCTTTTGAAGTTAAATCAATTTTAACTCTTGATGAGACCGATCAGGTAGATTATAATACATCGATTTTGATTAAATATGCCGATGGTAGACATGCCATTTGTACATGTTCAAATTATGGGGATTCACCTAAACCATTTGGTAGAATTGAAGGAACAAAAGGGTCAATTGAATTATACGCTGAAAATCCAGCAAGATTAAAGCTGTTCAAAGTTATCAAGGGAGATAAGGTTGAAGAATTTAGAGATGATACAGCATATAATGGATTCATCTATGAAGCCAATGCCATTGCTCAAGATGTCTTAGATGGGAAATTAGAAAATGAAATAATGCCTCATGATGAAACTTTATTGGTAATGGGAATCATGGATGATATTAGAAAAGAACATGGGTTCAAATATCCTATGGAATAATCAAACTTTAGCCTTCAGTTTTATTTGATATAGTTCATCTAAAGATAAATCCCAAAAGTATCCTATAAATTCTTCTGATCTCTTTTAGTATTTTAGTATTTAAGTATTCCAGTCGTAGTATTTAATATTATCTTAATTCAGAGTAAACGACATAATCCGTCATATGTCGTTAAATATATGTCGCATCTAATAATTTCAACAAAAATCGCAACAGGGAACAGAGCATCAATAATGTCAGAAGTAGAAATATTAGCATCATATCCACAAGTATCAGCTCCAAGTGAACAAACAGGATATACATCCAATTTGACAGAAGAGCAAAAAAAAATCTTGAAGGAATTTTATGAAGAATTAAAAGGATTAGGATATGAAAAGAGATTAGATGATGCAACATTACTTAGATTTTTAAGAGCAAGAAAGTTTGATTTAGCAAAAGCTAAACAAATGTATATTGAATGTGAAAAATGGAGGAAAGAATATGGAACAGATACAATTTTAAAAGATTTTGAATATAAAGAAAAACCATTAGTTGCCAAATTTTATCCACAATATTATCATAAAACAGATATTGAAGGTAGACCAATTTATTATGAAGAATTAGGTAAAGTTAATTTAACAGAAATGTTAAAATTTACAAATCAAGATAGAATGTTAAAGAATTTGGTTTGGGAATATGAAGCATTTACAAATTTTAGATTACCAGCATGTTCAAGAAAACAAGGATATTTAGTTGAAACATCATGTACTATATTTGATTTAAAAGGAATTTCATTAACAACTGCATATCAAGTTGTTAGTTATGTTAAAGAAGCTTCAAAGATTGGACAAGATTATTATCCTGAAAGAATGGGTAAATTTTATTGTATTAATGCACCATTTGGATTTTCAACAGTTTTTAATTTAGTTAAACCATGGTTAGATCCAGTAACAGTTTCAAAAATATTTATTTTAGGTAGTTCATATAAAAAAGATTTATTGAAACAAATTCCAGCAGAAAATTTACCTGTTAAATATGGTGGTAAATCTGATGTTTCTGATCAAGATTTATATCTTAAAGATGATGGTCCTTGGAGAGATTCTCAATATATTGGTCCTGAAGGTGAAGCTCCAAAAGCTTTTTAGTATATCATTTTATAACATTTCTTAAATATATGTATACAGATATTTTCTTAGCTACTTTTCCAACTATCTATCTTTATATCTTTCCTGATAGTCTTTCTTAAAATTCTTTCTTAAAATTCTTAAAATTATTTCAATTATTATAAACCCGTGCTTATAATTTAAAGTTAAATTAAACAAAATTGGTGGACGGGTGTAATGACCAATAAACTAAAAATAAAAAATGAACCAGAGAGAGTAATTCGTGTAGTGATATTAGTCGTGTAGTGATATTAGTCGTGTAGTGATATTAGTCGTGTAGGTTAAGAAGATGTGGATGTACTGATGTAACACAAAACACTGTAATAGTTATTTAAGGTTATGGTAGTTGGTGGACCAAAGTCTTAAAAGGGATTAATATCGTTTATATCGTATAAACCAAATAAACGATGCGATAAAACACCAAAAAGAAAAAGAATCGTGCCTAAAAGGGAATTCCGATTTACCCACGACCAAACGAGGAAAACGAAAAATTGACAGTTTAAATTATATAAATCCTTAGATAGAAATTTAACAAAAAATCACCCAATTTTTATTTCTGGTAATTGAATTTAAGGGATCTGGAATTTAGATAAGGGGTAAAAACAAGAATACGGAAAAACCAAAACAAATAGTAGGAAAAAGAATAGATTAAAGAAGCATAAAAGAAAAGAAAAAAGAAAAAGATGCCTTCATCAGTATATCATGATTATTCAACATTTGATAATTCAAATAGTTTCCTGGGAATTTTTAATAATTTCAATCAACTTGAAAATTTAAGTTTTGTTGAAAAAGTTTGGGGTTCATATTATTACTATATTAATAATGATTTATTTGCCACTGGTTTATTGATTTTTTTAGTGCATGAATTTATGTATTTTGGTAGATGCTTACCATGGATGATTATCGATCAAATTCCTTATTTCAGAAAATATAAAATTCAAGAAACTAAATTACCTTCAAATAAGGAACAATGGGAATGTTTAAAATCTGTTTTAACTTCACATTTCTTAGTTGAAGTTTTCCCAATTTGGTTTTTCCATCCAATCGCTGCAAAAATTGGAATTGATTTTAAAGTTCCTTTCCCTGATGTTAAAACTATTGCTTTCCATTTATGTATTTTCTTTGTTTTAGAAGATGCATGGCACTATTGGTTTCATAGGGGTTTACATTATGGTGTTTTTTATAAATATATTCATAAACAACATCATAGATATGCTGCTCCTTTTGGTTTGGCTGCTGAATATGCACATCCAATTGAAGTTATGTTATTAGGTTTTGGTACTGTTGGTATTCCTATGTTATGGTGTGCCATCACTGGTAATTTACATTTATTCACTATTAATCTTTGGGTTACTTTAAGATTATTTCAAGCCATTGATGCTCATTCAGGTTATGAATTTCCTTGGTCTTTACATCATTTCTTACCATTTTGGGCAGGTGCCGACCATCATGATGAACACCACCATTTCTTTATTGGTAGTTATGCCAGTTCTTTCAGATGGTGGGATTTTGTTTTAGACACTGAAGCTGGTCCTGATGCTAAAAAGAAAAGAGAATTAAAAATGAAGCAAAAAGCTGAAAAAGTTAACTAATAAAAAAAAAAAATATAAATAAGGAAATACATATAAAGAATTATTAGTCTCTAAAACTTTGATATAATGCTTATTTGCATGTGCTGTTTTGTAAGATATTTATGAAAAGATTATATACTCGTATTAGAAATTGATTGAAAATGAGATTATATATTTAAATAAGTATTATTTTTTTCTTTCATTATTCGTTGATTTGATCTCTAAATTTCATGATATCAATGAATTCCTTTCTATAGTTGAAATTGAAGTTTTCAATACCCAAGACCTCGAATTCTCTTAAACTTTGATTGATTTTTATAACTTTTAGGTATTTTTTGAACCCAATTAGTCTATTATCAACTGTCAAATGGAGTTCATTTTTAATGGAATAAATGGATTGGAGGAAAATGAGCAATAATGAAACAGTGAGTTCCAATATGATATCTGACTTGTTATAGCTGGTTGGTAACTGATTGTATTCATATGCTGAATACATACAGTGTAATAGAAGCAAATACCCAATCATGAAAAAATTGCGAATGAGAATTTAAGAATTATAGAATAAATATACTATAATATAGAATAGATATACTATAATATAGAATAGATATACTATAATATAGAATAGAATTATACAGTAGATGTACTGTAGTATAGAGTTGGTATAGAATATTATATTATATTATAGTATAGAGTAGAATACGTATAGTATACAAAATATTATAGTATACATATATTATAGCAACTGTAAGGTATATATATAGTAGATTATATATTTATAATTTAGTATTAATATGGCTATTACAGCTACAATATAGTAGATTATAGATATGCTATAGATATGCTATAGATGTAGTATTCTATGGGTAGACGAATATAGTGTATTATACTAGAAGTGTTTTGTAGTACAGTATATTATAGTACATTATATTGAGTACATTATAATATAGATATAATGTAAAATATACTTATATACTCATATTATAGTTATAGTAAAGATTATGGTATATTTTTACTCAGTTATAGTATGTTACAGTATCCTTAAATATTTATAGTATATTATTTATTTATAATTTTACCACTCAATATTTAATTTTATCACACGCTTATGACTATTCTTATGTTTATTACTCATCTCATTTATAATACTTATGATCTACTTATGATCTACTTATATACTTTATACTATATACTTAAATACTTATGATACTATGTCCTTATGATGCTTAGTACTTATGTTGCTTAGTCCTTATGATGCTTAGTCGTTATGATGCTATATCCTTATGATATTATATATTTATGATATCTTCTATAGTATTAATAAATAGTGTTGATGAGATTTAGAATGGTCATGTGGACTTAGTACATAAAAGGTATAAGGACAAAAAAATAAACATTCGTAATACTATGTATACACTATACTGTGACAGTCTGACGAAGTCAGACTGTCATGAACAATGTAGTCAAGTAGGATGACTTATACATGAAATTCGGAATAATTCAACCATCGGATGATTTAAGTCATCAAAATAAATCAAAAAAAAAACTATACAAAATAAAAACTATACACATAGTAATGGACCTATCCATATATATACATATCTACAGATATACCGATAGATCTATAGACTTTTCGGTCTATAGATCTATCGGTCTATAATTTATTCTATTAACTGAAAGAAAAACAATAACTCATCTCATCTCAAATATGGGGTAATTACATCATTAACTTTACCCCAGAGTAAACAAACATCCAAATCAAGTAACAACTCAAGTAACAACACAATATAACTCATATATAAACATACCCTACCTTACCACCACTAACCCTAACCCTTTGGACCTAATACTGACTTACGGTACTGGTCCAAGTTTAACCTATTCTCCTTAAGTTTGTGACTCGCATTGCTTTTACACAAATAGTCATTCGTTGCTCAGACTATAAATACTTGTGATTTCCAAACAACTTCAAAACCATTACTTAAGCATATTCTGTGGTTTAATATACTTTTAAGAGTTTATAAGTATACTAGAGATTTCTTATAAAACTTCTAAAAAGTTCTTATAAAGTTAATATAAAGCTCATTGAAAGCTCATATAAAGCTCATAAAAGGTGAAAAAAAAAACAAAAAATACAAAAAGACTTGACATGTTATTGATTTATTTTAGTCTTTGGACTGTTATTACTGGGTTATTAATTCCCCAGTTTATTTATGATTTGGACTTACAGTCCAAAGTCTTGGACTCCGATATTGCAAACTTGCTCCAAAAGACCCTGGATCCAAAAATTTCACTGCTACATGATAATGAATACACTGGATCTGATGATGCCTTGGTTGATAAATCAAACTTATCCAACTGGATCACAGACCAGTTTAAATTCAACTGGAAGTATTTATTAAGAAATATCGGTAATTCTTCATTCTGCAAGGACCCTGATTTATTTCCTGGGGTCATTGTTGCTTCCCCTTCAAAAATCAAACCTGACTATTATTATCAATGGACTAGAGATAGTGCTCTCACTATCAGAACCCTTATCCATTATTTACAAGATTTACAAGAAGAACAAACAAAAGAATTGGACTTTCTCAGTAAAGATGAAGTCCAATTACTCGTAGAGCAATATATTTGGAATAATTATCATTTACAAAGATTGGAAACTTTATCCGGAAACCTCAATACTGGTGGTTTAGGTGAACCAAAATTCCTTGTCAATAATTCTCCATTTGATAAAACCTGGGGTAGACCTCAAAATGATGGCCCTGGTTTAAGAATTACTTCCATTATAAATTTCCTAAATTTGAACTTACCTTCAATCACTAATTTAAATGAATCTTTTGCTTATACAGAAATTATTAAGCCAGATTTGAATTTCATCTTACAAAATTGGTCAAAAGATTCTTTTGACTTATGGGAAGAAATCAATTCGTTACATTTCTTTACTTCTGTTGTTCAATTAAAAGGTTTATTTGATGGTTGGAATTTTGCTAAACAAATGAATGAATCAGATTCAGAATTTTTATCTAAATTAGAAAATGGTTATAATAATTTGAAAAAATTCGTTGAAACCTATTATATCAAAAACAATTTGAATTATATTATTGAAAGTCCAAAAATTTCAAGATCTGGTTTAGATTCTGCAGTTTTATTAGGGTCAATTCATTCTCATGAAATGAATGATCTTGATAGCTTTATTCCATTCAATATCGATAATAATTATATCACAAACCATTTACTAAAATTAATTGATGATATGAAAGTTCGTTATCCAGTTAATCATAATAAAGTTGGAGTCTTTGGTATTGGGATTGGTAGATACCCTGAAGATATTTATGATGGTTATGGATCAAGTGAAGGTAATCCCTGGTTTATTTCAACTGCAACCGCTTCTGAATTGGTTTACAAATTAATTTTCAAATTAATCAATGACAAACATGATATAATTATCACCGATTTGAATAAATCATTTTTCAGTAAATTTATGAATTCAATTGAATTAGATGATTTCTTTGTTATCAAATACAAATCACCAGTGTTCAATAACTTGGTTTTGAATTTGTTTAAATTCCTGGATAGTTTCTTAGAGGTTATCAAAGATCATAATGATTCACACGGAGGAATATCTGAACAATTCAATAAATATCATGGATTCATGCAAGGTGCGAGAGACTTGACTTGGAGTTATTCCAGTTTATTAAACAGTTTCAGATGGAGAGAAAAGATTGAAAAATTATTAGATCAAGAAATATCAAGTGAAGGATTTTAGAAATTAGATATAAAAACAAAAAAAAAATGGGAATACATATTTTTTTAAAGAGATTGGGAATTTATATTAGAGAATAGATAATAGTTTATATTTCTATAAAATCTTGAACAAACTCTAAAAGGTTTTTAACTAACTCCAAGAGATCTAAAGGTGAGCTTTGCTGGTTACTGCAACACATTCAGCTTCAACTTTAATCTTTTTATTTGGAAATTGAACAATAACACAAGATCTTGAAGGTTTATTAGGGAAATATTTAGTATAAACCTCATTAACCTTAGCAGCATCTGCACCGTCACTGATAAATAACAAGACCTTAATGACTTGACTCAAACTAGAACCAGCCTTAAGTAAAACAACTTCGAGGTTCTTAATGACATTGTGAGTCTGTTCTTCAACAGAATCAGGAAATTCACCATTTTCTGAATTTCCAATGTTACCTGAAGTGAATACTAAGTCGCCAACAGTGTAAGCGGGAGAATGAAGAAAAGTATTAGGTCTACCTACCAGATCGTTTGTAATTTTCATGATAATTAATAAGTGAAGATTTCCAACTGATAAGATTGGGTGCGAAATCAACGGAATACTATTATAGAAAGACCGTTATTAGAACAGATTCCATGGGAGTTTCACTTAGTAAAGAATCGATATTCTATATCTATTATCTATATACCTTACATTTCCCTCAAGTGTTTATTTAACTGATTTGGTCTCTTGGAATCAACCCATGAGACCCTACAATGAATTCTTTTACATAATGACTAGGCATTCTACCCAAGTCAGTTGCTTTGAATTTTAGATCAGGGCATAAAGGAGTAGGTTTAACTAAACATTTACTCACCCAAGTATCTTCCATTGTCAAGGGCTTTATACACCTTAAACAGTTTTTATAATATCTTCTTTGAGATTGGGGTTTTACAAAAGGATTCCATTTGGAACTTATTTTCTTTATTCTTGAAATTTCTGGATCATAATCTTCATCTTCATCTTCAGAATGTATTTCACTTATAGCATCAGCATCTTGATCTTGATCCTGGTCCATATCCAAATCTTGATCAGCATCTTGATCTTGATCTAAATCCAATGAAGATGAATTTGTTGAACTATTAAAAGTGGAAACTTCAATATCTTCAGAAATTTCATTGATTATTATGTGATGTAAATCAGGCAACGAGTCTCTTTTTAATTTTAATTTTAGTTTTGAAAATTTTGAATTTATTAAATTTATTGGATCTGAATGAGACCTTGATCTACCGTTTTCAAGGTTTAAATTGGAATAAATTAATTCTCTATTTCTTCTTCTTCTTCTAGGTACAGTTCTGTATTTAGGTAATTCTCTAATATGTAAATCTAAACTTACATCTTTAGCAATATTGATTGCTAAATTCCAGTTTATTAAATCATTTGTATTTGAAAAATGTAATAATAATTGTTCAGTTTCTATTCTTAATCTCAAAACATTAGCCTTCTTTTTATAGTCTGTGGCCAACCCTACTTTACAATACTGTAAAGAATAACTTCTGATTAATCTTTTAGAATTTAAAAGATTTAGCTTATCACAGTATTTGAAAAATTGATAGTCATAGTTATTGGTTACTATACTATTGAAATTTTCAAAATCTGAAGTTATTGGTAAAGTTTGGAAAGGTTGGAAAGACAGTAAATGAGGTTCTAAATTGTTTGGGATTGAATAAAAGTTAATTTGAGTTGAGTTTAATTCAATAATGACGTTTTGCCAGGATCTGGAACTTGAAGTTTCATATGGATTGAGCCATTCGAGTTTTCTACCAATGCATCCGATTTTGTACACAGATGGTGTATAACCAGGTAAATGATTTGGGTCAGAATTCTGGGGGTTTAAATATTTTGGATTAGATTCCAAGTTTGCATCTATATTGAATACAGGGAACTTGGGACATCCACCAGGTGGTAAATCATTATAATCTGGAGGTAAAACCGGTGATGGTTCGAGGTAATTTAAAAAGGGGTTAATTTCGTTAATGGAGTCATTAGTTTGGGATATATCTATAAAAGAATCATTAGTTTTGGTTATAGATTCTTTTATCTTTGATTTTGAAATATCTGAATTATTTGATGTTAAGGGTGTAATATCATCCAACGATAATGTTGATGGAGTATTTGATCTCATTTTCTCCTATTACTCCTAATATACACCTATGACTATGGATATAATATAATTAACTTTTATATGATCTTATCTTATATTATTCTATATTTGATACTTTATCTTTTGTCTTTTGGCTTGTGTCTTTTATCTTCAGTCTTTTATCTTGTGTCTTGTCTTCTATATGGTAAAGAATAATCAATCCGAGCAAATACTTAATGAAAATATGAAAAAATGTCAAAAAACAAAAAAAGTGGTATGATATGTACTTCAAATGATAAAAGGAATATACTTCTGCTTATCTTAGACAGTACTAAAATACTAGTATTATGTTTCGTCTTCTCTACGTCTTCAACTGGGAATTACGGCTCTAATTTGCAACAATTAGACCTACAACCAAATAAATTCAAATAAAAATTCAACCGTACAATGCAGCCCCTTCAAATTTATACTGTATGTTCAAATGCTATTTCTCTCACTATACGACTGTTCGAGAATCCTATCCTTACCTTCTTTGTATCCTTTGGTGTCTCTGCAACTCTGATTTGAATCAACTGATAAGATGAAAATTTTCACAATCTCGTTTTTACCCCTAATAGATTTGGAACATAACGGGATCGTTCTTGCGGCAGAGGTCCTCAGAGGAGAGGCCGAGCTGGGGGCCCAGCTCGGCCTATAGAGATGTACCTTTCTAGGATGGTACTGTATTTACTTAAGTTTGTTTCAGGTTGTGATGGACTTCGGGAGATCATGAAGCAAGTGTTGCTTTAGTTGACAGTTTCAGATGATAAAGGATCCTTATCGGTTATTAGGATGGTCGTGTGGTGGAATAGGAGTACAATAGTGCTACTACAAACAAGTCGACCTAGGTCGACTTACTGTCTTGTAGGTCGACTTACTGTCTTGTAGGTCGACTAACTGTCGTTTTAGGTCGACTTACTACCATTTAAAGAAAATTATAGTGAGATGTGGACCCAAAGATCGGCCTAGGCCTAGGCCGATCTTTAGGTCTAAATAGAACGGTTAATACATTACTATAAACTAACTCAGGCCTCAACTTCATCTAATAAACTAAACTTATTATTATCAAGTTTAGAATCCTTCTTACCCAAATATTCATTAATAAATTCATCATCATCATTATTCTCCTCTTCATCAACCATAGCATCTGACTCTTTAGTTGGTTTAACCTTAATATCCTGATCCTCTTTATGATCAGTTATCTCACTATTGATTTTGTCCCAACCTGCTTTCCTCAGTTTAGTTATGAATTTATGTCTTTCAATACTATGGTTAATCTTAGTATCCAATATACCTTGGAGTTTTGCATTTTTTGTAACTCTTTGTTTGATCAGTCCTTGTCCTCTTTTACTCTTTTTTTCAATCTTCTTATTTAATAAATTTTCATTCAATATAGTAGTTCTAATGATTGATTTCTTTATATCATTTTCAAATTTAGGTACTTTGGCTAACTCTTTGGCCTCATTCGATTCAGCTTCTCCTCTTCTAGCAGCTCTACTATGTTTTGATACTATTTGTTAATATATGCCTTTGTAATTTGTTATTATACTTATACTTACTCTTCTTTCCCATAATGCGATGAGTTTATCTCATCTCATTTCTCAGTCTTATATACTATAACAATTCTATAGTCTACATTTCTATAGTCTACAATTCTATAGTCTACAATTCTATTACACTAAGCTATAGTATAATACTATAGTAAAGCTATTATAAAGATATTCTTACATAGATTACTTTTATTTAGTAAGAAAAAAAAATTCAAGTATACTCTATATACTATCAAGTTTCTAAAGGTCTTTTACCATTTTCATTGAGTTCTCTATCAGCCTTTACAGCCTTAACATACTCCATCAATGCCTTATCTAACGAATCACTTATTGGACTCAAATAATAAGTCAAATCATTTGAAATCTTAGCCATTTCTCTTTCATTAACATCCTTTATACCATTGAGGGTTTCATTCTTCAAATTCACTAAATTCGTCTTACATGTTTTCAAAATACCAAAGATCTTTTTCAATTGATTAGGATTATTCCCATTCAAAAATAAATCCCAAAAATATGATAAAAATTCAACTACAGATATATTCAAATTTATCAATTTCTGAATATTTGCACTTGGAATCAATCCTTGACTTTTCACATTTTGATTTACCAATTTATACTTTTTGAAATTCAGTTTTATTAAATTTATAATCTCTGTAGCTGTATCAACAACCATTGAATCTTTGGCGCTATATGTATCATTCAAATTTATACCTGTGAGACTAGGTTTTAAAATATTTGTTTTGAAATATTCTTTAACTTGTTTTATATCTACCGATTCAATATACTTTACTGAATCATTTATATTGCTATTAATTTTCAAATCAATGAAATTTGAATCTTGTAATTCATTTAAGTCATTGATTTCTAATTCTTTTACTTCCTTTTCAACATGATCTTCATCTTTAGTTTCACTTGTTATCATCTTTGATGATAATTTATTCATGTTTCTTAATAAGACCATCATTTCATTATTTGACTCTTCAAAATTCATCGTGAAATCTGGCTTGTTACCTAGCTTGGTAGTGTTATCTTGTAAATTACCACCTAAATCTATAAATTTATCAACTTCTTCATTGGTTTTCTTTTCAAAAACTTCATCATTTACAAATAAATATTGATCTATAACTTGATCACCTCTTTCATTATTATTAATTTTATCACCTCTAAGTCTACGGAACAATTTGGAATTGAAAAATCTTGACCAGAATTCACCTTCCAGGAATTTTGAAGGTACGAAATCTTCAAATGCTCTTTTGACAATTGGATAAGTTTCAAAAATATCATTAATATTACTTCTAGTCACATTCACATGAACTTTATTATCGGATGTAGCAACGGGCTTTATGGTGGATAAGACATTATATGGACCTCTATGTTGTGAAATGGTTAATGCATATGTACGTAAGATATTCAATCTACTCAGCCAGAAAATTGTTGGAGATAATTTGAAATTGATAACGGATTGGGTGAAGATATTTCGAAGATTTTTGTCTTCATTCAATAATTTTTGCTGTAATTCACGATTTTTTAATAAATTAGCATCATCAAGGGGGATTTTATCTTGAGTTACATCTGTATTTCTATTATTTGTGGAACTATCTTTCTTTGAATCATTTTCAGAATTTTCATTTACGAAAGCCTTTTGTCGACTAACAATGGTCTGTAAAGCATCTTTTATATTATTCATTGTAGGTCTATTAGTGAAAGATAACCTTATATCTTTATCTTCGTTTTCTTGTTTATAGATGACTTTTATGATCATCTTTGGACTAGTTTCCTTTGTAGCTTGCAAGTTTTGAATTGTATTTAATTGGATTTTGATAGTATTGGGTTGATCGATAGCTTTCCATTCAAGCACCGAAGGCGTAACGTCTTCTTTGATATACAACATACCTGACATCAGGTTTATAATACAAGCACCACTAACATTCATCGTAACCCCCCCCCCCCAAAAAAAGCAGCAAAAACTCAAAAATAAGCTGTAAAACTCCAAACTGAAAAGGCTAGAAAAAGCACTGTAAGTACAAGTGGTGAATAAGAACAATTATTTACGCAAATTGTGATAAAAGCAGCGTAAATGGATCAAAAATTGGAGAAAAAAACTGTACCAAAGTGAAAAATTATGTAGTTGATTAATATTAGCATATTGAGAAAATTCTCAGCGATGGATAGAATCAATTTAATACGTTATATTAAGACCAAACCTATAAAGGTTGGAGCACCATTCAGATACAGTGTAAGATACAACAGTATTGGGATAAGGAATGATGGTGATTCTGGTAAAAAAACCGAAAATTTTGGAGGAAACCCCATTGAAAAAGATGCAACAAATGAAAAAGATTTTAATGGTATGAATGGGAGAAGAGTTACGGTGGATAGAGAGTTACCAGATCCATTCAGTTTCCAAAAAAGAAATAGAAAGTATTTTATGGTTTATGGGTTAGGTGTATTGGTTTCATGTATTTTCATCTTCAACTATGAAAAAACCACATCACCTATTTTGAACTCAGTGTTCTACTTCTTAAGAAGAAACCCTACGGTGGTAGATAAGTTAGGAGAAAATATCAGTTACGAGAGTTCATGGCCATGGATCTGGGGTGAGTTAAACACTGTCAAGGGACAAATCGATATTAATTTTGCCATTAAAGGTGAAAAATCAAATGGTCAATTATTTTTCAAAGCTTCAAGACCTTCAAAATTAGTTCCTTTTACCATTCACCATTGGTACTTGAAAGTCAATGACGAAGTCATTGACTTAAAAAGTACCAATTCCATTGACTTTGGTTTCTAACCCATCTATCCACTTATACTCCATTTACCATCAAAGTATAATACCAAAAAAAATGTTAAAAACATGAAATATATCAATTTTAAAGCTATTTCAATCAGCTAAAAACCAACATACATAAACCTGTCACCCCTAATTATATATAGTCTACTTCACAGTTCATAGAGTTACTTCTACTGTCTCTATAGATTTATGTCCCACTCGTCAAACCTGTAAATAAATATTCTCAAAATTTCACCTCGTTTTATCAAATCTAAAAATACATCTCCAAAAAAGCGAAAGCAACCCCAAACTAAAACCGATCTACGACAGGACAAACCAACATTTGAACAAGTATATCATAGGAGAACACATTTAATCCATTCATTCGTTAACTGTGAACTTTTTTAGGAAAAAAAAACGAGTTTTCCAACTTGGCTATATTCAACTTTATTAGTGAAGGCTGGACCCCTTGAAAAATCGACAAATATAGCCTAAATTAATTTATCCCCCATATATTGAAGCAGGGACACCAAATAAGTAATAAAGGTATTTTACATAAAGGAAACATTTCAAGATGGCAGATTCTAATAGTTTAGCTGTTGGTTTGGCTATTGGTATACCATCTTTTATAGTTATTTGTGCCATTGCTGGTTTCTGGTATCGAAACCAAAAGAAACAAAAAATGGAAGATAAGAATAACTCTTTTGATTTGGAAATGGATAATCAATCCTATAGAGAGTTTGGTCAGGAATTACACAAGCCGTCAAAGCAACAAGATAATTATTATAATGAAATCACAAAGGAAGAAGCTCCAAGTTCGACGTCCAATACTGAAAATTCAAATGATACTACAACAAGAGGTTCTGGTACTCCAGGCTCTTCCGGCTCTCCAAGAGATAGTCTTTCAAGAGATGGTACACCTATAGCTACCACTCCTGTTGCCAGTACTTCTGGTTTATTACAAAATAATTCCGGTCCTTTTACAACTCCTGGTACTCCTGGTACTTTTGGTGGTGCTTCTACAGCTCCTGGTACACCAGGAACTTTTGGTACCAATGGTAATTTTGCTCCTCCACATGGTTCTGCTCCTCCTGGCACTCCAGGTTCAATGAGACAGAATACTATGGGCGACAGACATACAAAGACCAATTCTTCATATGACTTTTATGAAACATTTATCCCAATACTAAATGAACCACCCCCACCAATCCAAAATTCAACTAATAGCTCAAGTTCCAATTTCTCCAACTTGATAAACCATCTCCATCCCAAAGATCATTCATCAAATTCAGCTGGTACTAATATTGGTGGATCTGAATCCCTCGATAACTTGGCTAAACAATTGAATAACCAAAACTTCTTTGAAAAATTGCCTACAAGAGCTGGAACCATCTACAAAAAGCCTAACAATGCAAGCGCACATACATTATCAAGTGACGTCAACTTGGTTCAAGACGCCATCAACGATAATTATGTCTATGAGACCAAGGCTTTGGAGAGTAATGATGAACTCATTGACAACGCAAATAAGACTGAACCTAAAAAAAAGAACGAAAAATTATCTAAAATTTTAGGCGGGAACGTTGACAATAGTTTCAAGAATGATGACGAAATGGGGGTTGTATTTAAATAGTTCCAAATACTAGAGTATAGTAGTATATTATAAATATAGTGTTAGATTGTAGTATTAATATAGAAATGAATTTTTCGCACAATACAAATTTATGTTTAAATCGATAAATACCGTTAGATCAGGTGCAAAATTGAACCTTAAGACCAATCTTTTCGGTCTCAATTATGGTCTTAGGCATTTCAGGACCTTCCAATTTACCAAGAATGTCTTTATTGGTGAAAATTCTGTTCCAAAAAGATCTTATGCCACTTATAAACGTTTTAATAATCAGTCTTATGATTATTCCCATCTTTTGAATAATAGGTACACTGCTGGAACTGTATTTGGTTTGATAGTTTTCTACATCTATAATCAAGACGAAGCTCCTTTCACTCATAGAAGAAGGTTCTTATGGGTTCCTTATTGGCTTGAATCGAAAATTGGTGATATGAGTTATAGGCAAATTCTTTACCAATATAATGCCCATGTTGTGCCATCCAATGATCCAGTTTATGGTCAAATCTCCAAAATCGTTAACAAACTATTGCAAGCGGCTTACGAAACTAGTCCAGATGAAAACCAAATAGCCCATTTAAAGAGATTGAAATGGAAAATTCATGTTATAAATAGTCCTAATACCCCTCCAAATGCTTTCATTCTCCCAAATGGTAAGATTTTCATATTCTCTTCTATTTTACCCATTTGCAAAGACTCAAATGGTATTGCTACTGTGTTGTCTCACGAGTTATCCCATCAATTGGCTCACCATTCAATGGAACAATTGAGTAAACAACCATTTTATATCGCTTTACTGACAATTATGTATATGGCTACCGGTATAAGTTGGTTCAACGATTTATTGATCGCTGGTTTACTTACTATGCCCGCTTCAAGAGAAATGGAGCTGGAAGCTGACAGAATTGGTTGTGAATTAATGGCAAGACTGTGTTTCAATTTACACCAAATCCCAGAATTTTGGCGTAGAATGCATATTTATGAACAAAAATTAGGTGGTAGACAACCTGTATTGCAAGAATTTTTATCTACTCACCCAAATACTGAAAAGAGAATCCATGATATTAACTCCTGGTTGCCTGAATTAGAGACTATTAAAGAATCTTCTAATTGTAATCAATTCATTCAGTTTCAAAGTTTCTTTTAAACTTTGACTATATTTATATTTAATAGACGACTATGACCATTCTATAAATCTATGACTTCTTTTTTGGTTGTGATAATAATTTTTATCTTGTATTTTTCAATACTTGCCTCTTCTTCTTCTATTGAAGGAATTTCTTTCAAGTATACATCCACTACACCAATTCTTTCTTTCTTTATCAAAGCTATTCCAAATTTTAGAAACTTCTTTTTAGATTCGTCTTCTGTAATTGACAGCACAATGAAGTTTTCAATATCGCCTAGTTTATAGTCAATTTGATTATTTGAATCAACGAGAATCGAATCTGTATTGATATTTTCATTGATTACTTCTCCAACTTTCCTTACGACAACCGATTTGAAATGATCAAATTCATTCTCAATACCATTCATGATATTCTCTACCTTAGTTTCGTTGTACTTTGGAAATTCGATCTCTTTCGCTGCTGATCTAACAATTGCAGCCTCTTTTTGATATTGGATTTCAACAGCTTTCTTATACCCAAAATAGCCAGCAACAGCTACAGGAGGTAAAACAGTAAACATGATATTGGGGTGAACATTGGCAATAGTCGCTGCTGAAGTGAGTACACCAACAGCATATTTTAGATTAATAGGTACTTTTTCAAACCACCAATAACTTAGCGTAGATTTACCGGAAATAAACGATTTTCGTGGGGGGTTTGACAAACTTCGTACTCCTATAACTGTTCTCATGCCACCAGACCTCATAGGTAGCAGTCCAGGAATCATTTTAGAGTGTATCGTCAGTCTAATCATCAAACTCATTGGTACTAATTGATGCAAAAAATTGGTGCGAAAGATTCTAAAACTACATCAACAGATTTGATCCATTAATTCATTATTTACAGTTACAGCAACAAATTTGCCCATTTTAGAGATCTATTTTAAGCTTCTGGCGTATTATTGTACTTGAGAGAACATATTTGCAAAATTATGGGACGAGCAGAGTTTGGTACAGCGAAATATCAGAATAAACAGTTGAAACTATCTGGATTGCAAAAAACACAGTTCTACTGTCAACTATGTAAGAAACAATGTAGAGACTTGAACGGATTCAAAAATCATAAGAACTCACCATCTCATCTAGGGAAAGTCGAAAGTTTAGTGGAATCAGGAAACGATGTCATCAAAGACTACTCAAATCAATTCCAGCAGGACTTTTTAAGACTACTCAAGTTAAACCATGGTACGAAATGGATAAACGGTAACAAATTTTATCAAGAATATATCATTAATGACAAACATCATGTTCATTTAAACTCCACAAAATGGCTGAATTTGACTCAGTTTTTGAAATATTTGGGCAAAAATAGTATAATACGAGTTGAAAATCAACTGGATGATGATGAGTTCAACCTAATGATCAAATTAGTAGACGAATCAAAAAAAGATGCAGAAGTGGTGGAAGAAGATAATAAAATGGAGAAATTTTTAAACAAGCAGATCAAGTTAGGTCAAAAAGAAAAAGTAAACGTGCAACATACTAATGAGCCTATTCAGAAGATTAATAAACCTGTACCAAATGGTCCTATTAGGCTTAATATAAAGAAACAGACTAAGGTTTTGAAACCTTCAGTATTTAATGACTCAGATTCAGAATAGATTAACATAATTTTGATATTAATATATCTATAATGCTATATGCAATTTTATTTTTCTCCTTATTCTCTTTCGTCCTATTGTTTAGCTTCAACTATTTAACTCTTTCATAACATAATACATAGACATCCTTGGATTGGGATTTGAAGTTTCCATTATGATTAACATTTACTCTAACAGATTCATCATCAAAGTAACACCATAAATCATTGGATTTATTAACTAAAGAAGTATAGTGTCCACTTTTTAGATTACCGTAATGATTGATTAAACCCACTAATCTGTAGCTGATTTCGTTTGAATAATTGTTGAATTTTAAAAATTTTGGATAAATTATCTTTGTGTTTAATTTATCTGTCAAATTGAACATTGAAAATCTTGATAAATGAATGAATAGTACTTGAGGTAACTTGATAAAGTTTAATTTTTTGGTAGAGATAGTAATTTTCAGCTTGTTCACTAACTCTTTCGATGGTGATTTACTACGAGATGGTGACTTGCTTCTTCTGCTGAATTTAAAAATTCCAGATTTCTTTGTGAAAACTGGGTGGTTGTCTAGCGAATTGTCTTGAGTTTCTGATTTATGGCACTTTGGACAATTCCAGGCATTATCCCCACTTAATATTTCATCTTGTGTATAATACTTTAAGCAATCGCTCAAATCAACAGATTCTTGTTGATGGTTTGGGATTGGTAACGATAAAATTGTGAATGGAGAATAGTTAACTGATTCGTGTCCACATTTATCACAAATCAATTTGTTTTGTAAATGACCTTCGAATAGATCGTGAATTGGAGAAGTTCCTTCATAATTTATTAATGAATTGTACCATTTAAAATATCCTTCTAATTCCTCACTAGGAATATTGATTTTCCAATGATGCATGTACTTTTCAAAAATTGGCAAAGTAATCTCTGGCTCTTTGCAAGACAATTCTTCATGCAATCTATCTAATACAAATAACAAAAATTCTTGTGAATCTTGTTGTTCATACGGAATATTAAAGTCTGGCTTTAAAAGAGAAGAAATTCTTATGAATTTTGTTGGGGCAATTGAGGCCCCACCATGCAACTTGAAAGACTTCAATAATCCTGAAACAGCTTCACTTAATAAAACATTGTCCTTCGAATTGTTACCTGGATCTTTTTTGGCCCTGATATATTTCGGTGTTCTGATGTACTTGTTATATTCCAGATTCGTGAAAATTCTTTTAAAATCTTCAACCCCAAAAATAACTTGAATGGTTGAATTTATGTAGCATGAGGAGCCAAAATTCTTGAGTCCACATATCGAAAATTCTTGCATATTTGATTGATTGGTAATAGGCGGTTGAATATGCGGCTGTTGGTAGTATGCCTGTTGGTATTGTTGAGGGGCACCATTATATACATAGGGTTGTTGGAATGGTTGTTGGTAAGCTAAAACTGGTTGTTGATATGCCTGCTGGAATGGTTGTTGATATGGCTGTTGATATGGTTGTTGATATGGTTGCTGAGACAATTGCTGATAAGGCATTGACATTGATCTAGGAGGCATTGAAGGCATTGAAGGCATTGTAGACATCGAAGGCATTTCTGGAGGAGTTTGTACAGGTGGCCTAGTTGAAGCTGAATGGGTTTGAGTTTGGGGGAGATGCATATGTCCATTGGCATAAGGCCTTGAAAGCAGAGGGGAAGTCGAGACCCTTGAAATACCATTGGGTTTACCGTTTGAGTCTGATTTACGTGAAGATGAACCATTCGTGAGCTTGCTTGAACCATTGGATTTGCTGCTAATATCTTCCAGCACTATCGGATACGGAGTATCTTTGGCCACATCCTCAACTGGATACGGTACATCCTTATCAATAAGAGCAGGTAATCCTGGGGGAAGCTTTGTTGGTATTGGAGGTCTTTCCCTGAAAAGTTTCTTATCGACATCAACATCTTTTGAATCGGTTGCTTTTGGGGCCGGTTTCACATGGTTTAAAGTGTCAGTCAAGGATGAAGTAGGTGGTTTCTCTTTGAATTCCAACGAGGGGAACCTTTTCTTGAAGTCAGTTTCTTCAATTGAAAGGGTATCTAGGTTTGAAGTGAGGTTATAATTTTTTCTTGATCTGGTCAAGGTTTCAGTGAATTCTTCACTTGAATCATGAGAATTATCGAGGGATTGATTTTCGATATCTGAATCTTGCTCTTCTAATTCTTGTAGTTCTTCGGGTTCTTCGCTTAGCCTGTCCTTTGTTTTTAGGTAGTCTATGTATTCATAGAGCCACTCGTATAATTCATTGACATCAAACTTTAGTAAATTTCGGTCGTTGAGGTACTCCAAGATCAAGATTCTTAATTCTGTCAAGGGGAACAGGTATTCTTTATTTGAGATGAAATCATCGGTGTTGTAGAAGGCGAAAACATTAAGATAGATTATGAAGTCGTATTCGTTGGTTTTTATGAATTGATCAAAGCCTTTAAAATGGAGCATTATGAAACTATTGATAAAGTAGTTAAAAATCAAGTAACCTCTTATATAAAACTTCAAGGCTTTTTCATCTCCACTGGTAGATTCTGACAGATTCTCATATAGCAATTCACAGTAGTCTATCAAATCAAACACTGACTTGTTCTTGAGGTTATTGTCTAATTGCAAATTCCTAAACTCTTCATTTATTAGTTTGTAATAGTAGCGCTTCACTTCATTCTCTCCAACGCTTTTGGACATTATATTCGAGTAAGATCTATAATTTTCAATGCTATGCCACTATCACGCTAGAGCATCCAACACTGCCGTTATATATCTTCAAGTCCTGTGTTTATTTTGCTGTAACGCTGTCGACTATTAATAACAATCAGGGCTATTCTTTAATGTGATCAAATCAGAGTCGCACTAAAACAGAGTTCATGATTCATTAACTAAATACTATCAATATTTTTAGCAGCCAATAACTGCGTTCTCTTCTCACCTTCCACTACGGGCTAGGTCATCGTTCTTCTTGTTTCATTCTTATACAATGGGAAAAAAACAAAGAAAAGCAGCTAGGATGGGTTGAAGGGGATCATGCCAAAGTTTCCAAGTAAATTTTCATAATTGAAATTTGGTTCGTCACTAGTTGTGCTTTTTTCATCTTTATCTTTTTCTTCGATTGACTTATCTTTGATAAATCCCATTTCTGGTTGAGGTGTTGAGTTAGCTGTGAAGTTATGTAATGGATGATGTTGAGAAACTGGTTTAGTGTTTTTTGGAAGTGATGCTTTCAAGTCTCCTAAATTACCTATTTGGTCCCAGAAATCTATCCCTTCCTCTTCATCGTCACTTTCACTCTTATGATGACGTTTATGCATTCCATTGGCATGGCTATTGGAATTATTGCTAGCATCCAATTTTCTCTTTTTATCCAACTCTTGTTCGACTGCCAAATGGACCGCTTGTGTTAATGGTGTCAATGCTGAAGGAGACTCGCCTCTTTTCAATCTATTTGGATCAGGACTCAGCGAAGATGTCAATTTCGGCACTTCTGTTAATGGTGGTAAATAATTAAAATGTTGATATCTATTCATTTGTGACTCAGGTTCTAGGAAATAGGATTTCGAATTATTGGCATTATTCTCAAAATTATTCTCCATGATATTATTGAAACTGAAATCTGAATTGTTTATATGATTGAATGGATGTGGTGGTGGATTATAATGATGATGAATATGTTGGTGAACTGAAATTTCTAGGTTATTCAATTTTGCATAATGCAATAATTGATGTACCAAATTTTCGTCCAGTATTAATCCACCATTTTCTAAGAAATTTCTATGAGGTAAATTTTCGTCTCCTCCTATTAATGAATACTTCCATTCGTTCGTCACTTTGGAATCTAATTTTTGAGATGCAGGGGGTGATGTTGAATTCATTATGGGTGAATTGGAATTGAGTAATGGAGAACTTGAAACACTTGATGTTAACCCTTGTTTTGTAATTTTTTCCACCTCTTGCTTAATAAAAGGATCTGCTTTGTCTTTAACCACACTCAATACGATTTTCCTCCATCTATTTCTACAAGTTAAGGCAGGTCTATTTTCGAAATGGGATGCAACAGTTCTCCATTTTGTTCCATGGATACCCACTTGTTTAATAAGAAGAAGCTCTTCTTCTTTGGTCCAAGGGTCCAATCTATTGTTTGTTTTAGGATCAAGGACTTCAGTGTATCTTTTGGCACATTGATCCATTGTTCTAGTTCTAATACTTGCAGCGACTTTTTGCCAACTTGCCCCATATTTTTCGTACGCTTTGATTAATTCTTCGTCTTCTTCCTTGGTCCATTTACCTTTCTTTACATTAGGATCTAGTGAGGTGGTCCATCTTTTCTTATAGTCTTTGGGTTTTCTGCCACTATCTTGAGAAAGTCTAGTAGCTAATAAGTCCCAATCAATTTCCTCGGAGTCTATCTCATTCAAAGGTTTACCAGTTATGGTAGATAAATATTGAGTTAGTTGGAGATCTTCTTGGGGAGACCAAATGTTTCTAGAACTTTTTCTGAAAGTCTTTATCCCTAACTTCTCTGTAATGGATAATGGATCCATCTTATCGAATTTATCCTTCTCAAACATGCCTTTCATATCCATTTTTAGGGGTTGTTAGAATATTAAAACAGAAGAAAAGCAAACAATTGAATAGCGATTATGAATAAATATATGCTCCTTCTTATGTCGGTCGATTTACGTAATGTCTATTAGTATTGGAAACCAGTCAGTTACTGGTTTAATGAGTCTTATAATAGTAGATAGTGATGATGTTTTTTTATTGAGAAGAGTGCGCTTCATTTTTTCATTGTATGAATTTATATAAGAATATGATGAACCTATTTAGAAGATTGATTTTCGATTAATCTTAATAAGTTCCTTAATAACATTGCTATGGTGACTTTACCGATAGAAGGAACATATAAGCCAGCTTTTTGTTTAATATCTTCATTGAAATTTTTCTCACTTGAAAAATTTATTATGGTAGTACCATTTTTGACTAAGTTAGTATCGAATTTGTAATTGGGAGAAGGAACCCCTGTAATAATAACATCACATTGGGGGGCCAAAGTCTCGATTGATGTATCTGGCATTTCTATGACTTTATGTTTATGATCCAGTAAATCATCACCTCTTGTGAATTGTTGAATGTTATTTATGTCTACTGAGTAAACAGTAGCACCATCGTTTGCTAATAAAGCAGCCAAAGGTCTACCGACGATTTCAGATCTATTGACAACCATGATGGTCTTACCGTATAGTCTGTTACCATATTTTAAGATTTTGTTGTAGATGCTCAAGTATTCCAAAATCTTGACTATGGCTAATGGAGTACAAGGTAAGATTGATTTTTTGGTTTCTTCGGCATCTAAGTATCTTATATTATGGTAAAGATTTTTATAATATAAGAAATTCAAACCTTCGACATCCTTTTCGGCACTAATAAGTTGTTGTAAGTATTGATCTTGTTTATCACCAAATACTGGGAAATAGACCATTATACCATTAGTTTGAGAATCATTATTAGCTTTAATTAATAAGTTTTCTAATTCGTTTTTATCACACTCTACCAACTCATAGTTAAATCCCAATTCCTTACATGTTTTACTAGTCCAGTTTGCATACATTAATCCTGCTGGATCATCATTTGCTAATAACCCAACTATTTTAGGTTGGAATGAAAGTTGTTTAACTTGAGTACTGATTTCCTCAGTATAAATTTTGGCAATTGTTGATGCTAAGATAGTTCTTCCTGCTGGCATTTTTGTTCTGCTAAAATACGCTGTGGTGTATATATATATACAGTCTTCCGTATATGCTATACTAGATGCTATAAAAGCTTGAATATACTAAATGGTCTATAATAAACTATTAATTAATTGGAGTGAGACTCAGTTTAATGAGACTTAAGTGTGGGACATTGAGATGAGGTGAAGTCAATTGTATAGTAACGAGTCAAAGATAAGCTGATAAGAACTTACTAAAGATTTTACTTATAAACTTATTTTCAATTAAACTTATATATATATATGGACGTTATCTTTGATTGAAATTGTATAGATATAAAAATTATCTTTAATTTAACTTCTATAAATATGGAAGTTATCTTTAATTGAACTTATAGAAAGAAAAATATGAGTAAGTTAAAATAATTATTATTATAAATTATGCATTATATCCTATCTTAAATGAGCAGAAGCATCTTTATATAAACTCTGCCAAATGAATGCTTCACTCAACATCATTTCAATATCTTTTTCCGTCCAATTCGATGTAGGTGGGTTCTGTAAGAATAATAGAATCTCTTGAAAATCTTTTTGTTTTAAATCACTACTAAACTTTATCAAAAAAGCTGCACAGACATAAACATGGAAATTTGAAAACCCTAATGGAGTTTCACTCAAATATGTATCCCACATTCTAATTATTAGTTCAATATTTAATTCTCTCATCAACAAACAATTCATCCAACGGAATGAAAATTGAATGAACTCAATCCCTTCATTTTCAAAATGGTTTATCAATTCTAAATCTATTTTACTTATCAAATTCTTTAAATCATTAACTTGTTTTATTATCCCTGGTTGTTGATGAATATAATTATCTGTTATATTTTCCAATAATCTTGATAAACACCAATACGTATCCGATTCAAGAATCAAATTGACTCTTGCACTTAACCTTTCTGGATCAAAATTATTCAAATTCAAATTTAATAAATTTTCATCATTATATATTTCTTGTTCTTGTGAATCTTCTTCATCCAATAGATCTGGTAAAAATAATTCAAAATCATTATCTTTGGCATCTTTAGAAATTTCATATATCTTCTTTCTTTGTAATTGCCACAAATAATTTAATAAAAAAATTTGATAAAATGGTGTTACTAAATCATTTATTCCTTGAACGTATCCACTTGCTGGATGTCTTATTGACCAAAAATAAAGAATTCTCCTTAATGATTTTTGAGTTTGTTGATAACTGTATAATTTGATTGTTGGGTTAGTTCTTTTAACGTCTATTTTAATTTGATGATATAATTGTTTTTCTTTTGTATTTGAAATTGTTTTACTATCATTATCATCAAAATCAATTGTATTCTCAATCAATTTAATACCATCAATATACTCTTGTCTTTTTATTTTCATGGTGGATTTTTGTCTTGACTTATTCGTTGGTAAATAGCCTAATAATATTTGCCAGATAATTGCTCTTAAATTGGATGGGATCCCATTCCATGATAATTTCCTTAAATCATTTAAATTTATATTTGATGATTGACATAAAAGTTTTTTGAATTTTTCAAACTTTACATTCAATTGATTCAATTTATTTATTTCCATTTTTGCTTTTAAATCTTCATAGTCAATACTTTGTTTCTGAATTTGATTAGGTTGGGGTTGTAATTGTTCAATAGGTAATGCTAAATCGGGATAAAATGAGTCAACTACCATTGGAGATTGTTGTGGTTGTTGTAATTGATTGCCGAATCCCTTTGTGGCATTTTTATTATCATTATTATTAAGGTTATTAAGATTTCTAGAATTATTTAATGTTCTGTCTTCATCGAAGTTGGCATCCCAATCGTCATCTAAATCAGCATACTTGGCACTTAAAACTCTCTTTTTAGGGGAGCTTGAACGGGAAACATTTATATTAGATTTCAGCTGGGCCTGACTTATGGAATTTGAGGGAGTTAGGTTTATAAATGATGTGGGCCCGCTGACAGACCTTTTACCTGAGTTAGATCTACTTATTGAATTTGAATTCAATGATCCATATATGTTAGAATTAACCTGTTTGTAATCGGCATTGTTTGTGAGGGAAAGATTCTTTAGGAATGTTGATAGGTTCTTCCCCTTGCCTCCTTTCTCTCCAAATATGAACTCATTGGAGTTGTAAAGTTGTGACATCTCTGGCTTCTTCTTTCCCATGTTGATTCGCAAACGAGCATAAACAACAGTATCAAATATATTATGGGCGATAAGTATGTGTAGTGGAGATGTAAGTGATATGTACTATTGGAGTCTTGGTTTAGATTTTACTGTCAATTAATGTTTATTGCTTTTTTTTTATGGTCAAAATACTTTATTTTTAGCCTTTCAATTGATATTCTTTCTGTGGGTGTATTGGTGTGTTAACTATACGATATTCATGAGAAGTAAGATATTAGTCTATTGCAATTGTATGTTTTTAACTTTATTTATATGTTTATTTCTTCCTTATATTTAATTTCTTTATCTACTGTCTTGATGATCCTTTCTTCATTTATATATATATAATATTAATTTAATTTTATGGACATCGGTCCACCCATCTTTTATTTTGAAGAAACTCCCGTACACCATTTGATTTAAATTGTAATGAGACATAAGTATAAATTAATACCAAAGAAGTAGATGAAGAATTCTATTTAGATCATAATGGGAGGGGTTCTTTCCATTATTAGCACCCCATTAAAAGATTTCTAATGAATATTGCAAATAAAGGGCTTAATCCAATACAAGAAAACATAATCAGACTATCTTCAATCTTCCTTCATTCTTACTGATAAGAAAAAACTTAAAAAAGAATAAAACACTAAAACACAAAGATTAAAGGGGAAAAAAAGTAAAAGAGTGAAAATAAAGTAGGATAGTGAATAAAGGGAATAAGAAAAGGTTTAAAAGAAGGATAGTTTCCCTGGAATTAATAACAAATTAATATTGTAGGTCTCATAATTAATTGTTCTTTACACTATACTCCACACCAAGCTCATGGGTCATTAATTAGATTGCGATAAACTAAGATAGATATGAATGAAACTACACCATTAATAGGTAAACCAAAGAGATTTACCTCTATAATCTTCAGTGTGATCCTTGTAGTAGGAATCATATCACTCGTTATTCAATATAATTCCCAAATTTCATTAAATGGAGCTATTCCTATATTAGAACCCCTTAATTTGAGATTATATACTAATAATATAAGGAATGATAACAGACATCCTGATCCTGGAGAAAAGTTCTGGGAAAAGAGGAAACAAATCGTAACCTCATCTATTCAATTCAATAGTGTTAATGACGCTAATATTGTATGTTTGCAAGAAGTCTTACACAATCAACTCCAAGATATCATTTTTGATTTAAATTCGGGATCTCCAGATGAATGGACTTATTATGGAATTGGTAGAGAAGATGGTGAAACTAAGGGTGAATATGCTCCTATCTTATACAAAAATTCTGAATGGATCGAAATCGAATCAAAAACTTTCTGGTTGAGTGAAACTCCTTATAAACCAAGTGTGGGTTGGGATGCTGCTTTGGAAAGAATTGTTACCATGGTAACTTTACAATCAAAAGTAAATCCTTTAATCAAATTGAATTTCTTTAATACTCATTTCGATCATAGAGGTATTAAAGCCAGAAGAGAAAGTTCCAAATTGATTATTGAAAAAATGGAAAATTATAATAATTATCCATCTTTCCTTTGTGGTGATTTCAATACTCAACCAACTGATGAACCATATCATATTTTGAAAAAGCATGGTTTTAAAGACTCCAGAACTTTGATTGATAAATTACATTCTTACGGACACAATTCTACTTTTACTGGTTTCGATAAAAAACATGAAGTCAATACTATTATTGACTATGTTTGGGCTCCTTATTTTGCAACTAATGGTAACAATTTACCTAGCTTAGAATCTCAGGAAGATATCAATTACTACAATTTCAATTTCCATCAGAACTATGATATTGAAATCAAGAATTTTGCTATTCTACATAGTATTTTTGGCTTTTATATGAGTGATCACAGACCTGTAGCTGCAGACTATAAAATCAGGTATCACTTTTAGAAAAAGCCATTTCTCTTAGAAGTTTCCTTTAGACTAAATTAAAAGTATCAGTATTTTACAAAGCACTTTAAAAAGTACATTAGATATTTTAGACAATAAGATGTTGTTTTTTTTCCTCTCCTAGGTTATTTTTGCTTCTTTTTTACACAGAACTTTTTCCAGTCAAAGATTCTCTTAGCTTCTACATAGCAAGTCCTCTTGTCTGTATCTTATTTGGTGTTATTGTATTAAACCTATCCGACTCATTCCTTTCCCCATACTTTATTGTACGTAATCTTCAAGCCGCATATATTTTACGAATCTTCAACATCAACACAACCATCTGAAAACATTCTTTTCATAATATTATGTACTATTTGCATGGATAAGTATACCTTTGTTATATATACATGTTATGGCTCTTTAGTTAAGTTTCAAATAGAGTATTTTTTGGGGGCTTCTTGAAGAGATCTACCGGATTTGGGTCCACATTACAATAATCCATTAGGTTTATCATTTTTACGGAAACAAGTAAGCTATCGGAGCTCAATTACTCCATACCAACAAAGTTGTGGTGGACTCCCAAACCCCAAAACGTGGCTTAATCAAGACTCTTGAAACTCAAGATTTTTTGACTTCAGGATTTAAAGATTTAAATATATCAAGATTCAAAAACTTAAAAACTTCAAGACTCATTTAAGACTTAATTAATTACAAATGTTCACTTAGAAACTCATTTATATGGAAATTTTGTTACTTAGACTTTTATAACTTAAAAAGTTTAAATCGTTCTCTCTTGCTTTTCCCTTCGTTTCTTCTTCCTAATCCATCTTAAGTCCCTGTCAATTTTTTTTTATTTTCTGAACTCCTTCTTTCTCTTGGTTTTCTTCTATAATACCCTAATAGTAGATGAAAGCAGCTTTGAAGGCATTTTCACTTGGCCCTTTGGTGTCTCCTCCCCTAAATATTCCTAAAGCTCCTGCTTCATCCTTTAAGGACTTTTGACATTTACGTCTAATATTATGTCATTAACATTATCGTTTCTCTACCATAAGATGGTGGGGTCAATTATTTACAATAAGTTGTCAAGCAACAAACTATGAAACAAAGTATAAGGTTTGTCTAAATACGTTATTCATAATCAAAGAACATATTAGCCTAAATATTCAATTTCTAAACTAGTATCACCTTAAATGGGGTCTTTTACGTTGTTCTCAGTCTCTTTAAGATCCTCCGCAATTTTGACAGCCCTTTGACATATCTTGACAGTTCTATTGGCTAATGTCCTATTAATTCCTAACTGGGTATGCAACAAATGAGATCTAATTCCAGATACTCAGAGGGGAGCCTTAGATACACTTAAACTTCTAAAGCCTTTCATGTGGAGAACCTTGGCTCCCAATGCGTTAGCGGTGCAAATTAATTCGGAGGATGTACCATTTAAGCCCTTTTTAAACTTTTGCCCAACTATATAAAGGTCCTGATGATATCAACATCCTACCCCAGAAAATATATATATATATTATTAATCCAAACAGTAAATTTCTTAATTAATTTGCTTTAAACAACTTATTTTATAAGTCAAATGAGTAGTATTGAATTGAATTCAGTCCAGTCTTCAGTTGTGGACCAACACAACAAACATATTATTAAACCTCCTGTTTTCACTTCAAGAGCAATTGCAAAATACTGTAAAACAAGGTTTTCATCATTATTCGTTCCAAAATCTGAATTAGAACAATATACTTATCAACAAGTCTTCAATCCTTTCAAGCCTTTAACTAAGTTAACATGGAGACAATGGAGTCTTTTCCTTGTTAACTTTTTAGGTTGGACTTGGGATGCTTTTGATTTTTTCGCTGTTAGTTTAAATGTTAATAACATTGCTGAAGATTTGAATAAAGACGTCAAATCCATTACCTGGGGTATCACTTTAGTTTTGATGTTAAGATCTGTGGGTGCCTTCATTTTCGGTATTTTGGCTGATAAATATGGTAGAAAATACACCTTCATTGCTACCATGGCTTTACTTATTGTCCTTCAAATTGGTTGCAGTTTTGTCCAAACTTATAAACAATTCTTAGGTGTTAGAGCTTTATTCGGTATTGTTATGGGTGGTGTTTTCGGTTGTACCAATGCTTTGGAATCTGTTGATCAAGAAGCTAGAGGTGTTCTTTCGGGTATCTTTCAAGAAGGTTATGCTCTTGGTTATCTTTTAGTTGTTGTCTTCCAAAGAGCAATTGTCGATAATTCAAGCCATGGTTGGAGAGCTATCTTCTGGTTTAGTTCTGGTCCTCCAGTTATTTTCATTCTTTGGAGATTAGTTTTACCTGAAAGTGAAGCTTTCTTAATTCAAAAGGCTAAATTGAAAGCAAGAAATGAAAGGTTAGCTGCTAATGGTGAACTTGAAGAATTGAAATTCTATCAACTTAGTGCTGATACTAAAAAGGCTATTAAGACTTATTGGTTGATGTTTGTTTATTGTATATTATTAATGTCTGGTTTTAACTTCATGTCACACGGTTCACAAGATTTATATCCAACCTTGTTAACTGTACAATTAGGTTTTGGAAGTGATAGACTGACAGTTACGAATTCTGTTGCTAACTTAGGGGCTATAGTCGGAGGATTCTTTTTTGGACACTTTTCAACTTTTATCGGTAGAAGATTGGGGATTATAATTGCAGCAGTCATTGGTGGAGCAATGATTTATCCATGGGCATTCTTAACGGATTCTGGAATCAATGCTGGTGCATTTTTCTTACAATTTGGAGTTCAAGGTGCATGGGGTATTATTCCAATTCATTTATCAGAATTATCACCACCTCAATATAGAGCTTTAATCACTGGTTTATCATATCAATTAGGTAACTTATGTTCTTCAGCCTCTTCCACAATTGAAGCAACAATTGGTGAAAGATTCCCATTGTCAGATGATCCAGGACATTATAATTATGCTAAAACAATGGCAATTTTCATGGGTGCAGTGTTTGTCTATGTCATATTTATTACATTTGTAGGTCCAGAAAATAGAGGTGCTGACTTTGATGTTGATAGAGATGACGAATTACCAGATCCTATCCATAAATCTGACGATGAAAGTGATGATGATTCATTAAATGAGAATAAACCTGCAATTAAACAAGTTGAAAAGGTGTAAATGTTCAATTCTAATAACAACAATCGTATTATTGTTACCATCTTAATGTGTTTGATTTTTGTTAATGTTTATATATGTATATATATATTTATGTATGTATAGTAGTCTTTCCTTTAATATAGTTAAGAAGCGCGTAGATAAATTCTATTTAAGCCATACTAGAAATCGATCTTAAAATCTTATTTCAGCAGCATTCAGCTTCTGTATTACTTGAAATCTCTCCCCATGTGAACCATTGAATGCTTAAATATACACCCGGTCTTTTTAACCTTTTTCAAAGGAAACTGACCAATCATTACTCGATAATGCTTTTGAAATCATTTATGGTGATAAATAATACCAAGTCTAAAATAAGCAAATTTCATGTATTAAAACTAGAAAAAAAAAAGAGCAGAAGAATACATCTACATTACTATTCAAACCAATAACCAGTTTATATACAAAGAGATTAATAAAGGGTCGTTTATGATGTTAAAGTACATCATTATATTAGACGCTAATTGTTGAAGCGGCTATCCACATAAATCTGCTAGAAGAATTTTCAGTCGCGAACAACAGTAATGGATCTAACTATTGGATATTATGATCCATTTGATATATTCCCATTGATAAAGCCGAACTTGGAGACGAAGCTTCCACTCACCAATTTACACTGGCGATTCAATAATGTTCTCAAATCAATTCCCAATCTTCCTGTGAGGCTAATTGAAGAGATCCCAAAGAAGAAGAAAGATGTTTATGTCAAATTAATGTTTTTCCAATGTAAAGATCTTGAAACCTATAAAGGTCAAGTAAGGCCCCTCATCAAAGAATGGCTCAAGACAGTTGACACTGAATGGTTGCTTGTCATGTATAGTCCTTTGAAAAAAGAGAAAATCTTCAAAAGTTCAGTATATGAAAAATTGAGGGTAGATTTTGGTAAAGATGGTAAAGAATTGTCGCCAGAATTAAGAACCGAAGACAGATGTTTCAGATTGAGAGAAACCAATGATAATGAATTGAATAAGCTAGAGGTCTATAATGATCTCATAATCAGATTGAAACAATTGATTTTGAACTCATTTACAACAAAGTTCAATAACATAAATGAAAGCTTATCAAATTGCACTATAAAAGATTTACTTTATGTTAATCTTCTAATCAATAAATCAAACTTATTCCAGGATTTGTTCCTTTTCAAAGAATCCCTTGAAATCATCAACGATGGCTCAACCATTCTAACTGCTTACACAACCGCTAATAAATTCGAGCTTGATTTACCTTCCTTTGATTATTCTAAACTTGATATCTCAACTGAACAAGATATTCTAACTGAATCAAATTTATTCAATCTTCTTTGGTTGATGTTCAATAAGAAAAAGACCCTCATTTTAAAAATGGTCAAATTGGAACCTTTGGCGTCAATTAAGGCAATACATATTGCAAACCTATTTCAAGAGTTGATCAAATTATTAAACAACTTTTTGATGCAATTTGGAAACAAAATCCTTAAATTTAATTATCTTATAATTGAACAGTTCTTGAACCTCGAAGGTATCGATCAAGTTCTCAATTCTGACATTGATCTAAGTAATATCCTTGAATTCAGAGGTGATTTGAGATTATTTCAAAGGTTAAACTTCATAAAATTAGCTAACTTGAAAGGTTACTCGATTTATGGTGACTATGAGGTAAGCTTAGATGATGAAAAAATTGATTTGGATTCATTAAACACCGAAGAATCTTTTCAAGAACACTTTCAAAATATGACTGAACTCATTATAAAAGACTTTCTTGGTTGTGGTAGACCAAAATCAATAGATGTGTTAAGTATTGATTTAGCATTATTAAATTACCAGCGTGGTAATTATAAAGAAGCATTAAACATTCTTCAAGACTCGTACCAATTTTTTATTGATAATGGTTGGAATTTCATGGGTGGTAAATTACTCGAAGTTTATATTGATTGTTTGGAGAAACTTGATATTAAATCTGATTTATTAGTAAAATCTTATATCAAGTTGCTTTCGAATTTAAACTTGAGTTATGAAAAGTTTGATTTAAATAAATTCGGTTGTAAAGTTAATCTTTTTAAGAAATTGGAAAATTTGAAATGTGAAATTGTTGAATTTTCCCTTGAAAAAGTATTCAAGTTTGATTTGATAGAATCTATTAAGAGTGACGGTTATTATTATATGGTATTGAACTTGTTTAATATATTTGAAGATATTGACATTGATGAAATCGTTTTAGAATTATCGAGCGCTTTGACTTTCAGAGCAAAAAATATCAAGATCAGTAGGGGACACAATGAAATCAAATTGTGGTCCAAAAAGTTCCAACTTGGATTCTTTAGACCAATTAAGTTGACAGTTAAATTTTCGAAGCTTCATTTAATTCATGAATTTGAGAATTATGACCACTCAATCTTGAATAACTCAGTTGTGGAGCCATCTAATAATATTTATTTCCACCAATTCCCACAAAATTTCAATGTGGATGTCATTTTGAACCCAGATTATCTACTTGGTTCACCAGAATTAATCTTTAAATCAAACTCCCAAGTGGGTAAAATCCAAATACTATCCTCTCGTGGGTTCAAATATGATATAAATGATTTAAAGGATAATATTCTCCCAATAAAACTAGATAACAAGGTGATTTTTTTGAAAGTCAAGGTGATTCATGATGATAATGAGTATATTTTTGAGAAAACTATAGATACAACTTTAATAATAGCGGTGTCAGTTCAAGATACATTCAAGATCAATTCAATCTTTTCAAGATATCAAATAAGTGGTATTTCTACGCCTATAAGAATTTTATCAGTGAAGCTCACCAATAACAATACTAATTACATAATAAAAACACCAAAGAATTTACCAACAGATGTGATTGTTAATAAAGAACAAATCTACTCATCATTCTATGAGATTTGTATGAATGATAATTACAAATTGAAAACTGGAGATGAATTTGATTTAGAAATTGAATTTTCCTCGATTTACCAAGAGTGCTTGGATGAATTCTATAAACAAATTAACTTAGCGAATGATCAAGTATATGTATTCAAGAACTTGATAGAAGATAAACTTAAATTTGACTATACATCATTTATACTATACAAGGAATTAAGATTTAATGTTGAAGAAATCCAAGAATGTTTGAAAAGATTTGAAAATTACTTGAGTCCTTTAGAAACTATAAATTTAGCATTTGAAGATCTAACAAAGGGTCCCGAATTTAACAAGAACAAATTGAGAATTAAAGTACCAATACCGAATATTGACGTTTTACAAATTATTGAATTCAAATATGACAAAAAAGAGAAATATGTAGTTGGAGAGCCAATTGAAGTTGAACTATTTATTGAGTCTAGTTCTAAGTGGTTAACAAAAGAGTCTGATGAAGTAAATAGTGATCCAAATAGTACAAACGAATTATCGATTTTGGCAGAGTCATCATTGATAAATGAAACTGAACCAACAGAAGCTGAATCATTTCAAATATCATTGATCAATGACGATAATTGGTTGGTATCAGGATTCAAGAGAAAGATTTTGAAGATCGATACTAATGCAAAGACCATTAATAGTTTTAAATTGGTATTGATTCCATTGACAGTTGGAAAGATCTTTCTCCCAAAAGTATCAGTGAAATTGGTTGAAGAAAAGAATATCAGTATGGATACATTGATCAAAAACGGATCTGAATCATTATTGATTGTTCCAGAGTTGGATACAATTACATTTTCATTTTAGCATAGTAGCATAATACATATTAAGTATCTCATTACCACAGTCTCTTTTGAATAACTCTAATAATTAGTAGTTAATTATTATGTTAGTAAACACCTTATAGGTCCTTTGTGGAAAGCCCAACACCAACAATTAGACTTCGTGGCCAAGCTGGTTAAGGCGTGTGACTGTTAATCACAAGATCGAGAGTTCAATCCTCTCCGAGGTCGTTTTTTTTTTTTCCTTCCCCATACTATCAATTGAATACTTGTAAGATACCTTTATGATATAATTCTAATACTATAAATATTACTACTTTGAAGACAATAGTTCATTGTCAGGAAGGAAAGTCATGCTTATTCTCTTGAAGGTAAATTTTTGTAAATTTTTTTTATATGTGATTTTCACTCTTTTCCAATTATATATTCTGTCAAACATTACAAATCTATGAATAACAAGTTGAAAATAAAAAATTAAAAACAACTATAAAATCACCAAAAGAAACAAACATTAGAATAATGCTCATATATACTTTTATAGACTGAATATCTTTTATATGTGTTAGGATATAAGTGAAAGGCTAATGCGATGTATTTTGCAGCCATATTCTAGAAGAATAAAAATATTTAATTGAAATGTGCTTTCCAACCATTCAATCTGAAAAAAAAGAGAAAAAAGGTCAATAGTAGTGTTAATAGTACTATTGTATTGTAGTGGTAGTTGATAACTGGTTCTATGATTTTACTAGAGTAACAAAGTTGCTGAGCTGTCATAGAATGATTATTGCTGCGATACTTAAGCAGCAGTGATTCTCAGAATGATTCTGTGCGATGAAGACACCTTTCATCTTGTTGGTATATTTAATTATCACCGTTGAAGCGTTAAGTATTAGGTCACACGATCTCATTTGCTCACCAGAAGACCCCACTGATTGCTATCCCAGACTTTTCGAACCTTCTGACGAGTGGAAAGTAGTGAAACCTGGTCAAGACATACCTGGAGGATTGCACGTTAGACTTAATATGGAGACCTCCCAAAGAGAAGCAAAGAAATTGGCACCTGAAGAAGATAATTCCAATGGAATGATAGTGGTGGATAATGGACCTGCACCTGAGGTTGCTAAGACCATGCCCAAGAAAGCTGAAAGAAGCAAAATTGATGTCAATTCTCATGATTTTAAAGATTTCGAATCTTCCATACAAGGTATTAGTTCCTATAAAGACCTCAATTCCCAAGATTTAGACCAATGTTTAGATACTTTGATTGAATTAAGTCATGACATTGAGTACGGTAACAAGATTACCGATAATGAACCTTTAGTTTCGAATTTATTGAATATAGCTAATGATAATATCGCCACTAAAGAAAAGGTTTATAGAATCATTGGTTCAAGTATCAGAAACAATCCCAAATCAGTTGAGAATATAGTAGAATTGAATATTGATTGGAATAAATTGATTAAAGATCTCAAAGAAGAAAATGAAATCATTAAGAATAGAATTTTAGGTATCTTCAATTCATTGATTTTAGATCCTGGTTTTAAATATACTTATTTGAATTCATTATTAGATCAATTGATCAATATATATAATGATTTAAAGACTTCCAAAACCAGATTGATCAACATTTTCAAGGATTTAAAATTAATTGAACCTGGTAATTTTGAAGCAGAGGAAGCTCCAATTGAACCAGATAATGAAATGTCTAATTATTTACAAGGCAAATTAACTAAAATGGATTTCAAAAATGAAGATCAATTCAAATTGTATTATTCCAAATTAGCTGAATTACATGAACAAAATAAAGAATTGCAGCCAAACTCAGAATTTGTGTATTGGTTAGATGAAGAAGTTGGTAAACGTCAACAAGGACTTAAAGAGAGAGATAACTTATATTCAGGTGCAGATAGCAAATTCGATAAAGATATGTTAGAAACCAGATACACTATATTTGGGAATCCAAATGGATTAAGAAGACATTTCAATGATGAATTATAAAAGTAACAAGTGTATAGGATAATAAAGAGAATAAATCTAATAAGAAGTATAGAAATAGGAAAGTGTTTTAATCAATGATTTATGTATTAATGAAGATTATATTACATGATGTGAAGTTTGAAAGACGTTTAATCAAATAAACCAAAACCCATATCATCATCTGATTCTTCAGCTTCTTCTTCTTTAGCTTCTTCAGCGGCTTCTTCAACAGCACCACCAGCTGCAGCAGCTGGAGCAGCACCACCACTTGGAACTGATGATAATTTTTCATTACCTTCAGCAATTAATTCTTCAACGTTTTTACCTTCAACTTCGGCTAATAATTTTTCGACTTTTTCATCTTCAACATCGATTGAAACTGATGATAAAACAGTTTTGATGTCTGAGGCTGATGGACTGGCATTACCAGCGTTAACTAATAATAAATAAGCTGCTAAGTATTTCATTATGTCTAACTAAGTTTTTTTTTCAGTTTGAGTTTCTTCAATTTTCATCGTTTTTCGCATTATGAAAAAAGCAGTCCAAGTGTCACGTGACACTTGAAAAACTACTAATAAATTGATTAATATAATTAAATAAGAACATCATAAGGAGAACAATGATAGTATATAAGGAATAGATGTTGTTAAGAAAGACACCAAAAGAAATATGGGGAAAAATTCAATTATAAAGTGTGGATTGATTAGAGATCGCGATATTGATAAGAGTCTCAGTATCATTAAAATTGTATCAGTATGAAATCATTCCCATCATTAGATGAAGAGAACTTGGATGAATTGAAAACCCGTGCAATACAATGGAGTTTAGGGAATGGGTTAATCATGTATCCTCCAAATTTTAACGTTTCGTCTGTGGATAATGCTCCTATCACCTTATATCCAACTCCAGTACCAAAGGCTAGTTTCCAACAGGCCAATGAAATTCAGGAAACTTATAACAAACTATACGTTAAAATCGTTGCTGATCCTTGGTTGATTGAAGAACTTAAACAATTATCCAAGTACGACTCAGAGTTCACTGGTAAATTGTTTGAAATCTATAACAAGACTCTCGAATTGAATAATGGAAAGATTCCTCAACCTAAGACCTTGGGTATTTTCAGATCCGACTACATGTTGCACAATGGTCAAGATATCAAACAAATCGAATTCAATACTGTTAGTGTATCATTTGGTGGGTTATCCACAAAATTGACTCAATTGCATAAATATTTAAATGACTCAGGCTCTTATGATGATTCCTACTCATACAAATATTATCAAGATAATGAGATTCCTGTTTCTGATTCAGTCGCTAAAATCGCTGATGCCCTTGTAAAGGGTAATTACTACTACAATGATCAAGAAAGTAACTCAAAAACTATCATCTTATTCATCGTTCAACCAAACGAAAGAAATAGTTTCGATCAGAGAGTAATCGAATACGAATTGATTAAACATGGCATAAAGTCTGTTAGATTAACCTTGGAACAAGTACCCCAAAAAACTACCGTAAATAATGGGAAATTGTATATTTCTAAAACCATGGATGAAGTCTCAGTTGTTTACTTCAGATCTGGTTACTCCCCTGATGACTTTTATAACGATTCATGTTGGGATGCAAGATTACATTTAGAAAACAATTCTGCAATCAAATGTCCTTCAGTATTAACCCAATTATCTGGTGCTAAAAAGATTCAACAAGTATTAACTAATGACTCAATTTTATCGAAATTCGTAAACGAGACTGAAATTGATGAATTAAACAAGACCTTTGTAAAAATCTATCCTTTAGATGATTCAGAAGAAGGTCAATTGGCTAAAAAATTGGCATTTGAATCCCCTGAGAAATTCGTTTTGAAACCTCAAAGAGAAGGTGGTGGTAATAACATTTACAAAGAAGATATTCCAAAATTTTTGAATGAGTTGGAGAAAGAGAAATGGGAAGCATATATTTTAATGGAACTCATAAATCCACCAAATTTCGAAAATACAATCTTAAGAAAAGATGCCTTAATACGTAATGAGATTATTAGTGAATTAGGAATATTTGGTTCAATCATTTTCAATGAAGAGACTGGAGAAATCGATTATAATAAAAATTCTGGTTGGTTATTAAGATCAAAATTAAGCACGAGTAATGAAGGTGGTGTTGCAGCTGGTTTTGGTTGTGTTGATGGAGTTTATTTATATTAGCTATGAAAAAGTTTATAATAGACAATTGTTTTAGCTCTACTGATCTTTAATAAACTCCTTATTAGACGATTCCGGTTCATGTTTTAGTTCCAGATAGTTTTCAATTTCAACAGCCCATAAGGCAGCACCTAACGTATTAGTGAAAATGAATAATAAATTCAAAATTGGAATCGATTCTAATAAGTTTGCAGTTAATCCAAAACCAAAATATTCTTTTTTTCTGGATTTATAAAAATCATTTATTTGTTGTTGATCAAAGTTTTTTAAAGCAAAGTATCTTTGATGACTTTGTAAGCCCTTAGTTGGAGCTTTAATAAGAATAATAATGATTGGACCCAATACAGGAATTGAACCAACCATAAAGTTGAACAATTGACGTAATAAGAGATATGGGACAATTAAGTACTTTGGTAAGTTTATAATGAATTTCTGAAACTTGATCAAGAATGGAACATTTTCAATCCTCTTCACTTTATTCAACATGACTAAATCGTCTTTGTAATGCTTCGAGAGGATTGCATCAAAAGTGATTCTTTCGATTTCAGGCATAAGGAGTTTAAGAACAATGACATTGGATATATAAACACTGATTTGGGTTATGGCAAACCATATGGAGGTTATGGCAAAGGGACCACTAAATAGAACTGCAAAGAATCCAATTATAGGAAAGAAGAGTAACATCACTAAACAATAGGTGACTAAGACTATTATTAATTGTGGGATTAGAATGGTCAAGTAAAAGGGCCATAGATCCTGGTGGTTTAGAAAGTAAATTAACCCTTGGATAGGGTATAAGAATGAAGTAGTAGATAACGAGTTCATTTGTGTTCAAGTTGAGAATTCAATGAGATAACTGTAATATAAAGAAGCGATAGAATGATGAATGAAAGAAATGAAGAAAAAAAGTTATTGACCTTCTAATAGGTAGAGTACAATATAATCGGGTCCTTATATCTATGAAACTCTCCAGAATGGTGTTTTCATTGACAAGAGAACTCTGGATATTAATGGCTGCAAAAATGAACTAACTTAACGTTTAATATACCAATTTCAACGAATTTTTGACTCCAAAAAAGACTTAAATACAAGTGAAGGTCCACAATTCCTACAAGAACTCAAATAATGTATTTATCTACCACCAACGTTACATAATTTAAAAAAAGTGTTTATGCTGGTGAAAATTGAATTACTGTTACCCTCCCTGTAATGAGAAAAAATTTTCATATAAATTAAAAGAATTTCTTTAATATTAAATCTTAAGAAACCTTAGAAAAGGATTAGAGAAACACAAGAGAAACATTGTGTTCAGCAGCAGAGAAAGATGCTGGAGTCATTGAGTGTATGTATTATCATGATGAAAAACTTTCACAGACCTGTACCGAATTAACTGTGGATAAAACATTGCCTATTTCTGAGTTACATACTAACATTTAAAGAAGAGATGGATGTATTTTTATTTTGTAAAAGCGATTTCTATAGTTTTCACTCTACTTGAAGCATTCTAAAGTATGCTGAAGCAAGCTTCAGCGTGTTTTAGTACTAGAGCTATACTTAAAAGTATACTTTATACTTCAAGTGTATGAACTTTGTTGGATGTACTTCTCTTCATGAATGCTTTTATGTAAGATTTGATGATTATTTCATATATATTTGATGGCAACTCAAGAGTTTTTAGAGAATATTAGAGATAGAAAATTCTAATATACTTTTATTAATCTTAGATTGTAGGTGATTTAGAGATAAAGTGACTATTACCACATAAATTATGACTTACTTATTTTTTTGCTGATAATCTTCTTAAGTAGAAAGCTAATTCTTCACCTTCTAAGATATAACCATCACATCTACCAGATTGACCAGGTCTTGAAGAAATAGCAGCATATAATCTACCACTACCGAATTGAGCATCAACAGCATTTTCAACAGATGAGTTAGCTGATCTTGAAGCTAATTTTCTTTCTAATTTTCTTGATTTGCTAACAGTTTCTTCTTCAGCAGTTTTTGATTTTTTACCTAAGGTAGTACCATAGTGATTTTCGTACCATTGTCTAAATGGAGTAGCATCAATTTGGACAATAGCTGCTTTAGTTAAAGTATTAGTTCTAACTAATTCATTATTTGATGGATGATAGACAACTCTTGCAATTCTGGTTTTTCTTGAAATACCTTCTGAAGCCCATGAAAAGTTACCACCTTCAACTCTTATAGCTCTAAATTTTTCATTACCACCTCTAGTTCTAACTGAGTGAATTCTTTTTGGACCTAATCTGGTTGATGATGCTTGTCTACCTAATTCAAACTTTCTCTTTTTTCTGAATTGAGCTCTTTTAGCACCAGTAGCTGATCTCTTGTGACGTGAATCTCTTGAAATACCCATCTTGTTTTAAACAAAAAAAATTTTTATTTTTATTCTTTTTTCAGTTTATTTCAAATATGAAGAAAAAAAAATGTCTTAATGTTAATACAAAATTTTTCAAATCTTTTCATATGGTAAACGCACGTAAAAAAAGAGATAAAACGCGTCACAAAGTTATAAGTTGAATCACATGATTGTATGAGGGCTTTCGCCCTCATACAATCTGAATAAACGGTTTCTCGGTTTGTTCCTTTTAGTATTCGTCTAAAAAAACGATTTTACTAAATCCGGTAATACTGTCATCGATTAGAGAGTTTGTGTAACATCGGTACATCAGATAACCTAAGTAACAATATAAAGTCTAAAGAATAGAGAAAAAATATTATAGGATAGGGATATAGAAAGATAGAAATGAAAGTATAAAATAGTAGAAAGTAGAGTAGATAATATTTGTATTCGTAGTAATATTCGTAGAGTATAAGTAGAATTAGTAGTAATAGTAATAGTAATAATAATAATATTAGTATCAGTACTTAAGGTGAAAGAGTGCGATGAGATAAAAATATTTTAATATGGATGTATATGATGAAATAGAGATCGAGGACTTTACGTTTGATCCTCAAACGCAGTTGTTCCAACATCCTTGTCCATGTGGAGACAAGTTTGCCATATTATTACAGGATTTGATTGACGGAGAAGATATTGCCGTTTGTCCCAGTTGTTCATTAATGGTTAGAGTTATATTTGAACCAGAAGATTTGGATGAATATAAAGAGTAGAAAAATGTAAGAGTTATGAGTTAATGAAAGGGAAGAGAATAATCTTGTAAATAATTATAAGCTCCATGAGCTAGCTCATGGAGCTTTAGCTATAACAAAAGTTATACCTGCAACTAAAGTTGCAGGTATAAAAAGAATGATAGGATACTTGAATATAAGGACATAAAGACAAAGGAAGCATATAAGGAAAGCTAAAGAAAATACAACACAGAATAAAATTTTATATTCTTTAGAAGTATAGTCTACAAAAATATAGTCTATAGAAAAGATATAGGATTACATAGGAATAAAAGGAATCTACAGTCTCATAATCTATATAAGGAAAGAATCAAGAGATTTATAAAGTATAAGCTATAGATTTATTTCCATATCAAGCTACAGATATCCATAGCAAACTATGGACATTCATGGATATCTAAAGATATCGATTTTAATGAACAAGAGATAAGCATTCAAGATAAAACAATATAAAAAAAAAGGGGAAATGAAACTTTTAAGAATAAACTCTACAATAAGAACTCTTCATAACCTCCGGATATACAACATATCTCCAACCCAACCGTTGAAACAATCATCTCATGTTAGTGAATATTTGGTATATTGTTTGGATTTCGATAAACGGTGATACTCATTCTCAAATTCTCAACCCTTCAACAACCAGATAAATCTACAGGGCGGACGTATTGCAACACGGTAGGAAGTACGAAGCAACGGCCAGCAGTTAAGTCTAATATACAACAGAATCCACTCAGTTCATTCCAGCACCTTTTGATAATTCCAACCCATCTCAGTTTTATACATACTTGTATATTCTACCTTTGACATTCCATATTCCATATTTCATACTTCACTTTTCACATTTCCCTGACCCTTTATCGAAAGTCACGACTTCATCAAAGAACATTCTGTCGGAAAACAATACTTATAAAGCACCTAAAAACAAGTTACTATCCGGAAACAAGTTTTTATTCCAAACCAACACTATTGAAAAAAGAACTGTCTTTGTTACTTAAAAACACTTAAAAATTATAAAATCCATAAAATCCTATTGTATTCTTCCATAAACTTTGAAAAAAAATTATTGACATTTTATTAAACAAGTAAAATCCAAAAACACTAACACCCAACAGTCAGAACTAAGCAAATTCTTAAAAAAAATACTCCCTGAAGAACAGTCCCTGAAATCCATGAGTAATAATTCGACAAATTTGACTAGAAGAGGTCCCTGGTCACCAGAAGAGGATCTGAGATTAATGGAGTTAATCTCCATGTTTGGCCCAACAAACTGGGTCAGAATCTCAAATAGTCTTGTAACAAGAACTCCAAAACAATGCAGAGAAAGATATCATCAAAACTTAAAACCTTCCTTGAATAGAACCCCAATAAGTAACGAAGAAGGCGAGTTGATTGAAAATTTAGTTCTCAAATACGGTAAAAAATGGGCAGAAATCGCAAGACATCTTAATGGAAGAAGTGATAATGCTATTAAAAATTGGTATAATGGTGGTGCTCTGAAAAGAAGGAGAGCCAGTCTACAAACAGATAAAATCAACTTCCAACAAAATCAACCAATGCAACAACAACAGATTATACTGCAATCAATTCAACAGCCTATTTTCCAACAGCAGCCCCAATCAAATCAACAACAATCTCAACAATCAATACAGCTACAACATCAACAATCATCTCAACTTTATCAAAATCAATTAATGCAACCTCAAATTATTCAATCAAATATGCAACCTCCATCTTCCAAACTTGGCCCTCCCCCTATTTTAAATGCAATTGAAGATCCAAAATATCAAGGTCAGGTACCTGATATGAAATTACCTACCCAATCGTTTCATGGTCAATTCTATTTATCAAATAATGGTTCAGTACCTTCTCAGGGTCTACCTAACCCAACTACCATTCAAAATTCAGTTTTAAATAATGAAAACGGGAAAATATCTTTTAAGACCTCGATGTTTAGTAATACAAATCAATCAACTGATTTGGTTTCTCCAACGAAAAACGAAGGTTTTAATACTTTAAGATCTGCAAGTTTCGACCATTCCAATCAATTACCACCATTAATCAATAAAAGAAGATTATTTGATGATCCATTAAGTTTAAGAAGACATTCTATAACCAACATAAATAATACAAATTCCAATTCCAATTCAACAACGTTAACATCAGGAAATGTGAATACAACTACATTTTCAAGCCCGACAGCAAATGCCAATGCAAGCAATTTAACACCAACCTCCAGCAATTTTTATAATAATTCACAATTATCGAATAGTTCACATCCAAATTTGAGTACAATTTCCAGTTCTAGTACAGGAAACCAAAGTCCATTACTTTATTCAAATAACACTTCGAGGAATAATTCAATTTCAACCACATTTGAATATAATCCAAATCCAAATTTAAATTTTAATTTCAACGTGTTTGGATCCAACAATAATTCTAATTCCAATTCAAGAAGATCATCTGTCAATCCAGATTTTTTCCCAAACCCATTGAAGGATTATCCACTAAAGGATCACAAGAGAAACGTTTCATCAAACTCGATAAAAATCCCACCGCCATTACTGTTGAATAACTCTAGTTTGACTGTTAACAGCCAAACACAATTGCAATCAAACCAGTCAAGTAAGAATCAAACACCAAGTCCAAGTAATTCGATAAAACTAGCTAATAGTTTAAATAATTCAAATGATAATTTGAGTAATAACAATAACAATAACAATAATAACAATAACAGTAACAATAATAATGGTAATAATGTAAATGTTAATGGTAGTACTGGTACTTCACCATCATTGAATAAGTCGTCAAATCTTTCCAATATATTGGCTTCCAATTTAGATAACACCAAAATCAAAGTATCTAGTTTAATTGATTAATGTATTATTGAAGAGTCATTTAGTCTCCTAAAATTCTAATTTGTCTCTTGATTTTTCTCCTATAGTATACTCACACTTATTAGACCATAAATAACACACATAAATCACCATTAAAGTCAACTCAAAGCTCCAATGAGTCCTTGTGGTAGCACTATATGAGATCAGATTATAGTTGAATTTCGCACTGATGCTTTACTTACCTTTAAGTGATGATAATGTATTGATCTTTGATATAGAAGTGGTCAAGAAGCTCAGACGCCTTGGTATCATAGGCAAGCTCATAGGTTCATTGGCTATTGCACCACAGCAAAACAACTTTCTTGGATTGCCGCTCCAACTCACGCTGTATGAAATTTTATGGTTAATTGATTCAGGTAATGCAGTACTCATAGATGGTAAAGCCTTACCACTTCCACAGATAACGTCTCCAGAAAGGAAGAAATTGGGCAGCTCAATAAACAAAGCAGGGAGCTTCTATGTGACGCCGTTTGGGTATTCTGAGTCCGATCTAAATCATCATCATTTGATGTCTTCAGATATTATCAGACGTCAAGTCGATGCCAATGATTATCAAGTATTCAAATACTTCAAAGACAATGGCTACTGGTTATTACCCGGGGGGAAATTTGGTGGTTTATTCATTGCATACCCGGGAGACCCCCTGTTATTCCATAGCCATTTGATCATAGAGCCTTGCAAGCAGATTAACTGTCTTGATCTCATCGTTAGTGGTAGACTAGCCACTGGTGTGAAGAAAGTTTTCGTTGTAGCAGACTTGGATTCTGCTGGAAACGAATCTACTACAGATAACGAAACAGAGTCTGTGACAGAAGAGGGTAAGATATTTTCAATAGAATGGGCAGGGTTTGGTTAAATTGTATATATTTAGAGTAGTCATAATGAAAGTGATAATCAATTGTCAAAATAATCGTCATCTCTTACACCTTCGAAATTTTCATAGTCATATAATATTAAGTCTTTATTGTCAACTTTGACATGTCTATAGTAATCAACATCAAAATCGTAGACCTTCAATGCATATTTAGTCTCAAGTCCCCCTGTTCCATGATTACCATTTGGCGATATAGTAAAGGTTGACGTACCATTTTGTGTATCATCAAATTTCAATTGATGTTGGCCATTCTTTGACATTCTGATACTTTTATTATCCACTATAGTTATATCATAAACCAGTTCATTTCCATTTTGAGATAACAACATATCAAGAACTAAAGGATATTCGAACGAAGTATCTTTGATGATTTGATCATCTGAAGTTATGAAACTTAAAGTTTTATCAGTCTTGGATTCATGAACTATTTCTTGTTTGGATCCTTTTTGGGAATAGACTTGAATGTTGGAGATTTTATTTGTAGTTTCTAGACTATATGCTACATCGACAATGGATCCATCAACAAGCTCATAACTTAAATCTGATGAAATATTACCATACTTGTCAACATTAATAATTTGGTTAATGGTACCAAATCCAATATTCAAAACACTTTTTTTGGTATCAGATCCAGTTTGAATGTCTGAACCTGTAACATTTTTAACATTTGAATTTTCCCAGACATGTAAATTGGCGGTAGTAATCCAATTTGAACCGATTTTATCATCATCCAATGGTCCATTGCTGACTTTGATTTCGATGTCTTTGACAGAATCATCTGTGGTTAAAAGTGGTAATAAACCGGTTATATCCAAGTCAATTGATTTGAGATCAAAGGCAGAAACAGAAACCATTGGAGACCACAATGAAGGGGACAAACCACCAGTAAAAATGACAGGTTCAGGAGCAACTGAAGCAATAACCTTTCCTTTATAAAGAACATCGACGGTTCTTATTGGGCCATGTCCAATTAAATCAATACCATTACTTTTGAACTTGTTTACATTGGCATTTAAAACATTTGTATACCAGAATTCTTCTTCACCATTACCTGAAGTAAAAATTGATAATTTTAATCTGGTTGAATTTGAATTCACAGCTGGTAAAGATACTTTGAAACTATCCATAGGTAAGTATGTTAAGGGGCTTTCAATGTTGCTAACACCAAGAGCATATATTTTAGGAATAGATTTATCACTGAGTATTTCTTCGAGGGATGATGTTTCATTTTGCAGCAAGTTAGTAGTTTCATCATAATAAAAGTCAGCTTTTAAGTTGATATCAAAACCTCCATTAATTCTTCCGTTCATAAGGTTATCCAATTGGAAGACCAATGTACCGTCTTGACTGAATAAGCTAGCGTATTCACTAACGTCTTTTTGAAAGTATGAATGAACTTGACGTCCACCAGGTTCCATGGTGGAAGTTCTCCAGATAGTGATACCATTAATAAAGAAATGAGCTAACCTATCATATTGAACACCGGAAGACTTGGTATTAAGGGTCAATACTACTTTATTGAAGGTAACATTAGGTGCCTTATAGTCTACAACAGCAGGTTTTCCCCAACTTTGGCCAAAATAGTGGTCAACCAAAGTTGTGGTATAGACGGGAGAGCCGTACCTTGGTTTAACGACCTCCGGATAAGTGACTTGAAAGATTTCACGAACGGTATCGTTGGTATATTGAGATTTAATTGAAGAGTCCTTGAGGAATCTTAAAGGATGAATTGACTTGTTAGTATCTTTTGAAGGACTTTGGAAGGAAAATGCAACTTTCCTATTATCAAAACATTCAATAACTGCAAATAACATAAATGCCATACACAAGTACTGGATGATATTTCTAATACCAAACCTCTCTGACCAACCATTACCAATTCTTTGTCTTTTGGTATTTGAATCATCAAAATAGGCATCTTTGACATCAAAACCATATTTTTCATTGTGTGAAAAATTTGGATAATCATGTTTTTCAGCACCAGCAGCAATGGAAAACCCACCGTTTACACCCAATTCTTCACCAACTATAGACTCAGCGGTACCGTCCATCTCTGGAATGTCCCTAGCATCACCATACATCATTTTGTTGAACAACGAAAACTCTCTAGAGATTCTGGTCATATTGCTCTATTCTTATATTAAAGGGTGAGACCTTATCTTTTCGCAACAACGTATTTCACAAGGGAATAACAGTAGATAAACGGCTCTAAAATGTTTACACTAAGGACTGAGGCTTAATTCCTTGTACTACGGCATATTTATAAAGTAAAGTTTTATACAAGGGAATAGCGAAAGTTTGAATTTTAAATAAGGTGTGGTTTACAAGTTAAGGGATGTTTTTCAATCTTTTTGCAGCAATTTCACCTGAAATATTTAAAAGTATTATCTCTATATAATTATAAACATTTCTAAACAATGTAAGTTATGTAATTATTTAAACTAAACTTGTATTGCTAAACTATGTAATTATATCAATAAATCTTTCATCTTCTTTTTGTTGTTCGATATACTCTAAAGTTCTATTGAAATATGCTTTGAGGGACATGAATAACTTATACTCGTTATCATCATTATCTTTGAAGTTATTTGAATCCACAAGATTGTCCAAGTTATTTTTGATCAATTCGATCAAGCCGTTGATATAATTAGAATTGACCATATCATTCCCGTAAGTCTCAAATATTAAACACTTGTTTAAGATTTCTATAAATAATTTAAGCGATAAATAGGGGTCAATTGAAGAATCAGATATTCTTAATGCCTTTTGTAAACAATCCAATACTCGTTTGGCATTCTTATATAACCCTCTTTCTTCTTCTTCTTCATCTTGCGCTTCAGTATCCTGTTCTGCTTGTTTAACATCTTCAATATTTTGGTAAGGTGAAATTTCGGTCCACCAGAATAAGTGGCTACAATTATAAACCGACCTACATTGGTCTTGTTTTTTCAACAATTTTGAGCCGTATAACGTAACTTTAGTTATTAAACTCTCGTAATCCTCATTTGGTAAATTCCTAATAAAGTGTAATTTGTTTACAATCGTAATGATTGTTTGATACTGAATTGAATTGTGATTCACCGAATCATGAGGTGATGTTGTCAAGTTCAATAAGTTAGACGAGGATCCTTGTCCCAAAATTAATTTCTCTTCGTAAATTATAAAGATTTTATTGAATATTTCAAACGTTAAGTCCGGTAAATTTAATTCATCTGTAACTACTGCAAAATTTAAATAAATATTAACAATAAGATCGGAATGGAAATCACCATGAATTTCATATAATTCATCAATGATAATCGATAAATTCTTGAAATTATTTGTTACTTTATTAATAAATTTTTCACTCTTCTTCTTTTTAATCAATCCAATGATTCTTAAATTGTTCAAAATCAATTGAATTAATGTTGGATAAGTATAAATTATACTCGAATTATTTTTGCTCAAATATTTCTTCTTGACATATATCAAGTTACTTATCTTATTAAAGAAATCATTGGAGTTTAAATCTAATTTATGCAATATCTTACAAATTTTATTTTGATTAGTTAAAAAATCATTTGTGATTAATTTATTTTCATCATTAACTTTAAAGGTTCTTGTAATTCCGACCTTTTGACTGATATTCAATTCATTCAGTTCTTTAATCAAGATTAATAAGTATTTAAAAATTGTATCAATATCTTCAATTTTTTCAACATTAATCTCATTATAATTCAATAATTTATTTAAAACTTCATTACAAATTATTTTTTGATATGATTTATTTGATATTTTATTGAAAATTTCACTAAAGAACGATAAGTTTAATAAATTTATGATTGAATCGAAATTTTGGATTGGAATAATCAATAAATCCAACCAGATTCTTTCAATTGTTAATTTTTCACCATTTTCATCAACTTGATCACCAAAATCTTGATCAAAATTTTCCTCAGATAAAAATTTATAAATTTGATTTAAATTATCATAATTATCTTTATCAAAATTTAAGGTTAATTTAACAAAATTAATTAATATTTGGGAAGTTTCAGCGATTGAAATATTTAATTGAATTAATTTTAAGAAAAAGTCCCAAAATTCTCCGAATAATTTTATTTTGAAATTTTCAAAATATTCTTTAGTGTGGTTATCATGTAAATTGATTTCATCATCGTTATAACTGATGAATCTTTCAATCAATGTGGTGATTAATTCAGATTTATTTAAACTTGGAATCAAATTCAAATAAACTTTATTTAATAAGTTTGATAAGGTCTTAAAATGGAAATTTACAGGGAAAATTTGAATGATGACATCAATTAAATAGGTTTGAGCTAAATGGTCTCTACATTGGATGATTTGTTCTGTGATTATTGGGAAAATTTTATCTTGATAGAATTCTGCAGCATCATAATTTGGATGATTATAGTCATCAATGATTTGTGATAATCTGACAAGATTAGAGCCTACTAAAATCTTCAATTCCTTTCTTTCACGGTACCTCAATTCTCTCTCGGAAGAGTGGCCTTGATGTTGTAATCTGACCCATAATTTATTCATTTCAATGAAATTATTAACCAAAAATTCAACTGTATCATTGAATTCATTTTCATTCTTGATGGGTAATAAATCTTTGATTTTTTGGCTTAAATAGTATCTTAAAAATAAACCTCTGATAGGATTTTGGACTCCTCTACACATTTCAATCATATCTTTCATTATATCATCAGTAGGGGCATTACCGGTTGATATATAAGTTGTACCCACTGCAATCATCATATATAATCTAGGAATGATATTACCACTATATTGGACCAATTCATATAAATCAGATAAAAAGGGAGTATCTTTATTTTTCTGTTGTTTGGTTTTGAAGCTGGTTAATAGGTGATTACATAAATATTCTAATGAATCAAATACACTGATATACAATTCGTAATATTGTTTAGGGGACAATTGACTTATTCTCAATTCATTTAAGAAATTGGAACAGTGCTTTAATGCTGGCAACAAATTGTTTTCGTTCAAGTTCTGCTTCATCAAGTTGGCTTGTTGGTTGATGGTAGCCAAACATCCTTGTAATACTGATTTATCTGTTTTATTCATACCGTTGATAATTTCTTTGTGCGAACTTTGAGATTTGATGATAGTGATAAATGAACTGGTCGACTGACGAAAGGGGGAATAAGAATACTTATGGAGAGTTATAGGACACAAAAATAATTATCAGGAGGTAGAGTGTGGATTGGTGATCAATATATGAAAATCTGGACTCAAAATAATGAAAATTGATGGAATTAATTAGATTTTCTCCTAGTAGTTAGATAGTAAGATAGTAAAATACAATTAATTTTTTATTAAGTTCTATTAAGCTATTAATACAATTAAGATCTTGAGATAAACCCATCTAAGTCATGAATAACCATACCAGCAATTGCAGCAGAGATTAAAGTTGAAATAGCACCACAAACGAAAGCTGACATAATTGCAGCAGAAATATCTTTACCTCTAGTTGGACAAATAGTGTTTAAAACCCCAATGGTAATACCAACTGAACCAAAGTTAGCAAAACCACATAAGGCATAAGTAGCAATTAAAGTACCTCTATCACTCATTTGATTAAAAGGTTTATCATTAATTAATTGAGAATAAGCAACGAATTCATTTTGAATAGTTTTAGTTGCAATTAAAGTAGTAACATGTAAGATTTCATCTCTTGGAGTACCTAATAAGAAACCAACTGGGTATAAAATGTAAGAAAACATTAATTCTAAACTTAATTCATTAATGTTCCAAAAGTTACCGAACCAGGTTAATAAACCATTGATCAAGGCAACTAAACCAATAATACACAAACATTGAATCATTAAAGTACCAGCAATTCTTAACCCTAAAGTAGCACCATTTGAAAAAGCATGTAAAACATTTTGGGGTTTTTCATCACCTTCTTCCTTTTGAGGGAAGATAACTTTACCACTAGTTAAAGGTTCTTCAGTTTCAGGAAATCTTAATTTTGAAACAGCTAAAGAACAAGGAATAGACATAACACAAGAAGAAACTAAAGCTTGAGCATTAAGACCTAAACCAATATAACCAACTAAAACTGAACCAGAAATGGTTGCAAAACCAGCACACATAACTTGATGAATTTCAGCTTTAGTTAAATAAGGTAATAAATCTTTAATTAAGATAGCACTTTCACCTTGACCAATAAAAGGAGAAGCAGCAGTAACAATTGCTTCAGCACCAGAAACTCTTAAAGTCCAGAAGAAGAAATAAGCAAATTTACCAATAGCCCATTGAATAACACCAAAATAGAACCAAATATGAACAAATGCAACAAAGAATGCAACAGCAGGTAAAACACTAAAGAAGAACATACCTAAATTAGAAACATCAGAAGAAGTTAAGAAAGCAACCCCATCTTTAGCGAAACCTAATAATTCTCTTGCTAATAAAGAGATAAAGTTAAAAATATCATAACCAGCTTTAGTTCTTAAAACAAATAAAGCGATAATGAATTGCATCAACATACCACCAATGACAGTATTCCAATTAATTTTAGATTGATTTTTTGAAGTTAACCATAAACAAAAGATTGCAACAATAACCCCAAAAAATGAAACAGCTCTATCTTCTCTTTTTGAATAAGGAGTTTCAGAAGGGACAAAAGTACCTAATAACATAACAGCAACAGTTACAATGGCTCCAGCAATTAATCTTTGATATCTTTGAGGTAATAATTTATTATAAATGATATTTGTGAAGAAATTCCAAACTTTTGCAACAAGGAATAAGATTTGATGTAAAACTTTCCAATAAAAGGTAATTAATCTTAACATAATCATCCCCCATAAAATAGTTGGAATTAACCATTCATGTCTATGTTTTTTTTGGATAACAATTGATAACCACCAAGCGGTGAAAAAGGCCCCAATTATTATATGACATAAAAGTCTGAAATATGGAATTTTATGTTTAATCCATGACCAAGTATATTTTTTTGGTTCAGTATTTGATGAAGATGAGATCTCATAAGCTTCATTAGAAATTTGTTTTTCTAATTCATCATTTTTTTCAACATCATTCTTTGCAACAGTATTTTTTTCAACAGTATTTTCAAAATTATTTGGAGTATCAACTTCAATAATTGACTTTGATTTACTTGTAACTGGTTCCATTTTCAAATTTTTTGAAAAAAAATTTGAAATATGTCTTAAGACTTAAGTTTTTATAGTTTGAGTCTAGTCTAGCTTAAGTCTAACTCTAGTCTAGTCTAGTCTAAGTCTAAGTCTAAGTCTAAGTCTAAGTCTAAGTCTAATCTTATATTAGTTCTTAAAAAAGTTCTTAACTTATTAAGTAGTTCTTATTAAGTAGTTCTTATTAAGTAGTTCTTATTAAGTAAAGTTTTAAGAGAAAAATTAATTGTTTTATATGGCCATAAATGCCTTGTACGCACACACTGATAAAGAAATTTTTCTGAGATGAGATAACTGATGATGAAATTAAATTTCATTGGTTGTAAATACAGGCAGGCATTCTTTACAGGCAGGGAGTCTTTACTACTTAACGCCAATACTAAAATGAAAAAGAAAACACTTTAGCCTCTCACAGAATGGCTTTTATTTCTCTTTTAGAGTTCTCTTTTAGAGTTCTCTTTTAGAGTTCTCCTTTATATGGTTATCTTATGTGGGTTATTAAAAGTTTATTGTTTTGTTTTGTTTCCCTCACGTAATGGTATAAAAACTTTTTTGTCTTATACTATAGGGATATACTATAGGGAAACTTATAGAGATTATAACCTGATATTCGCATTTCTTTAATATTACTTAAAAACTCTTTTATTAAACAAGTTTACACTTACTTTTACTTTGTGTATGTTTATTTAATTTATTGATCCTTTTAATTTTTTGACTTCTTTTTATTTTATTTGTTTTTCTTGGTGTTGCCTTATTTCATCGTTTTATAATCTCTTCTTTGAATGGCAACTTTTAGTAATTATTTCCTTGGAACGGCACTTCTTATCTCAACGGTTTTTTTCTTTTGTCTTTTTCTTTTTGTCTTCTTTACACTAATTATATTCTTTCTTTACACTACACTAATTCTTTCTTTACACTACACTAATTCTTTCTTTACACTACACTAATTATATTCTTTTATTCTTTTAGTCTTTAATTGTATTATATATTTACTATTGCACTTATACTTTTCTTCTTCTTCTCTTTTCTTCTCTCTTATCTTCTTTTCTTCTCTTCTTTTCTTCTCTTCTTTTCTTCTCTTCTTTTCTTCTCTTCTTCTCTCTCCTATACTCTCTCCTTATTAATTTCTCATACTTTAAATTTTTTTTCTTCCTTCGGACTGTTATCATATCGTTATCTTTTATCTTATCTTTGGCTGCAACTAAAGTTGCAAAGAAAATTGTAAAGAAATGTTCAAATAAAGTTGCAACTAACGTTGCAACTTTATTTATACTTATCATTAGATTCCACTTGATCAACTGAATTTATTTCATTACTTAATCCCATTAATGTCTTGGATATTACTTCAGTTGTACCTATTAATGGTCTTATCAACAATAATGGTGATTTCTTTAATAATATCCTAATTGAATCTTCATAATTCTCTTGTTCATTAAACGTCTCAATTATTTTTAAAAATTCTTTCCTTGTTAATTTATAATTCTTATTAATTGATTTAAAACTATAATTTATTCCTTGTTTAAAATTCTTTGGTTGATTAGAATAAAGACTTATTAATTTTTCCTCTTCAATATCTTCTTCTTCTTCTTCTTCTTCATCTTCTTCTCTTATTCTTTCATCAATTTCTGAATATTTCTTATTACTACTATTATAAATATTCCTCTCAATCTCTGTATTCTTATTCAATCTAACTGAATTTTCAAGTAAATTTATTCCTTCTTCTTCTGTCATTTTTTTACTCGTATTTTCATAATTTCCTAAATCTAATTTCCTTGATTTAGATCCAATTCCTCCTAACATCTCTTCTCCTTGTTCTAATATATTCTGTGTTCCATTTGTTAACTTATATCCTAATTTTAATAATTCAAAACTTGTAATTTTTAAAAAATTCTTACTTTGTCTATTGATTTTCTTATAATAATTTTCATCATTTATTGGTATAACCATTATATTTTTTAATGATTCACTTATATTAATAAATGGTTTAAATATTTCAATTCCTGTTATTAAATTAAGTAATTGGGTATTCTGAATATTGGGTAACCAATTTTCAAATAATTTCATAAATAATTTATCCATTCCCTTCATTCCAAATAATTTTATACTATTCAAATTAACTGTAAGTCCATTAATATTAATTAAATTTAATAATTCATTCAATTCTCCATTTTTTAATCCGGTTAAATTAAGTTTCTTTGGTTTATAATCTATTTTAAATTTTAATGCATTAACCATTTCAAATTTTTTAATAAATATTTCTTCATCTATCTTTGGTAAATTAAATCTTGGATCATTGAATTTAAAAAATCTTATTAAAAATTCATTTGTATCTTGATCAATAAATAATCTAACTGGTAATATTGAAACTTTTATATTACTTTCATTGAAATTTAAATTCTTTGGGGTTCGAATTGTACAAATATTTAATTTTATCATATTCTTCCCAATTTCTTTTTCTCCAATACTTGTCATATAACTTAAATATTTATTCCATGTCGAATTAATTAAATTATCATATATGGTAATTAAATCAACGATTAATTCAATCTCATTTATAACTTCATAATCTTTCCCTTCTTTGATTATCTTTGGTTCTTTAATTGGATCTCTTAAACTTAAAATATTCACATTGACCTCAATTGACTTTAATTCAATTAACATCTTATATTTATTTGATCTTCCTAATTTTAAATCTTTATATCCATGACTTTCAATATCTTCTTCATTAACTTGTTTATTAATATTTGTAGTCAAATCATTAGGATTAATCCCTTTAGGAAATGTTACATGGATTGATTGAAATAATGTTTCTTCAATAACTTGTAATTCATCATCATCATCATCATCAACATCATCGTCATCTTCCAATTTATCTTCTTCAGAATTGTTCAAATTAGGTAAAGCATCCGTTTCTACTTTTTTAATTACCCCTTTAATAACTTTCCTTGTATCTTTCCAATCATATCCATCATACATATAAAGATTTAATTTCCCCAAGTTTACATTAATACTGATCGGATTGATTTCTGCTGTTTCAGTATCAATGACTTTATTGAAATAATTATCATCCACTCTCAACTTATCACCCTTGACTTCCGGCTCTTCTTGTTGGTCTTCTTTATCTGTATAATCTTCTTCCTCAACTTGTAATTCGTCAAAATTATTTACCATATCTTTATAATCATCTACAACTTCAAAATTCTGATATTCACTACTAGAACTTGTAGTTGGAAATTCTAATTCTTCAATACCTTCCAAAATATTAATTTCTTTATCTAATTTTATCTTAAATTTCTCTTCATCTTTTAATATAACTGGTATTTTCAAATCATTTATCAATTGAATTAATGTGTAAAATGAATCACCACATGTTTCTATATTTATTTCATCCAAGTTAATTTTGATATCCAAAACTGACAATTTATTATAATTATTTTTTAAATGGCCCTCTCTTTCAACCAATTTAAGTTTATTCAAATTATATGCAACTCCAATATGCAAATTATTGATATTACCAACATTCAAAAATCCTTGCTTAGTCAATAGATCAATAGTATTATTACTTTGAGAAGGTCTAATTTGGTTATAATCATCAATCAAAAAAATATTCAAATCTCTTATGGTTGATTTAACATAGATCTGATCACCTATAATTAAATCACTCGTCATTTTATTCAAAAGTAATAATGATTTACATGAAAGCTGATAAGGTGTAATTCCAATTATACAATCCAAGAATTGAAATCTCATATCCATGCCATTTTTACTTTCAACGGGATATTCATTATCAGCTTTTGCTACTTCTGGCTTTACTGCTTCTTCAGGATCTTCAAATAATGTTTGCCAATATGTATGATAATTTACCAATAAATTCGTGAATTTAAATTCTAATACATCACTTCTCATAACACCTATTACCAAAGGGTTAGTCAACTTATTGTAGTTGTACAAAATCTTTTCAAATTTTTCAGTTTCACCAATTTGATATATTCTATCGGATTTAATCATCTTTATAACAAAATATATATCATTATTGAATTTGAATGTTTGGAAATTAGAAATTATATTTACCAAGTTCCCAAACTTGTTACTGACTTTGTTCAAGTTAATGATTATATCATCGACTTTTAATCGATAATCACATTGGTGCTTTATACTATTTGCCATAACTACTCTTTTCCTGGGTTTCTTAGGATTATAGACAGATTGAAGTGATGTTAATCCTTTTGTGTTTATCTTATTTGAATTCAATTTGATCAGGAACTCTTTTATATCTTTATTTAAATTCTTCAAGTTGTCCAAAATACCCTTCAATTGTTCAAAATCAATATCAACTTCGACTTTTGATATTTTGAAATTCATATTAGATACCATATTTACCACTTTGGAATAATAAGTATTGGAAGTTAGATAACTTTGAAATTCTTTAAGCTTGATCAACATACTAATATTATTGATACTTGCTATATTATCTGATTTATCTCCTTCAATATAATCAAGCAGAATCTTTTGACATTTTAATCCACTATTCATGAGGTTGAAAGAAATTGGAAGAATACTAGTTCTTAAAGTCAGACCTTCAAAATTAAGGTCAATTTCAATATTAGATGTTTGAATGACAACTTGAGTATCCGATTTTGGTTTTGGCTTGATAGGTTTCGTTAATTGTCTATATGAATCAATTGAAGATTGCAATGATGTTATATGTTTTCCGATAATATCAATTGATTCCATTAATTGCATAAAAATACTAACAGATTTGGAGTTTAATGCAGTTTTACAAAACTTGGATAATAATATAGTGAATTCATTCCCTTTGAAATTACTTGATATTTTATTAAACATTTCGAATCTGAGATCAGCTTTCACACTTTCTGGGCTTTCGTCTTGACTTTCAAATTTGAATATTTCATTTCTAATAGTATCTTTTGTCTCGATGATTTTAAAAACTTCAATTCCACCATAGATTAAATTTTCGTGTTTTTGCTTGATATTGAAATTATCCAAATTTATGTATAGATTATTTTTGGGAGATGCAAAATTTCCACCAGGTAATACTGCAGATGTTAAACTTACTATGATGTTTGAAATATGGAGTTTATTAAACAATTGTTTGGTTTCTGTATCTAAATCCAGTTCTTCAACAGTGGTGGATGTGCTAATATCATCAGTAGTTGCATATTGAGGAAATCTACTTGAAGTACTTTGTTGCTTTCTTTTTTGATAAGTTTTTAATTTAAGGCCTCTTGAAATACCACTCAAGATCGATAAGATTGTTGGCATTAAAGGGTTAGTGGAAATAATAGCCTGATTAATTCCAATGCATAATTCTGAGATCTGACTCAAACCTTCAAATTCTATATCCAATTCATCCAAATACATGATTATATTCTCAGATTTAGGTTTTGAATCATTAAATTTACTTTGTTTAAATGATTGTGATGTTGCACTCATATAGATTGAACTTGCTTCTTCGTGAGTGAAGACCATACTGTCCATTAGTGATTCTTCTACGTAATCTTCTTCACCATCTTCATATTCATCATCGCTTTCCTTTTCTTTTTCATCTTCTTTATCAGTACTGTCATTTTGTTCAGGGTCTTCTTCTGGCTGTTCTGTATCTCCAGGATTTACATCAGGTTGTAGACAAATTATACTTACCCCATACACTTTTACAGATCTCGTACCATTGACAGTGTTTAATAAGACCAGATCAACTTTTATCATGAGATCAGTTAATTCAGAAACTAGTTTGATGGTAAGGTTAGTGATTTTGACCTGTAATCTCAGTAATGCTAGTTCAACAGCTCTTGACATGACACCACTCAAGGCTGAAGGTTTGGAGCCGCTAGATTCGCTACTTGTGTCACTCTTATCGAAATCAGCAGGAATATCTGATGTTTCTTTCTCATGGTCTTTGGAAATAGAATTTTGTAAGCTTTCAGCAATACTTTCAGCTAGATCATCAATCATTATGGTATTGGCCAAATCTGCAGTGCTTTGAGCCAACAGATTTTGTACACTTTTAGTAAGATTTTCATTAATATCCAAATTGGGGGCTACAACAAGTTCAACGTTGGAACATTCTACATTAACACCACCCATAACACCTCCATTCAACTCTAGATTACCAACTTGACCGTACCTGAGGTTACAACCAGGCAATTTGCCAACCTTCTCAGGATCTATGGAAACATCTTTTAATTGTATGTTATTCAAGGAGACTTGCTCCAAGTTGGGCAAATCGATTTCAGAAAACAAGGACAACTGCTGCAATACATAAAGTAGAAGCCTCTTCTGTAGATTCTGAGGTAGCCATTGAGGACTCATGTTCTTTTTATCCCTCTATATCTGCTAACTTCTAATAGTAAATTTATTTAGTGATTAGATAAAGTGCGAAGGGTCCTTTACACAACTTTAGAACAGTATCTATTAACTACGTACGAGGACTAAACTACACCGTTGTTGGGATCTATAGTTCTATATTAGGGTACCAAATGGTGTAGGGTCCCAGTTTGAATGTGGTTCGAAGAAAAAGTGGCTTGAACTCCCTTTTTTCTGCTTCTTATTTGGTGGTTCAATTGTCTTCTCAGAGGTATCTGATAAGATAGAATCTAACGATAAGACATCTTCGTACTTTTTCAACTGATTTGACTTGTTAGCTTGTTCGTAGATTTGTTCCACTCGGTGGTATAAGTCTTTGGGTAATGCTACCGAACGGAGTTTTGTAAATATCGTTAAATTATCTTCAATCTTTTCAAGTTTATCTATTAGTGAACTCAAAATATCATCCCTATTCTTGAATGTATCCAGTTTTTGTTTCCTTAAGTCATTAAAATCTCTTATGAATTGCACAATCCAGAAAATTGCTTGATTTCTCTCCTGGCCCCCCATTTCAAACTTTAGTCTTTTGCGGATGGTGGTATCTATTTGGCTTGAAGATGTGAAATGTTTCAAGATGAGGTCTATAACCAGAAGCTTGAATTCATCTCCTAGTTCTTCAAATAGCGGCTTATATAATTTATTCAACAAGATAAAATATTTCTCATTGGCATCTTTAGATGGTTTGATCATAAAGTCTCTAAATAATAAAATATTTATAATAGGTTCATATCCACTTCTTTCAATCGACTTCTTCAAGTTCTTTATGGCTTTCCAATACTTTTGACCAGTCTCTGTAGAGTTACCATATTTATATATCATATCCATATCCTGCTTCCGTATCTTTTTATATACCTTTAAATTTGAGATTATGGGAGCCTCCATCGATTGATATTTCTCTATTTCGGCTTCTATGAAGTCCAAATCCCTTTGCAATAACTCTCTATTTTCTTCTTCCTCCTCCTCATCATCTACCAAACTATCAATCTTGTTCCAATAGTTGTCATATAGCCAATTAAGGGCATCCTTACAGGCTATTCTCAATAGCACAAGACTTGGTAATTTTTCATGTGTAGCCATATGTCTTAATTCGACGAAGAAACTTGGGACGTTCAAAACTTTGGCTAATTGATATAAAGGAATTGCAAAGTTTGACTGTTGTAACGAATCAAGTAATCCGTTTACAAATCTGATTAATGCCATTGAGTAAGATAATTGTAAAATGTTTGAATCCATGATTAAACCTTTAGAAGTCTCGCTATCTGCACCGATAGCTTTTCCTGAATCTTCTAGATTGGATCTATAGTCTTCATGGGAATCAAATTCCGGATCTGTAAGACAAATCGATGTTAATAAAGATGTGGTTTCAATGCAATGGGGGACTTTACCTCTAGAACTTATGGCTTTGACTCTTTCGATGGCCCTTTTTCTGAAGTCTCTGGATTCACTAAAGTTGTAAAACCAATCCTTAAGAGTCTTCAAGTCGTCCACACTCTTGTACGACACTATCGACGGTTGTTTGTTCAATACTTTCCCTATATCCACCATAGTATTAAGTTCGCGATGCTCTTCCCTGAGAGTTGATGAGAGTTAAGTTTAACGTAATATTCATGAAATCTATAAAAGGGGATTTTATAAGTCCAATTGACCAAGTAATTGTTTTTGCTCATAGGATAAAATTCTCTTTCCACTGGTACCTCTTTTTTTGCTTGGATAAATGTTATTGGGATGTAAATAGTTACTATCAATGCTATTTGCACCTAAATCAGTATCCAAGTCTATTAATAAGTCCAGGGCTTCATTGAAGTCTGTTTTGTCATTGTAAGGGAACTTCAGGTGTAATATATAGTCATCTTCAGTATTGAGGGAGGATAATTGAATTTTATTTTTATTTCCCATTGCACTATCCCAACTAATTAGTACTACACCGATCAAAACGCCTATCAATCCTATTACAACCCAGACCAATTGCCCGATGGTCATTTGTTTGCTTGAAAGTAATGAATTGAAATTTAAGTCATTGATCAAGTTCATCAAGTTATAGACTAAAAAGCACAATGGATAAAGAATTGATGTCAGGATTTGGGATAATGCAAGATTGAATGCAGTTAATTGGAATCCAACTATAATTAACATTACTAGTAATAATAAATATGGTGTTATATTTGATGATGTCAAAATAAGCCTTAAACTGTTTCTTTCATTTAAAATCGTTTCGAAGATAACATCTACTAAAGATTTTGCAAATAAAAACGTATGGGCAGTTAAAGTACCTGAGATTAAGCCAAAATTAATACCTCTTATGAATTTCAATTTATCTAAAAATCTTAAAATTGATCTACTTTGTTTATATTTGAGGACTTCTTTGAGTTTATTTCTTTTGAATGTGATTAATAAATTAATTAATAACAATATTCCGATAATGACAAACGTAAGTATAAACCATACCAAGAATTTTGGTCTTAACATCTTACTTAATATGATATTGAATCTCTTAGTTGGGTCAGTATCTTCAGGAGGAGGTAAGGGGGTTGCATTACCATTGTAGGCAATAATAAATGCTCCGATTGATATGATAAAAGTCCCAAAACCTAGTTTAAAAGTGAAAACTTCACCTGGAAGCAATAAGCAGCTCAATAAACTATTGAAAATAAGACCAATACTTTGTAAAGGTGATAGTATAATCAAGGGTAATGTAGTTATTTGGATCAAGGAACCTAAAACATTTGCAACGATGAAAAGGGAAAAACCAAAGAGCCACATGTTTCTTTTATATTTCTGGTGATGGTGGTGATGTTGGAAATCTTCATCACCAGTGAAATGGACAGGTAGGATATGTGATCTTCTTTGAAGAGTTATACCCAACGATTGGATTGCTGATGAAACAACGGCCACAAAACACCCCAATAAGATCTGGGAAGTAGAATCGTCCATATTTACCAAATTATCTTAAACAAATATGCCTGAGGACGTTAAACTTATAACTGGAATGTAAAGAAAGGCAACCACTAATTAAAAAAAGTGTATATCTTTTAGATCAAAGATAATTATAACTTGAAACGAATAGGATAAGTGAGGAACCAAAAATCAACAGTTTTTCGAATAAACCGCTAATAATAAAAGACTTAAGCTCTTAATGAAATGCTCTGATAGAAGCCTTGTGAAGCTAACAGTGTTACGATAAAAGATTCTGAGTATCACCAGATTCTTTGATACAGCCTTTCCTTAATGATATGAAATGACAACAGTGCGAACTTTACGTGGAGTATTTGAAGCTTATCAGGAGACAGAACCCTCAATAACAGCCGTCAAAAGGGACCTAGAGAAGTATTAGTTGTATGAAATGGACGAGGACATGGAAAGGAACATTATAGATATCAATAACCAATTCAACGAGAAGAACATTGAGCTAGGATTGAAGAAACTCCAGAAATTGATGATATCAATTCTACCTCAGATTGAAGCCCAAAAGGGGTCTATGATTAAGACAGGCAAGCTAGGGAGATTCATAAAGCTCCAAGATAATTTCAGATTCAATATTCCTCAGAAAATGGTAGCATGTCATGACTATTTACTAGAGAATATCGAAATCTTGGACGAAACTAGTATAATTGAATTCACAAAACTTCTTCAAGGTATACTACTTATTCATCCTTCTTCCAGAGCTATATTTAATGATGAATACGAAATGACCAAGGTTTTGAAGTTCATTGAACTTGAAACCCACAAACCAACTTTTCAGATCACAATTTCTTTTATATCGCTACTAGTCCATATACTATTGAAAAATTTGGAAAATTTCAGGATCTTTGAGCAATGCAATGGCTGTTCGATCATCATCAAGAAACTCAACTTATCACAATTTCAAACCATTCCCACCTCGATACCAAATGATAATCAGCAGGTGCTTAATTTCAAAATCATCGAATTTTTGATTTTTTACTTCACAGATGAACTGGGACTGGACTTTCACGATAAGCGTGATTTAAACCAGAAAGCTGATTTCTTCAGAAAAGACTTCCCTGAAATTGATACATTGATCGATTCACTCAATGATTTGAAAAATATATAACAATAGACAGAGCATAATAGACATTCCAAACTGTAAATAACCGTAAATAATGCCTTTACAATGCAAAAAAATTCCCCCAAAAGACCCAAGATTACTAAACACTAATCTTGACATTATACTGGTGTATACTAGAGGTCTCGAACGCTCAGAAATACTTCATTACTTGTATCTCTTTAACATCTTCTCCATAATAAACACGAATCTCACTCTTCTCGAATTTGTTTATTATCGAATAAATGTATACCTACATGGAATATCTACAGAAATGCTTTTACAAGTCCACGGGTTGGGACGAAGATAACATATTCCCCAATCTTACGTCGTCTTCGCATGCTATACTAGACTTCCCCATTCCAAATGGCTGTAAATTGGATATTTCGTCAAAGACTACAGATTTTCTGGCATCAAGCTTCACTTTATCAAATTATAACGTTATTAATGGTTCATTGGCATATTTATATTCATCCTTACCTTTAAAGAATACTTTGGGGACCAAAAACATATCACTCCAAGAAGCAATTTCAGGTTTCAAGATAATTGAACCTGGTAATGATAAAACTAATTTGTCCACCACAAATAATGACTTTACTAATAGAGATAGTCTTTTATATGGGAGAATGTATTTCCCAGGATCTGCCCTAGAAGCAATGATTATTAAACAATTATCCCCTAGAACCCAATTATTGATGAAATCTATCAGTAATCCAAATATGACAAAAAATGGTACTATGATAATTTATTTACAAACAAATACACCTAAATTTTCAAGAGAATTCGTTTATTCAACAAATGAAGCATTAATGGGGTTTAGATGTTTATTCAATTTTGGAAATTCATCTATTAAATCTCCAAAATCAAATACTTTTAAACTGTCAAATGACTTATCTCCAATAATACCAAAATTAGATAATTCTTTAGTTTCAATCGGTACTGAAATTTGGTATGCTGCAATGACCATGAGTCCTGGATTATCGACTGCTTTTAGATATTCTACAAGATCAACTACTACTGGTAAACCGTTGACCATGACTTTGGCTTGTAATCCTATCTTAGGTCAATTATCATCAACATATACTATCAAGACATCAGTTGCATCGACCTTCAGTTCGAAATATGATTTCAATTTATACTCTTATGCTTCTAATTTGTCTTTAGGATTTGAGCTTTATAATTATTCAAAGAAAAACCAGAGTTATAATGATATGAATCAAATAATAAAGTCATCAGAGAGTTTACATAATCCATCATTAATTATAAATCCTAATTCTAATTTCACAATTCACCCCGAACAGCCACATCCATTACTGCAACAACCCCATACTCATCCACATCGTCATTCACACTCGGATTATTCCCACTTGAATTCCCATCAACATAAAGAAACCGTCATAACAGCTTTTCAAAATTTGGTGAATGAGAGTGAGTTCACCAGTGTTATCAAATTATCAACCAGTTTGTCTGACAAAATGGTAAAAATTTTGTGGGAAGGTAGATGTAAGGACTTTCTAGTAAGTGCTGGGACAAGAATAACCGTCAATCAATTCAATCAACCCGAATTCAATAAATTTGGTATTTCTTTTTCCTATGCAAGTTAATGAATATAATGACATTTTTTTCTTCTTTAAAGTATCATAAAATCTTTGAAAAAACTACTCTAAACGCTCCAAATTTGTAACATACTCTCCTATCTTTGCCTTGAAGCTTTAGGAAACTCATAGAGCTTCCTAAAGCTTCTTTGTGCTTCATTATTATACTAATCTTTTAAAGTATAACTATAATGAAAATTCCGGGTAACATCATATTTGAAGATGAGAAAATTTTCAACGAGAATATAATCAATATAGTATGAACAACCAAGAGCTTTACCGTCTTTTCAAAGACTCTAAGTTGACCCAAGTGGCCAAACCATTGGGGAAGAAGTTGAGAGGGAACCAAAGCAGCCCCACACATCAAATCATATATACACCAAAATCGAGTGCTATCAGATCAAACTATGGGATCAAGACTGCATTACCAAAGCAAATAGGATTCAGTCATATAGTTTTTAATGATATTGATAACAAGAAAAACATGCCAGATGTTGAAAAATACTCGGGTGGATTCTATAATAGATTAAAATTTCAAGAAATGCAAATTCCTGTAAAAACTGAAACTACTGAAAATCCATTATTCCCAAATAAATATAGCAAAACAAGTAAAATTGCCAAAGACTTTGAATTATCTAATGATAACTCAGTTTGTTACGGCTTAAACGTCAGATCAAACACCCCAACCAAAAAAATCAAACACATCTTGAATAAAAATTCAAACTTATACAATCAATTCAATAATTTCATGATTAAAAATCACCCTGAAAAATTCCTTTCCAACATAAATAAAAATCAAAGTAAATTAGTTAATGAATTCTTATCTTCATCAGATGATATCAAAAAACCAAGATCCCATCTTTTACAAGACTCAAATGCAAAATCTAAAAAAATTCAAGGTACTGGTGGTTTCTCATACTTATTAAAAGGTAGATTATCAAATTCTCCAAATGGTTTGAAATATGGTACTATTGCTCCTGGTAGAATCATCGATACTAGAGATGCCGCTATTGGTGGGTTTATTGCCAACATTGGTGACCATTCAACTTTACAAAAGAATTATACAAAAAATTATCCTGGTAAACATCAAAGACAATTTGTTATGCCATTCCAAATCACTAATGCTGAAATAACCAATTACGGTAAAGTCAAATTAGAAGCAAATGGTGTCCAAAATGGCAATTGGGTAAGTGGCATGCAATCTGAATTTGATTATAAACCTTCAAATTCAAATATTGCCGGTGCAAGTGAAAGAATGACTAAAGATATGAAACAATTTAGTGCTTTATTAAGTGTTCTTGAAGATTCACCAAAAGATAATAACAAAGAGTAGATTACTTCTTCCATTTTTATTTTCATGTATATATAATATAATAATACAAACGGTTATTGTACAAGGTTTCTTATCAAAATTTTATAATGGTTGTCCTATATTCATTATTCTTCTCTTTTTAACTGGTTGGTTAGTCGTATTTGAACTATAGACTAGACCAGTCATCTTCTTCTCTTCGTTTACTAAGTCTGCTCTAACATTTTCTGCAATTTTTTCATCTAATTTACCATCGACTTGATACCAAAGATAGAAATTTGATGTTCTCGTTCCTTTTTCAATTATATTTGACATATATTTCCTTGCCTCTTCAGGATCCAGCACACTATTTGTGATTATCGGAACATATTTAGATGGTATATCATGCAATACAAATGAAACTGGTGTAAATCTATACTCAGGTTCAACCGGTTCAACCAATTCTTTTTCTACTGGTACTTTCTTCTTCTTTGGTGGAGGTGCTCTACCCTTCCTTCTTGGTCTATTTCTGGATTGCTTTTCCTCTTCTTTTTTTATTTCCACTGGGGTTTCAGACTCGCCTTCTTGTGGTTCTACTTTACCCTCAGCAATGAGTTTTTGCCTTTCTTCTTCCTTTTTCTTAGTTTCTTCCTCTAATTGTGCCTTCTTCTCCTTTTCTTCGACGGCTTTATTATATTCTTGCAAGTCCTTTTCATATTGATCAACTTCCTTTTGATTATGAATCCAAAGAAAACTTATTAATATATCCCTATCTTCTCCAGAGCTCAAGGAAGGTAAAACTTCCGTAATAGCATTTCTTGGTAATCTGTATCTGACATTGGCATTGTCAACAAATTCAAATAGTAAAATAGCATCTACTAAATACTTTTCTTGGAATGCAGTCAATCTTTGATCCTTTGAAACACTGGTTCCGAATAATCTGCTATCTCTAACTTGTCTCAATTCTTTTATTAATCTTTTGACCCTTAATGGCTGGAAAGGATCAATTCTGAAGCCTGGCATTAAGAATGGATGTGGTGGTGGGCCCATTTCTCTTGCTCTTGCACAATATCCTTGGAATAATGACATCTGTTCGGGATTTTGTCTTTCTTCAGCAACAACATCAATTAAATGGCTTACAGATGGATCCATTCTTGCGATTGCACGCAAGTTTGCTATCATCAATTGGTTGTTGGGAGATTCTAGATCGCTTGGGTCATATTTCTTCTTCTTTTCCGTTGGTTTTGGCGTAGGTGAAGAAGTGTGCTGTTTTGGAACTATTGGGTTTGTTTCTATAACTCCTTGACCTAAGAGCATGTGGGTATCAATACCGGCTGTATCTTTTACATCACTTGTCAAAGTTTCATTGGCAATTCCACTTGAATTAGGAGTATCACCGCTACCTACCAAACCTTTCATGTCTATACTGACTGGAGTCTGTGCAAGTGTTTCAATCGCAGTTTGAGCGTTAGTGGTATCGAGTGAAGCAGGCCCTTGAATGTTTTCTTCTGTTGGCTGATTCGATTCCTGTTGAGTATTTTGTGGAATGGTAGCCTCTGAGGGTGCTGTTTGACTAGCTTCGGTCTCTGGTAAACTCGTATGTGATGGGTCCGGATTAGTTGAATCGGTTTGTGGTGGTGGTTGAGTTTGACTGTCCTGTGGAGCTTGTTGTGGAGCTTGTAGAGTCTCCTGAGATAATACAGGTGCTGTAGGCGCTTGTGGGTCTTGAGAAGCTTGTGGTGTTGGAGCTTGTTGGGTTTCTGGATTGGCAGTCGAGATAGGAAATCCTTCAGGAACCTGAAAGTTTCCATTCAAAATGTCAGCGAATTGAGAAGGATAAATTTCCTTTTTGGCTTCCTTTTCTGATCTTTCATCTTTAACAATAAACAACCTTATTTCGAAGGCATGAGGGCCGACACTCAAACCAGAATCACATAGTTTAACCATAACATCTCTAGCATTAATTTCAGTACCCAAAACAGGGATCCTATCAATATCAACACTCTGGTCATTCTGAATCTTTTTGGCATAAAGACTCTGCTTCACCCAATACAATTGAAACATGGGAGCCATACTCAAATAATTCTGACGAGATTTCATCAAGGATCTGTATAAAATACCTGAATCTTTAACAGTCAATGGATTTTTCAAGACATCTTCATATTTGCCATATGGTGGCTTACTATATGAAACCGGGAGCCCCTGTATAACATCAAACGGTCTCACAATTGACCTGGAAATGGCCTCTTGTTCTTTCTCGATTTCCTCCCTTTTGGCAGACGTAATCCTTCTTCTGATCCTGGGTGCCATACTGTTTGAATACAAAGTGAAAAAAATTGAAGAGCGCGAATATTGGATTCTTATATTCTCATATATACTACGTTAGATAGAAACTATAATTTCTCTTCCAAGGCTTCCAAACCCATATTGAACAACTTGATCATGTTATCGAGTTCGTTGACTAGCTTTTGTTTTGGGGTGGAGTCGATGAAGAATTCTCCATTGATGCTGGGGATTGTTGGGAATTTTGTTTTGTTGAAATTTGATGGTGATAAACTAGTAGCTAATTGTTTGGGCATGGTCAAGCTATTCTGGGTCGTAAGGTTTGGTGCTGTCATCTTCCTTTGTGGTATGTTTGTTCTTTGTGCTGTTGACAATGAACTTGCTCTCTCTCTGAATTGTGGTGTCGTCCTCTCGTCTCCTTTATCATTTATTGTAGAAACAGTCAGGTTGGATGCAGTAGGTGTATCTGAGATAAACGTATCTTTCTCAGTAACTGGTGTCATGGATAAACTTCCAATTTGTGAAGGTTTGACTCCAAACTGATTGATCTCAGGCTCATTGTATTGGCCTGAGGGTTGGTTTGTCAAGGCGGAAAGAGAAGTCGAATTACTTGGGGTTGGCATTTGAATATGGAGGCCAGCTCTTGCTTTTAATGGTTTAGTAGGTCCTGTAGCTGTTGGTGGATTTGTTGAGTTGGTTACTTGGTTTTGTGCATTCGAATTTTGACTTTCATTTTGGTTTTCACCTTGTCCTTCGGTCTCACTCTGGTTTTCACTCTGGTTTTCACTTTGACTTTGACTTTGAGCTTGGGACAAATGGCTATTTTGGGAAGATTCGGTGGCCTTGAAGTTGATCGGTTGGAGTAACGGATTGGATGTTGACTGTAATGCTTTCATTGATTTTGAAGGTGAATTTGTTCCATTATTCATGAAATTTGACGTCGATGGCGGTTTAGGTGATGGTGAAGTATTAACAGTATTTGAATATGGCGGTGTATGTGGGGTTGCATAAGTGGTACTACTATTTGCACTATTATTTAAAGTATGATTTGATGATGCAAATTGTGATGATGAATTACTACCGTACGAATTGGAAATGGTTTTCTTCCTTGGTCTATTTTGGTTTCCTAATGTTGACGTACCGGACATCCCTATCGACTGATTGCTGTTGAATCTAGTTTCCAAGTTTCCTGAAGCGGATTGGGAATGATACAAGGCAGGTGGTTTTGCTAAGTGAGGTTGAGTATTCGAATTAATGGTTGAGTTCAAAGAACTTACAGATGATAAATTACCTAATTTATCAATATCGGGTATTTCGATGGTTGGTGATTCCATTCTTGATTCAAGTCTACCATCAGAAACACTTGGTATTCCTGGAGGTGGTAACTCAAAAGTATGTGGAACATTGGTTTGTTGGGCCTCAATTTCTGGTGATTCTTCGAATAAACTTTGAAGAGATTTTGGAATGTTACTTGATGAACTTGCAGTAGTTGTACCACCATTTGTCTTGAAAGTATTGGAAGCACTATTGGTTGGGGCATTAAATTCACCTTTGGTGGTCTTATCTAGTCCATTCAATGTAGACATATTATAATCTGCTTTTAAGGTTGGTTGAGTTTGATAAGTTTGATGATCATTCATATCATAAGTGGAATCAATTTTGTCATCAACTTGATTTAAATCAATATCATTTTCAATGATATATTCTCGACTACTTAAGGAATCAAAATCCCACTTGACCTGTATGTTAGCATCATCACCATCATTATTATCATTAACATTGTTAAAAATATTATTATTGTTTTCATTTTCATTATCTAAATCATTTTCTAAGCTCATAAATGCAATTGAATCTCTTCTCTTATTGTTATTATCCCTCCATAATAAATACCTAGTTATTACTTCTTTCAAAATGAATGTTGAATGGTTTCTATAAATTTTTACTAGTTTACATTTCAATAAATCATCTGCCAGTGGTCTTTCTTCTGGATTCTCATCAAGACATAAAGCAATAGCTTCTTTTAAAGCTGGGGAGTAATCCCTACCTTCCAATCTTGGAGGAGTCAGTTTTGAAATCATTTGCATTGCCCACATAGCATCTTTATCACCATATGGAGGATTGCCTGTAGCTATTTCATACAACGTTATACCCAAAGACCAAATATCAGCTTTTGAGTTATAAGTATCACCTTCTCTAATGACTTCTGGAGCCATCCAATAGGGAGTACCAGCCATAGTTGTCCTTTTTAATGCATTTGAGCTGATTTTTGCAGCAACACCAAAATCACATAATTGAACATTTCCTTCTTTAGATATTAAGATATTGGCAGCTTTTAAATCACGATGGATGACTCCCATTTTATGAACTGCTGATAACCCTATCAATGATTCTCTGGCTATGACGGCAATGTATTTTTCTTCGAAAACACCAGCCTTTAACAAGGTTCTTACTGAACCACCGCCGCAATAATCCATGATGATCCATAATTTTGTATCATTTAGTATGGATCCATAGTAATGGGTTACATTGGGGACATGTTTTAATTCGGCAAGAAACTGGATTTCTTGTTGAACATCAGCAACTTCGTCTTCATGGGTGTCAAGGTTCAAGACTTTGATGGCAACGACTTGCTTGGTTTGTTTATTGTACCCTTTATAGACTATACCAAATTTCCCTCTACCGATGACCTCTGTCCTTTTATAATTAGCGATGTTACTCATGCTTGGAGGAATTCGGCTCCTATATGGATATGCGTTTTCGTTACTTTGGGAAAAAGTGTAATGTGATGGATATGAAGAATTCTATAACCTCCTCTTGGTGGATCTTGCAATATAGTCTCCCTAGTCTTCTACGTTACTAAACAACTGGAGCGTGAACTCAAACAAAATAATGGGGATTTAGTCGACCAAAAAACTAGCAGAAAAAAAAAACTACTATTTCACAATGGATAACGTGAGCCTGGATTGGATAGTAGCTTGATGCCTTGTTGCTTGAGACTTCAATCAGGCGTCTAAATCGATTACTCTGGATCAATTTAATGAGAAACGACAATTAAGCGAAGTGAGACTTTGACTCAGAATTATAATCTCAATACTTAGTGAAGCTTTCAAATTTTATACTAGTTTTCTAACATAGTACACCAAGCAGGGCATTAATAGTAGAACAACTACAGATATGAGATCTACTACACTTAAGAGAATCACCAATGAAACAAAAATTCAGGTTGCTTTATCTTTAGATGGAGGAATGGTAGCATTTGAAGAATCCATATTTACTGATAAACCAAAAGATGAACATGCTACACAAGCTTCTTCTTCCCAAACCATTAATATTCAAACTGGTATTGGCTTTTTAGACCACATGTTACATGCTTTGGCCAAACACTCCGGTTGGTCTTTATTAATCGAATGTATCGGTGATTTACACATCGATGACCATCACACAGCTGAAGATGTTGCCATCACTCTTGGTTTGGCCTTCAAACAAGCCTTGGGACAAGTCAAAGGTGTGAAGAGATTCGGTAGTGGGTTTGCTCCTTTGGACGAAGCTTTAAGTAGAGCTGTTGTTGATTTATCAAATAGACCTTATGCAGTCATTGAATTGGGTTTGAAAAGGGAAAAAATCGGTGACTTATCCTGTGAAATGATCCCTCATGTTTTAGAAAGTTTTGCACAAGGTGCTAGTATGACCTTACATGTTGACTGTTTAAGAGGTTTCAATGATCACCACAGAGCTGAAAGTGCCTTTAAAGCCTTAGCTATTGCTATCAAAGAAGCAATCTCTAGTAATGGTACAGATGAAGTTCCAAGTACCAAAGGTGTTCTCTTTTAGTATTTTTATTCAATTTCCTTTTGGTCTGGTCCTTTCTTTGATCTTCTTATATTGTATGTATTTATTTTGTAAATATAATTTATTAGTACTCTCAATTCTCAAATCGATGAGATGAATTTGAGTATGCTAAAAGTTCTGATTAGACATATTTCACGAGCTAAAGCCCCATCTAGAGCCCCAACTAAAGGTTTTAGAGGTGGTAAAACGAACACAAGAAGTTCTGTGGATAAATATTTGCCTGGAAGTCCAAAAAGCAAAGAAAAAGAATGGGAAAAGAGAAATTTAGATAAAGATGAATTTTTCAGAAGAAAGTATAATTTTATGAATGATGAAAGAAAACAGAAACTTAAAGAAAAGACTGAAAGGGAGGCTCGTTATAAGCAGTTAAAACAAGATAGTAAGCCCAAAAATGAAAGTAATAAACAAAGAGAAAGAGAATTAAAAATTTTAGAAGAAGATAGAGTTCCGTTAAATAAGAATAACTTACATGAATATGTTTATGGGAAACATGCTGTTTTGTCGGCCTTGAATTCAAAGAAGAGACGCCTGTTCGATAGACTTGTGATTCAAAAAGTCAAAGACTCGATCCAAGACGTCATTAGTTTAGCTAAGAAGTATGGGATCAAGATTGATGAAAGAAATAATAAAAATGATTTGAATATTTTAACTGATAATGGAGTTCATAATGGGATTGTTTTAGAGACTAGAAAATTAGAATTGCCTGTACTTAGTAAATTAGGTAATGTGGAAGAAGGTGAATATAGTTTAAAGGTTTGGGATGAATTTTATTCTTCACAAACCAATATTTCCAAAAAAGTTGCAAGACCTAATGCCGGATTCCCATTTGCCTTATATTTGGATGAAATTACCGATCCCCAGAATGTTGGGGCAATTATACGTTCAGCATACTATTTAGGGGTTGATTTTGTAATCACACCAGCTCATAATTCAGCTAAATTGGGACCTGTGGCAGCAAAGGCGAGTGCTGGATCATTGGATTTGATGGACATATATCAAGTCGACAGTGGATTCAAATTCTTAAGAGATGTGAAAGATAAGACCAGCTGGAGAATAATAACTACAGATTTAGATCCTGGGTCAAAATTTGTTGAATTGGGCGATTTGAAAACTGTAGCTACTGAATCTCCCGTGATACTTGTTTTGGGAAGTGAAGGTGAAGGTGTAAGAACAAACTTGAAAAACTTATCTGATCATTTGATTAAAATAGATAAAAACCGAACTGAAGGGGATTCTATAGTTGATTCAATGAATGTTAATGCTGCTACATCGATTTTATTATCCCATTTCTTACTGTAAATACTTGTAAATAAAGTTCATTTATAAAAAATTCACATTCTATTTTCTGCAATATTATATATTATTCTATAATAGTATTCTAAACTTTGATTCTATATTATTATACAGTATAATGAAGTACTCTATAGCATTATACAATCCTCCAATACTTTTCTTTCTTTCACCTTCTCTTTCCTCCTCTTCTCACCAGCCACAAATACTTCAACTGATCTGAGACATGATAACGCTCGTGCGAATTTAACGAATCAACTATGGTAGACTATCATTTGGTTATCCTCGTACATGGGTATGTAAAGCTTTGAGGTGTAAAAGAAAGTCGGCAGTACTGGAATTGAGTAAAGGGCTTTTGTCATACTAACTTTAAGACTTTGGGGGAACCCAATTCATATGAAATACATCAAGTCTCAACTTGAATCATCTTCAGATGCATTCAAGTTATCCGATGAAAAAGTGGTTTGCTACATCACCGGCTCCCATAGTGGTTTTTTGACTTATGACGGTATTGATGTCAATGGTAAGAGAATTTGTGATGAAATCTTAGAGGAAACTTCAAGACTTTCACAAAATGGTAAAGTAACCAAGTTTTCTATGATCGGTTATTCTTTAGGTGGGTTAATATCAAGATATGCAATTGGTTACTTAGATTCTCAAAATTACTTCCAAGATATAATTCCAACCAACTTTACCACCTTCTGTACACCTCATGTCGGTGTGTTGAATCCTGGTTCTAGTTGGGGGAACAAGATCTTTAATTACTGTGTTCCTCAAATTTTGGCCCACACTGGTAACCAATTGTTCTTGTGTGATGGTAATGACTCCAAATTACCTTTGTTAGTTTGGATGTCCGACTCAAGATCTGTCTTCTGTAAAGCGTTGAAGAATTTCAAGCATCTCAATCTTTACGCCAATATCATCAATGACAAAAGGACTTCCTTTTTCACTTCGGCTATCTCATCCCAAGACCCTTTCCAATCAATGATAAACCAAAATTCAAGTGCTTATTCTTTGGAATTCATAAAGGGATATGAGCCAAACGTTATTGATATCACCAAACCTATCAATTTCAAATTCGAAGCTGAAACTGATACTTCATTAGAAAGAGGTAAAAACTCCATATTAAGAAAACTTAATTGGGTTAGAGTCTTTTTCCAAGCAATTATCATAACTCCTATCTGGGCAATCTGGATGATAGGAAATTCAATCTTGGAAAGATTGAAAAATAGGAAAAGAGTTACGGACTTTTTCAAAAGTAATAATGTTAATCATTTATATGAGGCAACTGATGAGTCGGTTTTCTATAACCTAGAAGTAGACTTTGAAAATACCGTCAAAGACAATACTGACTACTTTGTCGATTCTGTATTTGATGCTATGAACAGTGATAGTTATAAAGACTATCACCAGGCCACTACAAAGAGTGATATTGATTCAGAAAATATTGAAACTAAAGTCATCGACAAGGATACAGATATTGAATCAACAGAAAAAAGTGACTCTAACTCCAACACCGAAAAAGTATTGAACTTGGTGAACTTGAAAGGAAAAGTCCAGGATTTTAACTTAAACTTGCATGATCATCAAAAAACCATCATCAAAAATTTGAATTTATTGAACTGGAATAAGTATCCAGTTTTAATTAGGAAAACCAAACAAACTCATAGAGCTGCAATTGTTAGAAGTGACATTCCAGAGTTTGAAGAAGGAAAAGTTATCGTTAGTCATTTCGTAAAAGAAGCATTTGAATTTTAGGTATGATTCAGTAAAAAGAAGTAATGAAAAAAAAGTTTTATGATGTGTTATAAAAATTCAGTTCTTCACTATATCAATGATAAGGTATTTTTTTCTTATCTTAGTGATAAGACTTATGGTTTGGTTTTGAAATTACTTGCACCCTTGAGGTATTTTGTTTATATTGAGAATAATTTTCAGAGAATAAAAAAAAAGATACACAAAACACTCTATTATTACATTTCATATTCTTCACTATAAAGTTTGACTTCTTTTATATATATAAAAATTTCTTCCGGAGTTAGTCAATCTAAATTAATTCAACATAGTTTGCAGGGAAAATACCGGTCAAACCATTGTTTCTACCAGTCCACCAATCATCAGTAGTTTCACTCTTCTTTAAAATATCAATAACATCACCTTTCTTGAATGACAAATCCCCGGCTTGTTCTCCTTTGAAAGTATATAAAGCGATTGCTTGATTTGAATTAGTTTTTGGATTACTACCAAAATTAGGTTTACTTGATGCAGGTCTTGAAGGAGAATTTGAACTTAAATTAGTTCTATTGAATCTGGAATTCAAATTATCAACATCACTATTACCTCTTCTTCTACCATTTATATTACCGTTATCATAGATATCGTCTTCCCAGCCTGAGCCAGTACGAGAATTAGTTCTGACACCATCTAATCTTGAATTTGTTCTATTTCTATTATTATTACGACGGGGTTGATAATCGTCATCAGAATAATCATCATCAGAATAGTCATCACTTTGTCTTCTACTTCTTGAGCCATATCTTCTTCTTGAACCAGTAGTGCCTGTTCCTGAGGTGCTATCAGAGAATTCATCAGGAATATCATCATAATAGTCATCATTGTAAAAGTCATCATCATCATAAGGTAATCTATTATTGAAGACTCTACTTTCTAAGACTCTCATTAAAGAATCACAAGCTGGAGGTGGTTCGACTTTACCGGCCAAAATGTATCTGGCTTTACAACTTTCACCGTAAAACTTTCTATTTGCTTCTCTTCTTTCGACTATGGCAGAACCTTCTAAGGAAACCCCAGCGAATAAACCTTTGGTTTTTGAATAGGCAAATATTGCGGCTGCACTTTTTAATGAAGCAGTACCAGCACCTTCAGCATTTCTACCCAAAGGACCGGCAGCCACAGAGACATTGGCACCCAAAGTTACAGAACCCATTTGGGCGAAAGAGTCAACGGCGGCCTTTGTATTCAAAATGAATACAAAATCAGTTAATTCAGCACCAATTTGACCACCAACACCCGCACCAGCAGTTACAATAGCTGAAGGAGGTGACCATGAACCATCAGGTAATCTAGCCACTATAACACCACTACCGGCTCTACCACTGAACAAGAACCCAGCTTTCAAGACGGTGATAACCGCCAACCCTTTGGCATTTTTTAAAACATGAGGTGGAATAATTTGATCGGGACCTGCAACTTGATTTGGTTTGATAAAAGATGATAATACTTTAGCAGCTTTTTTGCTTTCACTCTTTAAACTTCTTGGAATCGGATTGTTGATACCCATTGTAATCTTATGTTGTTTTTAACTACTGTCAATTCTCTTCTAACTGTATCTGATCACCAGTTGTTCTGAGGTTTTCTTGGAGTTACTTGATAATTTTTCAGTGTGACTCGCGCACCGTTGGTTCCCCTTTAAGATAAAGAATGGAAGGAAGGGAGATGTATAGGGAATGGGAAGTAGAGAGATAGGGATATAGAGAAAGATATTAATTTGTTTATGTCAGACTGTGTTTTGTTTTCTATGTTAAAAAACTTGGTTTTGAAAAAAATACTTTCAAATAAATCTTTTAGACCATTTAATATTATGCTGCAAAATATTACCATAGTCCTAATTTCTCTTCATATACCTTTTGTATATCCAATTTCACTATGTAGTCTGTATTATTGTGTGTTTACTGTACTTGTATGATAAATCTGTTTACAGATTTCTTACAAACTACTAATCTCTAATGCCTTTGTTCTTATCTACTGTAATATTTCTTATAATGTAAAAACCACAATAAACCAAAAAAACATAAAATACCCAACATAAAACTTTAAAGAAAAACACCTAAGAAAAACACCAAAGAAAAACAACAAAGAAAAACAATAGAAACAAAAGATGATTACAGAACAAATACTTAAAGACTAACATAATTCAAGATCAATTAAAAAAGAGTTATCAGTATAATCTCATTGAGAATAAAGCCCTATGCGGCATGAAAAGTTTAAATATGTTCTGCGGTATTGAACAACACATAGACCACTAACAAATAAGGCTAAAAGCCCAGCCCATGATTTGTAATCCAAACTCTCCATCTACGAATTACCTTACACCAACGACTCTATTGACATGTCCGTCTATGGAAAAAGACCCTGTGTTATCGGACCTCATGTTTCGGAACGAAGTGCGCTTGAAAATTATATTTATTACAATAGTCTGAACGAAAAGACATCAAAAAAGTCAAATTTTTACAGGCGTATTTAAAGTCCTAGATATCCTAATACATAAGTTCACTTAGACGATGTCAGAACTAGCTACAGGTGACGCTGAACCATACGCTAGAGATGAAACCCACTCTAGAGTCAAACTGAATAATGAGAAATCACCTATTAAAGATTTTGAAGAAGACGATGATGATGAGCAACTGTCAAGAACGGTCCCTGTATTAGATAATGCAGATTTATTCCCAGAAGGTGGTTTACAAGCTAATATAGTCTTATTTGGTTCTTTCTGTGGTATGATAGGTTCATTGTCATTCTTAAACTCTGCTGGGGTTTTAGCTTCTTACTTACAAGAACATATTTTAACTGATTCAAACTCATCGGAAATTGGTTGGATTTTTTCAATCAACTCATTCACTGAATTTGGGTTCTTATTGATTGTAGGTCCCATATTTGACAAATTTGGTTGCCGAATTCCTTTGATTATTGGTATAATCTTAAGTACAATTGGATTTTTATGCTCATCGTGGTGCAATGAAACTTATCAATTTATCTTGAGTTATAGTTTATTAGGAGGTTTGGGATCTAGTTTAGTTTTTGGGGTCAATATTGGTGTTTTATCCCATTGGTTTTTGAAAAAAAGAGCAATGGCTATTGGTATTCTGTATATCGGAGGTGCCATAGGTGGTGCATTATTCCCAGTAATGTATGAAAATTTATTCCCAAAAATTGGATTTGGCTGGACAATTAGAGTAGGTGTTTTAATTACCTTAATCTTATCAATCATATCTTTCCTTTTAATAAAAGACAGAAAAGAAATATTTGTTGAAAAATCAGAACAAGATTTTGAACAAGATTTTGAAGAGGATTTAGAGAATCAAAGAACTAAAGGAACATTTAAACAAAGATTTTTAGATAATTCAGTTATTTTGGATGTTTTCAAAGCTATTGATTATAGAGTTTTCAAAGATAAAGTTTATTCATGTGTTGTTTTATCATTAGTTGGACAAGGATTTGCATTTTTAGTTACAATGACATATTTAACATCATATTCAGTTGCCCAAGGATTTGATCCAGGTAAATCATATTATTTGACGTTAACAATAAATTGTGTTTCCATATTAGGTAGAGTTATACCAGGTATTTTTGCAGATATGTATGGAAGATTTAATGTACTTTGTTTAATTTGTTGTTCATCAACAATTGCAATTTGCGTTTTATGGTTAAATCCAGCAGTAAGTCATACATTAGTTGGATTATTTGTTTATGCAGGGATTTATGGATTTACATCAGGATCAACATTAACATTATCACCAGCATGTATTGGACAAATTAGTCAAACCAAAGATTTTGCAAAGAGAACAGGAACAGCATTTTTTGTTTTCAGTTTTGGAGATTTAATTGGGATTCCAATTGGAGGTGCTATTGCAGCACCAAATACTCCAAAAAGTTTTGATAATATGGTTATTTTTGTTGCTGTTGCTTCTATAGCCGGTACTATAGGTGCATTAATTTCCAGATATCTTTATGGTGGATTAAAAATGCAAAAAATTTGATTTAAATAATATTTAATAGATAAAAAGAATAAAAAGAATATAATAACAAAAAATATAATAATGAATAATAATACAATAATATATAATACATAATATTTGAGAATTTATAGGCATACTATACACTTTGTAAATATCATATAATAAGATTCTATACAATAAGATTCTATACAATAAGATATAATAGGATACCATTAATCTATCTTCATGATATGAAAGATTATCCTTTATAATATCTATTTGGTAATATATACTATAAACTACATCATACACTTCATGCTAATAGTATATATGATGCTCTATGATAGTATATTAGATATTCTACCAATATATAATATATAATATAATATTTACTACTATATGGTAGGAGGTGGTACCACCTCACCGTACTAACTTCACCACCATCTTACTACGATCCTTATCAAATTCTTCTCCCTAGAAGTCATCCTGCACACAGCCCGCGATTTCCTAATTGAGCGTAATTCTCAAAGAAAAAAAAATGTCATTGAATTCAAACGAGAAGAATTGGAAGGAATAAGGCTGGCGGCAGATAAGTTTTAGATAACGCCAGAGAGAATTGAATAGTTTGAGAGTACAAAGAAAAGTAATTAGTCAGATTCCTAACAAGAAAGCCATTGAAATTTAATTCACCTTTTTAAACGCTATTAAACGCTATCCCCAAGACGTGACGACTAAATATTCAACTTTTAAGATATACGCTAACAAACGTCAATAAACGTCAATAAAGAGGTATTTTTAGAAAAAGTTTATCGATAAAGAGGTCACAAGAAAGAGTTTCAATAGAGCCATAAGAAAAAAATCAAGAGGCTACAGAAACAAATAAAGAGGCCAAAAGAAAAGTTTCAATAATAAAAAATGGGTGCTTGTTGTAGTTGCTTATCTTCAAGTAATAATGATGGAAAATATCCACCACTCTTATTAGCTGAAAATGAAAGGGAAGCAATAAGTGCTTTATTACAATATTTAGAGAATCGTTCAGATGTTGATTTCTTTAGTAATGGCCCTTTAAGAGCCTTATCAACTTTAGTCTATTCTGAAAATATCGATTTACAAAGAAGTGCCGCTTTAGCATTTGCTGAAATAACGGAAAAAGATGTAAGAGAAGTCAATAGAGAAGTTTTAGAACCTATCTTAATTTTATTACAAAGTTCTGATGCTGAAGTTCAAAGAGCCGCTTGTGGTGCTTTAGGTAACTTGGCTGTCAATAATGAAAATAAAATCTTAATTGTAGAAATGGGTGGTTTAGAACCTTTAATTAGACAAATGATGTCAAATAATATCGAAGTCCAATGTAATGCTGTTGGTTGTATTACTAACTTGGCAACTCAAGATGATAATAAATCAAAAATCGCTAAAAGTGGTGCTTTAATACCTTTAACTAAATTAGCAAAATCAAAAGATATTAGAGTTCAAAGAAATGCTACTGGTGCTTTATTAAATATGACTCATAGTGGTGAAAATAGACAAGAATTAGTTAATGCTGGTGCTGTACCAATCTTGGTTTCTTTATTATCTAATGAAGATGCTGATGTTCAATACTATTGTACAACTGCTTTATCAAACATCGCTGTAGATGAAATTAATAGGAAAAAATTATCCACAACAGAGCCAAAATTGGTTAGTCAATTGGTTAATTTAATGTCTTCTCCAAGCCCAAGAGTTCAATGTCAAGCTACTTTAGCATTAAGAAACTTAGCATCTGATTCGAACTATCAAGTTGAAATCGTTAAAAATGGTGGTTTGAATAATTTGGTTCAATTATTAACTTCTAATCATCAACCTTTAGTTTTAGCATCTGTTGCTTGTATCAGAAACATTTCAATTCATCCTCAAAATGAAGCTTTAATTATCGAAGCAGGATTTTTAAAACCATTGGTGTCTTTATTAGATTATTCAGAACTGGAAGAAATTCAATGTCATGCAGTTTCAACTTTAAGAAACTTAGCTGCTTCAAGTGAAAGAAATAGATTAGCTCTTTTATCTGCTGGAGCTGTTACCAAATGTAAAGAATTGGTTTTAAGAGTTCCTTTATCAGTTCAATCTGAAATTTCTGCTTGTTTTGCAATTTTAGCATTAGCTGATGATTTAAAACCAAAATTATATGAAAGTAAAATTATTGAGGTATTAATTCCATTGACTTTCAGTGAAAATGGTGAAGTTTGTGGTAATTCAGCAGCTGCTTTAGCTAACTTGTGTTCAAGAGTTAACAATGAATATAAACAATACATTTTAAATAACTGGTCAGAACCAAATGATGGTATATTTGGATTCTTAATAAGATTTTTAAAGAGTGAAAGTGCAACTTTTGAACATATTGCATTATGGACAATTTTACAATTACTAGAATCAAATAATGTTGAAATCAATTCATTAATCAAAGAGAATGAAATGATTTTATCAAGCATCAAAAACTTATCAATTAGTCAACAAAATCAAAGATTAGATGAACAAGATGATCCAAGAGTTGAGTTATATAATTTAACACAACAAATATTACAAATTTTGGGCTAAATGACCCCGGTTATCAATTCAAATACCTCATAGGACTCGAAGAATGAGAGCAAAAAATAAAAAAAAACAACGACTAGCTAAGATTCAATCTTGAATTCTTTTGAGAGATTAATTCCAACTTTGAAGCAGGAATATTCAAAGATGTATAGATTATGTTAAATATATTAATATTTTAGAATTCTAATTATTAGGAATAGCAACCTTTTCTTTCGAAGTTGAGGATTCAGACTTTGGTTTGTTTTCAAGTGTTAAACTATTTTCGAGTTTCTTGTCGTTAACATTAAGATTTGCCAACTTATCAAGAACTTCTTTCTCTTGTTCAATTTGCTTTTCTTCATTTTCCTTGACAAGATCTGCAAATTCCTGTTCAATTTCATCATCTTCTATATGATCTACTTTGTCATTAAATAAGGCATCATTGATATCATCAGTTTTGGCCATTTGCTCGTTAAGTTCTTCATTGGTCTCCGAAACTTCATCGATGTCAATCTTATCATTGAGCTGTTTAAGAACTTTATTAGATTCTTTTAAGGTGTTGAAGATCTTAACATTAGAAGTTGCATCGTTCATATGAGTCAAAACTTCAAATAAATTATCATGGTTCTTCGATAATCTCTCATAGTGTTTTTCACTGAGTTTCTTTTTCTTAAGTAAGCTAGCAGCTGCAACTTTATTGAAGACTTTTGCCTTTTGTAGTGATTTTAAGTCTTGTTCAAGATCAGTTATGCGTGTTTGAATGATATCAAGTTGTTGCACAATTTTATAAATGTTATATCTGAGTTTTGCAATTCCAACATCCTCTTCTGTAATTTCAGATTGGCTGTCGAATTTGATGACTGAAGCTTTACCAATAGTTCCCTTTCGAAGATCTCTGGTGACGGCTTTGATAAAGATTTGGAGGTCTAGATCTGAAAAATTAGGATACTTTGAAAGTAGTATTTCGAATATCATTTCAGAAGGGAATAATTTTGAACTGTAATCATTAACCATTTCTAAGGAGTTTATTAAATGATTTACGATCACATTTAGGTCATGATACTTTATATAACCATTATCGTCTTGTTTCCTAAACCAATTCCATATATTATACGAGAAGAGGCTAGGTTTGAAATATTGATCAAAAGCGCCTGAATATTCTAAATATGTCGATACCGGTACCAAATCTTTACTTGAAAGCAATTCATCAATGACAAGTTGAAGACTTAAGGGTTTACCTATACTTAAATTCAATTTTTGGGCTAGTATTTTGGAATTTGGGATTGTTAGTTTACTAAACTTTTGTGCTTTTAGAAGCTTGGAAAAGATGAAATTCCATGATTGAATGTTAGCATCAAATCCTTCTGGATTGAGTTCTTTATAGTCTCCAAAGTCTTTGTATAAGGCTCCTATTCTGGTTACAGAATGGTCTTCTTTTAGTAAATCAAATATATCTTGGTTCATTAAAGGATGTTGCGAAATGAGATTGAGAAGAGTAGAAGAGAAGACGATACAAGAGAGGGAGATACACAAAAAAGAGAAGAGTGAAAAGGGAAGAACAAGAAGAGAAGAGAAGCGAAAAAAGAAAAGATAAAAATCATTATTCATTAATTAATATTTAATTTCTTTAAATTAATTTCAATTTCATCTCTTAATTGATCAACAACATCTAAAATAGCTTCAGCAGCAGGAGAGTCAGCATATTCATCAAAAAAGCTGACACCTTCATCACAACACTTTCCAATCCTTGGATCTAAAGGAACTGAACCTAAATACCGTATACCCATATCATTACATAATTTTTCACCACCACCAGTAGTTGGTTTAAAAATCTTTGATTCTCCATGACAGTTTGGACATACAAAGCCTGACATATTTTCCACTAGACCTAAAATCTTTATACCTGCTTTATTACAAAAATCTATTTCTTTACGAACATCAAGTAATGATACTTCTTGAGGAGTTGTTACAATTAAAGCACCATCTATTCCACTTTCTTTCATATATGTTGAAACCGATAAGTGTTCATCCGAAGTTCCAGGAGGGGTGTCTACAACCAAGTAGTCTAAAGATTCACCCCAATTAACGTCTTTTAAGAATTGTTTGATTAATCCATTTTTCTTTCCACCTCTCCAAATAATGGCACTATCAGTTTCCGGTAACATGAAGGAAATACTGACCATACCCAAATTGTCAGCGACATAGACTGGAGACCAACCTGAGTTTGATTGATGGATAGTTTCACCTTCAGCACCAAGCATTCTAGGCAATGAAGGCCCACATATATCTAAATCCATGACCCCAACTTCTAAATCTTCGTCAGCAGCTAAAGCCCATGATAACATGGATGTGAAGGTTGATTTCCCAACTCCACCTTTCCCACTAAGCACTAAAAGCTTGTGGTCGATTTTGGATAACTTGGAGGTTATGATGGGCAAGTCTGGATCTGGTAACTTGGATATTTGTGATGAACAGATGGATTGGTTAGCACATCCATTACATGAATCATCTTTACCTGCGTTCTCAGACTCAGGTCCTGGACAATGTTCAGGCATATTATCCAACTCTGGATCGATATCTTCTTTACTGGGAGCCATATTGCTTGTCCTCTTACTATATTTACTCCTATTACTGCGGTATTGCCTTGTAATAGTTGCTCTTTATATGGTTTAACTATGGATTTTTAGATGAGTAAGCAGTGCGAACTTGAAGATACAAAATGACATTTTATTAGCTAAGATGATGATGTTTAATGTTAGGTTATATGGTTATTGATCACTCTTAAGAAGCTTATTACCAATGGAAATTCATCTACTAGCTTAAATGAGATGATAACTTTTTTAAAATTTTTTTTTTCGATGAAAATTGACCTATTGTTTCAATTATAAGTATCTATGTAGATGATGAACAAGAGCTAAAGAGGCTAGAAAGTAATGAAAATGAAATTATACAATAAATACTAAATAAATAGATATAAAACAAATACAGGGGAATTTTTTTAGACGAATTTTGGAGTTTAACTCTTTTCGGAGCCATCATTAACATGTTTAATGGTAACATCATCCAATTTATAATTACCAACTAATGGAGGAATAAGAACTTCATAAGGCATTGTCTTTGTTTCGAAATCCTTTGGATCATTCTCAACGTGTAATGTAGTAACAAGAGAGTCCTTAAGTAAAGGATATTTAATGAAAAATTCATCGAGTTCATGATCATGTTTTTTAGAACCACCTGGTAAAATCATTTCAAGCTTATCGTCTTCAACTTCATTATCATCAGTAGGAAGTTTTGATTTGTAACTTGATTGATCTGCTATAATTAAATCACACCAATTTCTCTTATTCAAGAATTGTAAGTTTTCTCTTGAAGAACCATCAGGATTAACATTAAATAATGGAACCATATCTTCATCACAATTTTTATTAAAATGATGTCCTTTTGATCTTTTATTTAATAAAGTAGCCATTGGGTCTGGTGGTGGAGCATTAACAATGGCTGAACTAATAACATTAAAAATTAATCTTGGATCATATTGTGGATATTGTAAGATATTTTTATTAATTTCAGCAGCATTTTGATGATTAATTTTATGGAAGGTTGGATGATGATAATATTTTGATTTTAATCTACCAATACAACATAAATGAACATCACCACTTAAAATAGTAATACGAACTGAATGTTTAGCACCAAAATCAATTAAATTTTTAATTAATTGATTACGTTCAGCTTTATGATGTTTTGAACACCAATGATCATTTAAATCATCTAAAACTTCAATACCTCCATCGAATTCATTAATTAATCCTTTATTGATGATACCATGTTGAGCTAATTTTTTTAAAGGTTTTAATAAAGGAGAATTTAAAACCATTTCTAACCAAACTAATCTTGGATATAAAATAGGAACACCAAGCATGACTAAGAAATGTTCAATATCAGGAGATTTTTGTAATTCTTGTTCCATTCTACTAAAAATTAAATTATAATGATTAGGTTTTATGATTGTATGTAAAGATCTTTCAGTTCTACAATCTAAACCAATCATACCAATTTTTTTACCTAATTTTGAGTAAATAGAACTTGGTTTAGAACTCATAAAGTTTTTGGTATCATTACTAACGATCCAAGATTCATCATAAGTTATTTTTTCATCAGGTAATTGTTGATGTTGAAAAATCATATAATACTTATAAGCAATTTTACCTAAAGTAGAAAATACAGGAGAACTCATGGTTGAATCAGGATAAGAACCATAACCATCAATGATATCATGATCATCATAAATGTTAATAGAAGGAATGGTAGCAGAAGCAATTGGGAATAAACTTTCTAAACAATTTGAAGATTTACCTTTCCAGAAACCTTTACCAAACCAAGACATATAATGGAGTAAATAATAATTATTTAATTCATCAGTATATTTATCAGAAATTGAAGCATTAAATTTTTTTGAATTATTTGCTAAATCCAACCATTTTTGTAATTCTGAAGAAGCTAATTTAAGGGAATCACAATAAACTTGATCACCACCACCTAACATAACATGATATTTCAAGTTTGTATGATTTTTCAAGACATCATGCCATAAAGAACTAGGGTAATCATTAGCATCACAACCTAAAGAGAAACCATTACAACTGAAAGATACCACATTCATTGATTGTTCTAAACTTGGAATATACCATAACCAATAATCAGTTGTTTGGCCATTAATGAAATATTGAACTTTAGTTTCAACGGTGGAAACAGGTAATTTTATATCATATCTGAAAAAAGAGAAATTTTGTTCTTGATAGAATAATTTACCAGGAAATTCACCAGAAGATAATTGAGATTCATCATCGATTGATAAAGGACCTAATTTATAAGTAATTTCAGGTAATTCTTCATTATCTTCAATCACAATCATTAAACTAGCAACATAAGATTTATCACAATTAAATAACTTTAAGAGTGGACCACATCTTATATTTAAGTCAATTGGGGATTCAATTGGACATTCATTTGGGATATTTGTATTGGAATTGATTTTTGTGAAAAAATCAATTGGTAATTTATTGTTCCACATAGTTAAAACACAGCAATGAGAACCAAAAGTAAAAGTAGTAAACAACAAATAAAACTTAAAACTAGGAAACAAGTTCTTTTTGGAGTGTTGTTAATTGTTTAATAGTATCAGGTACTAATGGATTTTCAGAAAAAAGATAATTGGAAAATGTGAAATTATCGAATTAGCAAATGAATAAATCTCATTACTGAAATTGCTGAGGGCTGGTACAATTTGACGAGATGAGATGATTATTCATAAACATGTATTCAAAAACATGTACGAATGTACATGTTTATGAATATTTATCCATCAACATCATAGCTATTTATTAATTATAGCTATATTCATATATTCATATATTATAGGTATATACTATACTATATAGATGTATATATAAGTATAGGTATATAGTATAGGTATATAGTATAGGTATATAGTATAGGTATATAGTATAGGTAAATATAAGATATATTATATAATAAATATTATATAAATCATTTACATGTACATTCGTACATGTAAATGAATGTACATGTAAATGAATGTACATGTAAATGAATGTATATGAATAATCTTGGTAAGGTGATAAAGGCTTATAGAGGCTATAATAATTATACGAGCAAACATGTCGTGTAAAACTTTACTACATAATCAACTGATTCTAATCTTATCTACAAATACACACATAAAATCTTTCACGTTTACTCTTGGTTTAATCTTCCTTTAATGTTCCATATATAATCACCTCAATATTATCAATCTTATCAGTCTTTCATATTAATTCCCCATACTCCAGAAGGGGCTTTCGCAATTAATTACATTGCCGGATTGGGAAAAATTAAATATAACTAAGGGACTGTAGAAAAGGTTAAGAGAGTGTGGACACGTTAGTCATTCATTGGTGCGTTTATATCTATATATATAGTTTAAAACAATCAAACAATCTTTTAGTGGGTTGATTGTTATCAAGTGTAACACTAAGTGTGCACATTTTTTTTTTTTTCACTTAGCAATATTTCTTTATTCTCATCTAATATAATTTCCACTAATTATCTAATTAACATAGGCACAAAGTATCAGCCTTTGCCAAGGATCTTACTTTTACTTAAATACTTCCACATTTACACAACTTGAAACGATATCATCTCCAATAATTTCAATTTGCATTTCCATTGGTACTGCATTTCCCTTTGTACATTCTTTGTGTTTTAGTTATCTTTTAAGTGACTGAAAAATCTGCAGATACCTTGAACAAAAAAAAAAAGATGCTTGTAAATTATACTAGAAGGGTATCGTTTAATAATTTAGAACCAGTAGAACCCGAAAATGACATTCCTAGAGTCTTCTCCAATAACAAAAAGCAAAAAAAGAATCCTACAAAGCCAATTTTGAAAAATAAATTGAACTCATACCAACTCAACTCAAATCTCAAACATAAAGACTCAACCATTAATTATCATGACCTTAGTGTATTTGATAGTGATGATGAACAAGACTCCTATTCTCCCAATTATAAACTCGATATTAATGGTAAAAGGAGAAAATCTTATAGTGAAATGACCAATGAAGAATTAATGGCTTTAGACCCCCAGTTCAATACTCCTAAAACCTCAAACCCAAAAGATTTCAAATTTGATAATCAAAAAACTTATTACCTAAAAGCAAGGAAAAACTATAATGTCCTTAATAATGTCAAAACCTTCAAGCTAAATCCTTCTAATAACTATAAATCAATAAATTTGACAGTTCAAAATAATAATTATAACCTGATTTATGAACGTACCCTATTGTTACTATTCAATGGGAAATCTCACACTTGGAATTCCTTTAATTGGCTTGCCAACAGTAATTTCCTCAATAATAATGACTATATCATTGTATCCTCAATGATTAAAGAATCTGAATTACCTACTCCCCCAAATGCTTCTTCAAAGGAGAAATTTTATGAAAAAATACTTTTTGAAAAATGTAAAAAACTCACTAATTGGATCCTAGAGATTTTCCCAAATCTTAATCTCAAAATTACAGTGGAATTCATTATTGAAGATAACATAAAGACTTTTGTCCAAAACCTTTTCATCCAATATAAACCAAATATCCTCATTTATAGTAACAAATCATCAAATTTGAATTTTAAATATCCCGTAAAATTAAATCAAAGCATTGGTAATAACTTTTTAATTAAATTTTCAAGTTATCTTATTAAATATTCAACTGTTCCCGTATTAATCATCAATAGTAATATTTCCCGTAAAGGTTCAATCGCTTCTATTGAATCTGATACCATTTCTCAAAACAGCAGTGACCCCAATAGTCTTAATAATGACGACTCAAGTGATGAAAATAAACCTAATGAATTAATTCCAAGCTTTAAATTCTTTTCCTTCAATGAGGATGAAAATTATATCGATAACAACTTTACTGATGAGAATTACTACAAAAACCTCATTTCATCTGTTTCAGATAAGTCTCTTAATGATTCACTTCATTATCTTAGTCAAATTTCCAACGAGTCAAGTGTCAAGTTCAATGATTCGGTCAAATTTAATCCAAAGATCCATTCAATTTATAACTCCCAACTTTCAAAACAGAATTCAAACAATTCTGATAACATTTATAAAGTTAAATCGCTTATTGAGGACCCTTCTCCTCCTTCTCAAAAACATAGAGGTTCTACTTCTTCTGGGATTTCTACTTCTTCTGGTAAGAAAACGTTATCCTTACCCATTTATACTACAAAATCGAACACTTCGGCAAACAGTGGTATGACAAATAAGATGATCAAAAACAATTTGAAACAACCTGATAAAAAAACTGAAAAGAAGAAAGGGTTTTGGAAAAAATTGTTTTCTTAGGAAAGAATTATTCTTTACATATAATTACCTTAACGATGTCAACGACAAATAATGAGTTTTTTTTAATACATAGTGTTAGCATACTTTTCTTTCTCTCTCTAAATAACTTGGCTGCAAAAACCGCAATAACAACAAAAAACTCTATGCTGCTGTAAACAAGTAAACTACACTATATAAGTAGCGTATTTCTCTCTAATTTTACACCATATATCATGAAATCTCCTTTGTTATCTTTATTTATTATTTTTTTCCATCTTCATTGGATAAACTGTCAGTATATCAATCTTACGAGAGTTGGTTCAGAACCCATTGCAGATTTTGCAGCCATTGAGAAATCAAGTTTTGATATCGAACAAGCCACATACAACCGTAACTCCAAAAGGGATGATGTTATAATGATAAGTAATCCTACCCTAAATAATGGACCGGTATTCAATACTGAAGCTTCTTTCTTAAAGTCAAATTGGTTAAGAACAAAAAGACCCGCAAAAGGTGTTACTGCTTATATCAAGGAAACCAATAAACATTATCAATGGGCAACTGATAATCCTGAAAAAACAGGGTATTTGTTAATTGAAATAAAGTATGACAAGAAACAAGCACATACATTATTGGGGAGACCAATTTCCAATGTTATGAAGGCTGATCCTCAGGGTACAGTTTCCATCAGTAAGTCCAATAGTTTTTCCAATACTATAACTTCACAAGTAATCTTGGGAGCTGAATTACAAGGGTCTTTTCAGCCAGTAGGTCTTGGAATCCAGGTTTATAATAGACTCCAATCGGGATTAGATACTTTGATTGGTACATCATCAGTTCTAGAAACCAGTTTAAGTCTATTACAGCCAGAAACTGCTATGATTGGTGTTCCTGCCGGGGTAACAGCTGGAAGTTTGGCTTATATAAGAAGCACAGTAAGAAGCTTCATTACTGGCTTTTTATCAAATAGAATTCAAAATATGCTCTTTAGTTTTACTATCACTTATGATTTCAAAGTGGAAAGTGGAATGGCAGTTAGTTCAACCAGAAGGTTCAGTGGATCTACAACTTGTACATCCCCAGTTGGTGGAGCGGTCCAGATGTTTGCAGATATTGAATTAATAAGTCATTCGAATGCACAAGCTAGGTTGGTTGTGTTTGACAACCTATTGAACACATTAAGACCAATTGGAGAGTGGCAGAATATAATTAGTTCAAGAGAATATCCAGAATTAGGATTAGTTGGTTTTGATAATACTGGTGGAATTGCATACAGTTGTGTTACAGACCCAATATATTTTGTTGAAGATGGAGAAAGAATAATTCAAACCAATGATCCAACTTTCAGTATTGTAAATTACCTTGCACAGAGCAGCTTATAGAAAAGAAAAACGGAAAAAAATATACACCTAAAGTATTCATAATATACATCAATCTAATAATTTAACATAGTTACTTGGACAAATACCGATTTGACCATTTGCTCTTCTTGCTTGCCACCATTTACCGTCGATATCATCGACTTCTAAGATTTCATCTTTAACGAAGGAAATTTCATTGATATCCTCAGGATTAGCATCGTAACTGTATAAGGCTTTAGCTTTATATTTGAAATTAATGATTGGTTGGGTATCTTGGTCATTATTAAAGACAGTTGATTGTTTAACGCTTTGGTTATTGGTTAAATCTCTATTATTTATATCGGAAGAAGAGAAGTTTTCTAAACCATTCAATTGTGAAGAAGACATGTAAGGAGTGCCTGATTTGTGGTTAGTTAATTGGGATTGTCTTAAATTGTTATTATGCATTGAATTTGAGTTCAAACCGGATGTGATTTGAGGGTTTTGTTGATGGGAATTGATAGTGTTTGAATTGAGATTACTATAGTTTTTGTAATCATTATCGTGGATATCATCATCATCATCCAAGTTATGGCTGTTAAAGTTTTTGTCGTTCAAGTGGTTAGGGTTGTTTGATCTCAAGGAAAAGGAGTCGATGAACTGGTTGGTAGGACTTTCAGGGTGACCACCAAAGTAGATGATGAGGGTTAAGTTAAGCATGGATAATAACATGCAACCAGCACCACAACATAAGTTTGCGGATGAGTTTGAATTGTAGATCAAATTATTAGTGGAATTTGTGGTATAAACGAAAGCGATGGATAATAAACCAACCAAGGTGAATTTGTACAATTCAATGATATTGTATAAATATAGGAAAAGTATGACTATGATTAATAAGATTTCATAGACAAGCCCCCACCAAGTGAACCTAGGGAAATTTGAACTATTAGAAGCGGCCCCTCCAGCAACAGCGATGATCCAACTGATGATCCCAAACGATATAGTTGAAATTGCAAATGGGTCAGCAAAGAAACCGGATAACTTAAATGGCATTCTGTTTTTTTCTTGTAGTTTGAAAAATATGGAGCTATTTGGAAAAAAAAAGTTCTTTGAAAAATATGATACTCTCAAACAATTAAGGAGGTATGAAATATATTGAGGAAGATGGTAAGGAAAAAAATAAAAAAGTAAGTTTATACTAAATCAGTAGTATAAACAAAGTTTGATGTGGATGTATGAATTCTGTATGAAGATTCTGTAAATGTAAATATGAAGATTTTGTAAATGTGTTGATTCTGTGTATGATTGGTGAACAAGTGAAAAATCAATTGTATTATGAAATAATGTTTATGAGATCAGTAGAAAAAATTTTCTCAACAATATTTACACGAAGCCGAATGCGATATGAATCAAATATTGGTAAACTTGTTTCAGGTATTCGTATATATGAATGTATCACTTTGTGTTTATTATATTTTTTTTTTTTTCGTTTCTTCAGTGTTTTTTTGGTTTGTTATTTGGTTATTTGTTCTATGAACCAATCAAAATTTGATTCGATTTTTAATTCTAGATTTTTTTTGTGTTTTTTTAAGTTATTGTTATTTTCGCGTATCTTATCTAATGCTTATATAAGCATCTGTGATGCTTATATAAGCATTAGTTAATCTTTTTTCCAATAGCAGCTTTGATGTTTATATAATAACGAGATAATCTTTTTGTTGCTTATATAAGAATTACATAATCCCTTTCAAATGAAAAAGAATGATTAATTTATTTTAATGTAGTTATTATAGTATAGTGCGATAACAGTAATACTAAAGCATAGGGTAATATTTTAGGGTAATAACAATTAATAGAAGTTTAATTATAATATGATTGATTTTTATCAACAGTATTTTCTTTTAATACTGAAAGTCTTCTAGTAACACTTGTAAATTGAAACTTAGATAAAGTATTGGTAGTTTGAGTATACTAGTCACTGAAGTTGACCTTTTATAACTAGTATACCCATTCAAGTATACTAAATAGTGATAACTACAGTATTCTAATACTATACTACAGTATTCTAATACTATACTACAGTATTCAATTTTAATAGTCTCTGATAGTTACTCCATAAAACTCCCCTACGACTTAAATCCCCGTATATCCAGTGACACTTGATGACGGGCAATCGAAAATAACTAGGAACAAAAAAACAATTACAATCAAAATGATTGGTGAATAACATAAGGCTAAAACAAATCTGAATCCACACTAAGTCAGAAATTATCCCATGAAATAGTATAAGATAAACTCATCATGAGATAATGAGATACTGAGATAAACTAAAATACATATAAAACTACTCAAAGAAATAACCTATTAAATAAATCTAATATGTCTTATACAAACAAAAACTCTAAGATCAAATATCTACAATTAATACAATTAATCTTATAACTCAAATTAATAAACTTTGGAAACCCGCCTAGTCGGACAATAATAGCCATTTTTTTTTTGCAGTCATTTTAAGTGGTCATAATATGAGCAAGAGTTTTTTGAAAAATGTATAAATACACATTAACACATACTAAAAACAACCAGTATATAAAATTATATAAAGTAAATATTTATTAACTTGAAAAAAACAAATAATTTAGTAAAAAAAATAAAGTTAAAATTAAATAAGTATAATGAAGAAAGAGAGTCTTAAGATTGCAACAAGATTAGTTAAATCACCACAATATGATACAAGATTCATTACACATCCTTTTTTTACACATCCAAGTTTTAAAAAACCTGAATTAGAAAAAATTAAATACGATCATAGAACCCCTATAACTTTTGGTGATAAGATTGCTAATGGTAGTGTAAAGATGTTTAGATCAATGTTTGATCTTGCAACTGGTTATAAACATCCAAACAAATATGGTTATACTGAAAATAAAAATGGTATAGTCTCAATGACTGAGAATAAATGGTTAACTAGATGTATTTTCTTAGAAAGCGTTGCTGGTATTCCTGGTATGACTGCAGCTTTCTTGAGACATTTACATAGTTTAAGATTACTAAAGAGAGATAAAGCTTGGGTTGAATCTTTACTAGATGAAGCTTATAATGAAAGAATTCATTTATTAACTTTTATTAATTTAGGTAAACCTTCTTGGTTTACAAGATTTTTCATTTTTATGGGTCAAGGTGTTTTCTGTAATATCTTCTTCTTTAATTATTTATTTTTCCCTAAATTCTGTCATAGATTTGTTGGTTATCTTGAAGAAGAAGCCGTTAGTACCTATACTCACTTTATCAATGACTTAGATTCTGGTAATTTACCAAAATTTGATGATATGAAGGTCCCTGATATCGCTATCAAATACTATGATAACTTATCTCCAGATTCTTCCATCAGAGACTTGATTTTAAATATTAGAGCCGATGAAGCTAAACATAGAGAAGTTAATCATACTTTTGCCAATTTAAATCAAAAGGATGATAGAAATCCTTATGCTCTTAAATTAGGTGAAAATCAACCTGTTTATGATTTAAGTATTTATAAACCTAATGGTTGGGAAAAACATGAAATTATCATGGAAGATCCAAACGAATCTAAACCTCCTACTGAAAAGTAACTGTAAATAGACTAACGAAACATATAAACAATATATGTTAAACAATATATTCAAGGCGTTTAAGAACATCAAGAGTATTTATTAAAGACTATAAAGAGTATTTATTTGAATGTACGAAAATTAAATATTATATTACAGAAACTCTAAAGACTTGTGCTTTAGATTCTAATGTTTTGCACCTAAAAATATAGTTGCTGATAAACATACAATCATAACTAAGAACCCCCAGATACATAATGCTAATCCACCCCATTTACAAAATAATTCTAATTTATCTGGTTTTCCATCTTTTGGTCTAATTAATAAGAATCCAAATAATCCTGGTAAAATAAATGAAATTGATGTAGATCCAGTTGATCCAACAAATGCTAAAACTCTTTCTAATGATGTAACTGAAATGGCAATCAAATAACTAAATACCACAATCCCAGTTGTTATTACATAGAAATCTTTCGATGTTAATGGTACAACAATTGGATCATGACCTGCTGTATCATGAGATCCTTCAATTGGAGTGGTTGAAACAAATGATATTTCTGCATCCGATAATTCTCCTTCTAATAATCCTTCATCTTCTTCATTGACTGTTCTACGCTTTTTAACCAATTCTCTAATGAAATAAATAACATGGTTTAATGAACCTCTACATGGATGACATTGAAGTGGGAAAGAGAAACTAACCATTACCACAATACATAATCTTCCAATTAAAGAACTAATGGAATCCTTTGGATACATTGTGATGATGTTACCATTTACATCATTACCAAAGGTCAAATATCCACTGATACCCACCAAAATATAACAGAAACATGCAGTTGCAATAGCATTACGAATGATTATATTTGATTGACGGGTTTTAGATCCAGCAGTCTCGTTTGGTGATAATTCATTGATAATTGCAAACATATTTTGATGACATGTGTAAGCAAAAACCATGATTGGGAAGGAGGATAATGTCTTTTTAATGGATATTGGACCTGTCCAATTGATTTCTAATTGACTCCTTGGAACTTCAATAAATATACAATGGTAAATAACTAAAACAATTAAATAAACCACAGAAAATAATGCAATTATACTGGTGTATTTCAAAGAATCAAGTTTTCTCAAATAAGATAATGGGACAATGAAAACCATGAAGACACTGATCCAGAAATTTCTATTCAAAAAAATTGAAATATCAACTTTTAAAGTTTCCATGATTTTTGGCATTAAATCACCTATAATGACAAGATAACTGATACCAACACCAAAACATTTGATAGAAATAGCTAAATCAAAAACAACAGATAAACTTGGATATGTCAATTGACTCAAACTGAAGAAACTAACTGAATTTTGTTGTTGAGTATATTTACTGACTTTAGTTTGGAGGTAAAGACCAAATGATGATGTTAATGAAGACCAAACAATTAAGAAAATACCAAATATCAACCCATTTGATTTCAATCCATAGGGCATGGCTAAGATCCCAGCTCCGATGATAGTATTAAGCAAGTTAATACTCCCTGACTTGATAGTTGCCGTAGCCATTCTAAGATTATAGTATTACCTGATTAAAATCAACAATCGAGAAGTTTATCGAGAAAAGTTTTAGAGCGGCTTCTCGCCAAGCTGGTGCCATATCTCGCCAAGCTGGTGCCATATCTCGCCAAGCTGGTGCCATATCTCGCCAAGCTGGTGCGACCTCAGGTTGTACATAAGGAGACAACACGCTAAATTAGCACGAGTTCTCGTTAGGCTTCCACCAATTATGCTAATTGCTGCAAATTATTCTTTCACTTGATTCACCTTCTTGTCTAATCGATGTACAGCTTAAGCAAGATCTATAGTTCCATACCACATTACATCAAGACTAAATAGGAAAGCAAGCATGAAAAAAAGCCAGAAAGGAAATAGGAAAACGAGTAGGAAAACAAATAAGGAAAAGAAACCAGGAAAGAAGGTAAGGACGTAGAAACAGAAGATTAAGTTTTATGAAAAAAGTTTCTATAAATACCAGATAGGAAATTTAGAAAATTATTATGTAATAACGTGCACGAAGAAATATAGGAGACCACCTAAAGTTATTATTCAAGAGTCAAAATAACTAGGCTTAATCCACATGTACGTACTCGTGTTCGCTTTATTATGAAAGCTACACTGATTAGTATCTCGTGAACAACACGTCTCTCTGATCAACAGACGTACCCAATCCTTTAATCGTTTTTTGTTCAACCCAAACTAATCCCACCATCAAAGAACCGACAAGTAAGTAGCTTTCACTACTGAGATTCGAATGAACACCTCAAACTACCTCAATTTAAGTAAAAAAAACCAAGTAAAAACTACCAACAGATAACAATCCTTATCTTCTAAACATGTGAAACTATTGTTCAAAATATACTATACCCAATTAATGTTATAAACTAACACGTTCAATTGTAGCCATTCAAAATGTCGCAAATCTCTTTGGTCTACCATGTGTGGCCAGGATCTGCCGCTGGAAGTATCATGAGTTGGGTCGCTACCTTGTGCGAGAACTCTTTGACATGACACCGTCTGCGAGGTAACCTAATTGGAATATTGGAACTCTAATGTCGTGCAACGTGGGGACGACAATTTGCAGTCACAAAAACCTATAGATATATAAATAGGTAGAACAGTCGTTAAATTTGTGGGAGGCAATCGTTATAGTGTTCTTGTACTACAATCGTGTATAGGTTTCTGTTAGTGAAGAAGAGAAACCAAACTTACGTCATACTTTATCGTTTCAACAGCGTTATAGTAAATCAATTAAAAGATTCAACCCATTGAGACCTTAGAAACTGGGAAGCTTATAGTTAGTGGTACAATGGAAATGGAATTGAATAATCCATACTTTTACACATTTATTTGTATTGCGTTATTTTCAGGTTTATGTTTCAATAAAACTTTTCAATCGCTTCTAGTCTTTGCCTGGAACTGCTTTGTAAAGCCCTTGTTGCATAAGAAGAAGAATGGATCAGAACAACAATCAAACTTGGAATTGTTCTATAAAAGTCAGGCTCATATCTACGACAAAACTAGACAATTCTTATTGAAAGGTAGAAAAGAGTGTCTTACTTTAGCAAGTAGCCATTTGACTAAATCTGACGATTTGGTCTGGGTTGATATCGGTGGTGGTACTGGTGCTAATATTGAATTCATGGATTCTATAATCCCAATTAAAAACTTTAAAAAAATTTACCTTGTAGATTTAAGTCCTAGTCTTTGTCAAATTGCAATTAACAGATTTGAAAGACATGGTTGGGATAACGTTGAAGTGTTAATAGCTGATGCTTCGAATTTTAAAATCCCTTATGAAAAGGTTGACTTAATCACCTTTTCTTATAGTTTATCCATGATTCCAACTTACTATAATACCATTGATAATGCAGTTGGTTTGTTACACAAATCCGGTATTATTGCATCTGTAGATTTTGGTATTCAAACTAATGATTCTTCCATTGGCAGAATCAATACCTTAGGTGGTTTGATCAACAGAAATTCAAGTTGGATCAACAGAAATTTCTGGAGAATCTGGTTTGAAGCTGATAAAGTGTTCTTAGATTCAGCAAGAAGAAACTATTTGGAATACAAATTTGGTACTGTCAAATCTATTAATACTTATAATAAAAAGCTAGGTAGAATTCCGTATTACATATGGATTGGTTGTCATAGATCCAAAAATGAAAATTTGGTTAATAGAATTAATTGTCATGTCACCGAATCCCCATACTTAGGCCCAAACAATATCCAGAACAATATTATTGAAATTAATCAACCATATATTTCAAAAGGTCATGAAGCTTTAATTTCAAACTTGTCTAAAAACCTCCCATATCCTTCAATCTACTACCAAAGAGAAATCTGGAGAGTTTATTTTGATGACTTAAATCCACAATATAATCAATTCAAAAATCAATATATTTATGCTTTCACATGGGAAGATCCTAGAGAAGACCATAAGATTTTGAAATTCAATGAAAATGATACTGTTTTGGCAATCACATCAGCAGGTGATAATATCTTGCATTATGCATGTTTGCCAAATCCACCAAAGAAAATACATGCTGTTGACTTGAATCCATGCCAAAATCATTTATTAGAATTAAAATTAGCTTGCTTCAGAAATTTGAATCAAGATCAAATTTGGTCAATTTTTGGTGAAGGAAAAATTCCAAATTTTAAGGAATTGTTATTGACAAAGTTAAGTTCTTCAATCAGTTCAAATACTTTACAGTATTGGTTTGAGAGAGGTGACAAAACATTTAGTCCAGAAGGTAAAGGACTCTATGATACAGGATCCACAAGATGGGCATTAAGATTAGCTAAATATATTTTCACCATTTGTGGATTGAATGGATACATTAAGCAATTATGTGACTGTAGTACATTACAAGAGCAAGTTGATATTTGGAATAAGAAAATCAAACCAGCTTTGTTTAATCCGATTGTTGCAACATTATTGGTTGGAAATCCAATTTTCTTATGGAAGGCACTTGGAGTACCACCAAATCAGGCTAAAATGATGGGTAATTCAGTATTAAAATATGTCATTGATACTTTAGATCCAGTTATTACAAGATCATTGATTTCGAGTGATAATTACTTTTATTACTTAACGTTAAAGGGATGTTATGCAAGAAACAATTGTCCAGATTACTTAACTAGTAAAGGGTATAAGAATATTAAAAGAGTAGATGCCAAAACAGGAGAAATGCCATTGGATCATATTAGATTACATACCGATACCTTGAATGATGTTTTCTATAGGTTGAAGGAAAATAGTTTAACAATTGCAATCATAATGGACCATATGGATTGGTTTGATACCAATGGAGTCGATGCCGAACAAGAGATATTGGCCGTTAAGAAAGCCTTGACCAAGAATGGTAGAGTTATGTTAAGATCAGCTTCACAATACCCATGGTATATCAAGATATTTGAAAAAAATGGGTTTAGATGTGAACCAGCAGCCATAAGACAAAGTGGTAAAAGCATTGATAGAATCAATATGTATGCCTCAACATGGGTATGCACCAAAATAGAAGACAGCAGAAGAAGAATGAGTTCACTAAAGATTTAGATATTGGTTTCTTCCTTAGGCTGCAAATTATTAGTAAAGAAAACCGTAGAAAACTAAGTACACCAAAGAAAAGTAACTAGAAGTGAAATTTAAAAAAAACCAAAAAAAAGACGAAACTCCAACAGGGACGGAGAAGATGTTTATAGCAATAGATTTGTATAATATAAGCTCTATTAGGTCCTCTGAGTAGTTATTCACCTCGTATAGTTTAATATTTTGCAGCCTTAAGTGCGACTTAGTAATCGAATCATAGTGAAAAATTACTATAAGAAGCAACAACAGGAGAAAGACGAAGAGATGAAAGAGTTTGAGATTGTATTCAATGTTCCAATGGAATGTAAGGCATGTGTAGAGAGCGTATCATCAGTTTTGAGACCATTATCACAAATATCAGATTTCCAAATCGATTTAGATTCTAATATTGTTCAAACCAAAGGATCTTTACCTCCATCAGAAATTGTCAAGAAGATTCAAGATACTGGTAGAGATGCTATTATCAGGGGAACCGGTAAACCAAACTCAGCAGGAGTTTGTATTTTAGAGAGTTTCGACCATAAGGATATCGAACAACCAGTTAAAGGGTTATGTAGAATTGTTAACGTTAATGAAGATGAATTATTCATTGACTTGACAGTCAATGGTTTACCAAAGGGTACTTACTATCCATCGATTAGAGAATCAGGTAACTTATCCCAGGGGGCCTTATCTACAGGTAATGCCTTTTACAATTTAGACCCTATGGATGTTTCAACCTCATCTTCCGGATCAACTACCATTTCCTCCATTGGTGCTGCTTCCCATACCTCAGAGGATAACTTGTATTCAGGCCAAGCATTCCTCTACGCTAAGTTGAATGTTGGTAACTTGATCGGAAGATCAGTCATCTTATCCAAATTAAAGGACCAAGTCACCAGTGATTCTCTTTGCGGTGTCATTGCCAGAAGTGCTGGTGCTTGGGAGAACGATAAACAAATCTGTTCATGTTCAGGTAAGACTGTCTGGGAAGAAAGAAAAGATGCTATAAGCAAGGGATTAAGAACATAGAGGGCTTTTAATCTACTGTGTAAATGCTACACAAGAAATTCAACTATGATAAAATAAAACACCATCTACTATTTATTTTTAATATCATTGATCTTGATATTCCTTTCAAATCTTTCAAATCTTCGATATTTTTGATATTTTTGATATTTTTTGGTGGTCTTAGTATATAATGAATATATGAATTGACTTTACAACGAGCTCTGGCCCAGATCTAGCGCCACCTCCCGCGACGGTGGCACCAGCCTCTCGCTAATCTGAGATCGACTGAAAATCGCATCAAATCTTTTCGTCAGAATCAATAGTCTGTTTCAACATCTGTTGAACTGATACTGATTAGGAAGTAATAATACGTGATAGTGGAACACAGAAGCTGTTCGTTGTACAGACACTCGCCCCCAAGTTTTTTTTTCCCTTTAAATCAAAAGTTTTACACGACAAATAACCATCAAAAGCATATCCATATTGGAATCAACACTGAAGTATTTTCAACCTTTTGACAAAGATTCCACACAAGCACAGCAACAAGGAAGCTGAAAAAAAGCCATAATTCAAACCGTAGATATACAAGAGAAAATCAATGTCAAATATGAGCTCAAATGCTAAAAGCAGAGTTTTTGATTACTTGAATGATCAAATAGATTCAATTTCAACCTCCAAAACCTTAAGATTCAATAATTTATCAACTCACTTATCGAAAATCCCCTTGACTGATATATTAGAATATGTCTACCAGTTTATAAATTCCTTCGAACCTCCTTTTGAAATTGAAAAATTAGCTTTGTCCAATAATCAACTTGATGAGTTGCCGTTGAATTTAAAATTATTGTCCAGATCCTTAAGGTATCTTGATTTACACAATAATAGCCTAAATGACTTCCCCTTAGAAATATGTGATCTATATAACTTAGAGTACTTGGACTTGAGCGATAACAAATTACACTATTTATCCAAATCTAAGTTATCTAAATTATCCAACTTAAAATTAATCAACTTGAAAAATAACAATTTCAAATATTTACCTCCAATCTTGGGTGAATTACCTAATCTTAATTTGATCGAAGTAGCCAATAATCCCTTGGTTATTCCCAGTTTAGAAACCATTGAAAAGTTTCAAGAACAACTAGAATTAGATTGGGTAAAACAATTAAAACACTATCTAGTCAGTAATGCTTCCTTGATTGAATCAAAAATTTTTGAAAACTTATCAGCTACAAGTCTGGCAAATCAAAGTTTGGTCTCAAATAATCACTCAGATCATTCAAAACAACCTTCATTATCATCAAATAGTTCTAACTCATCAACTCCTCAAATACTTAGAACTAAAAGCATTTCTGAAACCAAAACAAAAGCTTCAAAAGCTGCAAGAAGAATGGGCTTGATCATAAAGAAGCCAGAAGAATTCAACCAAGATGAAAAGATGGATCTTGATTCATTATCAAATTCAAACGAATTTCCTTCTCCTTTGGCATTCCCAAATTCAACTTCCTCATTAGATACTTCATTTAATGTTATAAGTCCGCCGCTCAATTCCAATAATTCATTTCATATGGGCACAACAACCATTTCAACCACATCTTCTAATGCATCAAATAACATGAACACAACCACAACAAATAACATGAGTTCTGGTAATTCAAACTCCAATTCTCAAGGTGGTTCACCTCCTGTGACACCAACTTTATTACCAAAACCAAGATCCAGATCAAATACTCTAATCGAAATCGATAAAATGTTAGATGATGACGATTCTGATCATAAACTGGGTGCTTATTTTAGAAGGTTGTCTACTTTAGCAGAAGTTCCAATGGATGAGACATTCAGAGATCTGCACAATAGCCTGGCATCAACTCCACAAACCTCACAACAACCTATTTCACATCTGGCTTCCCAAAATTATTCACTGACCCTGAATATACTTCCATCAAATAATACTTCAAGAAATGGAAGTGTCCCAGATGTAAAGACACCACCAGTAAAGAATAATATACCAAATCCATTGTTTGAGTCACCTAAAAAATTCAGTGAAAATACCATAATAAATGTTAGCAGAAAAGTATTATTTTCATTCAGCGAATTGCATTCATCAATACGGAGATTTAGTGGATTCTGTAGCGATAAGAAAGTTACTATTAAAATGGTTTCATTCTTATATACCGCAAAGTCAAACATAGATGCATTAGTTGAAAACTTGGAACTCATTGAAGATCCAAATAGCTCACACAACAGCAGTAGTAGCGAAGACAAAATTTTAGATTCGTTACGTTCCTGTATTGGATCATTCAAGTCCATAATGCTATTACTAGGTGACAACTTTCAAAGCTTTGTGAACAAGATCGATATTTGTTTCATAAGAATGTTGTATTTGACAATTTATGGATCATTCAATGAAATTTTCAATGCTTATAGGATTTTAGTACCTTTACCTAAAGACAAGAAGATGGGATTATCAGTGAACACTAACTTGAGTAATAATTTGAGTTCTGCTATATCGTCAGGACCATTAACTAGTACCGAATCCAATATAAATCTTGAAAATGTTGAGGATATTGATGGAAAATTATATGAATCTATAGAAATAGCCACCACTAAAGCGCAGGATGTCTTTGGGGAATTGACAAGAGCTATAGGTAAAAGTGCAATTGCACTGGCCAGTGCTAGCTCTAATGGAAACCAAGGAAGTGATTTAAGTATCAGTTCACAATTGGCAACTAAAGTTAAGGAATTAACAAATGTTTGCGTAACTTCAATGGAAATAATTAAAAGATTAAGGACTAAATTGATTACAATAAGGAATAATCCAAGTTCAACTACCAAGAAGTTATTTTGGGATGATATAAATTTATTTTTGAAAACAGTTATACAAACATTTTCATCAGTAAAGAATCTTATGAAGGATTTACCGATTTTGAATGATATCAGATCTTCTATGGCTAAATTGACAAAATCTACCAAGGATGTGACAATTTTGTTAGAAGCATCATCATATAAATCGATTTCTAATGAGTCGTCCAACTTCCAACAGCCAAGTTTAAGTTCAATACCAAGTGTTTCCAACATTTTTACACCATTAACAGCCCATCCAAGTCACCTGTATGCACACACACAATCACATTCACAATTAAATTTAAATCAATTGAATTTGCAACAGCCACCGGTGAGAACTCCATTAGTTGCAGCCTTGGGACCTGCAGCTCAAGCAATCTTGCCTATTAATGAGAATAGTAATAGTATGGTCAATATTAATAACATGAATTCAAGTCATGCCAATACTAATGCAGCTCATGGTTCAAGTCCAATTGTTAGTCCTCCTATGAATGATGGATTCAGCACTGCACCAGCACAATCTACCGGTCAATACTTTGCAAGTAACGGGATCAATCCATTCGATGGCTTAATAATGGCCAAGGAAGACCATTAATAGAATCTTTTCATATTTGAAAAGAAACACATCGAGAAACACACTACTAATGATAAGAATACAAGAAAAAACATTGTATGTTTTTTTTAGCTAAGGGGTACCTCTATATATGCAGGGTTAAGGATAAAGGAATATTATAACTTATGAAATCTTTCTCTTAATCCTCTACTTATATCTTTACTATATCTTTGAAAGAAACTGTCACGTGATATCGCATCGATAAGAAAATTATTCAAATCTGAAAATTCAATAATGACAATTGAATTAGAAGAGCCTAAGCTTGAATCCAACTCTCAAGTTGTTAAGGACTTGTTTGCAGGTACTGTTGGTGGGATCGCACAAGTATTGGTTGGTCAGCCGTTCGATACTGTGAAGGTCAGATTGCAATCTGCGCCAGAAGGAGCTTATTCCGGAGTTTCAGACGTTATTAAAAGATTAGTCAAAAGTGAAGGTTTATCAGGATTCTATAAGGGGACCTTGACTCCGTTAATTGGTGTTGGTGCATGTGTTTCTGTCCAATTTTCTGTTAATGAATATATGAAGAGGTATTATGATAAACAATTAAATGGTGCTACTCCAAGCTTGCTCCAATTTTTCAATTGTGGTGCAGTTGCTGGTTTTGCTAATGGGTTTTTAGCTTCTCCAATTGAACATATAAGAATCAGGTTACAAACTCAAACTGCTGCTGCTGTAGAGTTTGTTGGTCCTATCGACTGCTTTAAAGAAATTTCCTCCAAATATGGTATTTTCACATCGTCAGGTATTTTTAAAGGTTTAACACCTACCTTAGTTAGAGAATCAATCGGGTTAGGTACATATTTTGCTACTTATGAAGCTTTGATTGCAAGAGAATTGAATCTTGATCAAAAATTAGTCAGAGCTGATATTCCAGGTTGGAAATTATGTCTCTTTGGTGGTTTATCTGGTTATACTCTTTGGATTGGAATTTATCCAGTCGATGTCATAAAATCTAAATTACAAACTGATTCATTACATAGACCTATTTATAAGAATTCAATCAGTGTCATTAAAGATGTATGGGCTAAGAATGGTATAAAAGGTTTTTATAAAGGTTTTGTCCCAACTATTGCTAGAGCTGCTCCTGCTAATGGTGCTACTTTTGCGATGTTTGAATTAACCATGAGGTTGATTAGCTGAACTGACTATAGATAATTTATAGATTTTAATATTTATTATAATACACATATTCATTAATCATTAATCAACTTTATAGTTCTCATGGCCGCTGAAATAGTTCATTGGGTTTAATTTGTGAAGCGGGTTGGAGTGTTGTAAAAGTTGATTTGGGAAATAACCTTGGGAATTGTCAAGTCCTGTACCCGAATATTCTTCAATATAATCTTCTGGATCGACTGCTTTGATGTATTCCATGAAATCCATCATATATTCTCCATTCAATTCGTACTGATCGCAACCTCCCAATTCTAACTCCTCTGTTTCGTCAAATTCATTTGATTCTTCGTGTCCTACATTTCTTGGTGATAAGGTTGATTCAACTTCAAGTTTGGTATTTTGCATATTCTTTAATTCTCTCATCCTTCTATTAAATTGTTTATCAATTCTTAAATGACACCCAGGGATAAGGTCTATTAAGTAAAGAAATATAAGGGATAATGCAAAAACATATACGGATGTCATTGTACAACCTAATAATTGGTAACAGATTTGAATGAAATTACCTTCAACCCATCCACCTTTGGAACCATATGAGTCTTCAGCAAAAATTCCTGTTAATAAACTTCCAACCCAACCTGTAACTCCATGAATTGCAAAAATATCAAATGCATCATCAATGTGGAAGAAAAATTTCAATCTTGTAGAAAGATTACTAGATATACCACCAATTATTCCAAAAACAATACTCTTCCAAAAACCGGATGGTGATGATATGTAACCCCCAGCTGGAGTTATAACGACCAAACCGGACATCATTCCAGAACATAACGAAACAATGGAGAGTTTTCTCCTGTCATACTTCACTGCAGCTTTGGAAGAATTTGAATTTGTATTGGTATTGGTATTATTATCCAACGGTATTGAAGAATAATAATAATCAATTGCAACCCACATAACTCCACTGACACAAGAGCACAAAAGAGTGTTGACCATGATAAATATTGAAAAAGTTGAAAATTTGTAATCACACCCTGCAATAAAACCTATCCAACCAAAATTCAAAAAGAATGAACCGATTAAAATGAGACCATTATTGGAAGTTTTATAATTATAAAGTAATTTAGGGTTTCTTGGACCTAATATATAACTATAAGCTAATGCAGTAAATCCACTCATGATGTGGATACAATTACCACCAGCAAAATCAAGGACGGGCAATTTACCTAGCTCTGAGCTCAACCAACCATTTCTATTCCAGAACCAATAGGTGACAGGGTTATAAATTATAACAGACCAAATGAACAAAAAGAATAACATTGGTAAGACTCTACCTCTTTCACTCAAACAACCTGGAAAGGTAAATCCAATACAAATAACTTTGAACATTGCGTTGAACAAGAAATGATTTATGGATAAAATATCACCTCTTGGAGTAGAATAAACCATGACGGCAGAATCTTTTAAATGTCTCAAGACAGCAAAGTCCAAGTTCCCAATGTATGAGTTACTGGATGAGGAGTAACACAAGGAGTAGCCCCAGATATACCATTCTATGAAAGCTAAAGGTAATAATAAACTTGGTAAGGCTAATTGAATTAAACTTGAACGTCTTTGAGTCAATCCTGAATAGAATAATGATACTCCAATTAAAACAAAGAATAGTAAACTAGTACAAAATATCATATACAATGAATTTGTTGCCAACTCTGTTGGTAAACTTGTCTCATCAGTCATGTTCCTCTTATATTATAACAAATAGCCCCAAATACTTGAAAAAAAATGGCTTAACTTGAACCCGATGAGCAGCTGTTACTTTAGCAAGTTCTCAAACTTAAAGAGACTTCAATGTGAATTTGAATAAATATTAAAACAGATTATAGAAGACGTTGAATAAATAGTTGTATTCGAAGCCTTTCCAACGGTAACTCCTTATCTTCCAATCTGTCTTTGCTCTTGTGATGCTTTTAATTTTTCATCTCTTCGCACTTAACCTTTATCAACAAAAATCAGCGCCAGCCTGAATCGGCCCCAGACCATTGTCCCAAGATTGTATGTCTTTAGTCTTCATATCATGGTAACAATACTCTTTATAGCAAAACTGGCAGAACTCTGGAATGTCGAATTGTTCAGCGAGCTGTGTATGCCCTAATTTTATTCTGTCAAATGATCGTTTTAAAATTGCACATCTCAAACAGGTTGCAAAAAAAGTTGAATTGGTGTTTGTTGCAAGATTATACCCATTTTCGACCATCGAGAGAATCTCTTCACGCTTGTAACTTAATTTGAATGTTGATGTGTTTGATTCAAATGAACAGTTTGTATTGGGGGTATAAACTATCAATGGTGGTAAGTGCTCTGGTTCTGATGCTTCTGGTTTATTACACTCTAGTTGAGTAATGTTCTCTAACTTTGGTTTATATCTTTGTTGATTCATGTTTGGATAATCGTAGATTAAATCACACCCAAGGAAAATTGGCTGATTATAAAGGCCTGGTCTTGGAACTTTAGGGAAAACTGATTTCTGAACTTGATTGATTTCAAAAGTCGGTAGTTTGAATTGGTCATTATCTTGATTATGATACCTTCTTGCGGACTTTGTTAGACAACTCCCATTGGGATAATTATATAAGTCAGAAGACATATCATAAGTAAGAACTATGTCGATTTTCCTGTCATTTATTAGAAACGAATAAAATGGAATGTTTTGCCCATCGTCACCTCCATCTGCCAAATAAAGATGATTTTCCTCTGCAATATTGGAATTAGTATGAGTATACTTGTAAAATGGATTTGGTGAAAATATTGCAAAATCTGGATGTGTTGTGGGTAAATCACTATCCGTATAGTCTGAACTTAATCCAAAATATTTCAATATGGTTTGAATCGCTTTTTGGGAATCTGATCTTATAGTTATCAAGTAATTGTAAATGAATAGAAATACTCCATTAAATAATGAGGATGATGTTGCAACCAAAAACCCAATATTATCATATCCAACTAAACAGTCACCATATGGTTTTCCATTAACTAATCTAGTACCAATATATCTTAAATCTGCAAATCCACCAATATAAGAATCCCATGATCCAAATTCAAATGGGTTTATTTCAATGATATGTGAATATTTGCTATCTTCTTTCATTAGTTTATTACTTAAAGATTTTTGATTCGAACTCACTATTGGAAATGGCTGCTCATATGATTGGAATGATGGTAGTTCCATAGCTGATGAAAAAGTTTTGACTCCTTTTGAAAATAATCTTTTACTTAATGCCCTACCCCAATAATCAGTAAAAGAAATGAAACTTCCTGAATTCTTTTTGCATTGCACTTCATAATGAATAGACTTATAGAAATCAAAAATTTCTTCAAATCTTATAGACTCTGTAGTATAAGTAGCATTATTTGTTACAGACGATATTATTGATGTTATAGGATTTTGTGATTTCTTTTGATCCTTCCCAGATAATTTTGACCTAAAGTAATTCATGAAAACGTCTGTTATGCTTTTCTTTGAGCTTGTCTCTTTTTCCTTACTAGTATGTAATGGTCTATACCCTGGATCAAAGTCAGGTACTCCAGGCAATAAGCGATGCAGAATTTCCTTGAATTCATTGTCCCTCAATTCAATCATGGGCTTGAAATCATTTGCAACATTTGTCATAACTAGCCAGGAGCCTCCCGATATCCCTGCAATGTAGTTTGATGCTTGTAGTAGGCCCCCTAAGTATTCGTAGCTACCTTTTGTTCTACTATCGAAAGCTGACATAATACCCGCTCCAGTTAACATAGATCTATACCCTCCACCGCTTACACCAATACCAATATTTATAGGTTCCAATTCACGTATTATAGACCCCATGTCGAAACCAGGTATTTTCTTATATTTAAAGAAATTCATCAAGGACTTTTGGGACTTCAAGTTCCTCTGACTTATATATTCAATCTCTCTTTGTGAAATACCCTACACGTTAGTAACAATCCCAAAAAAACTAATGCTCATACATACAATAGCTTTTCTTACCAACGTTTCATTATCACATTTTACCTTTTGGGTACCATAAAAGGAGATGTCTGTAAGTCCAAAAGCTGGTATCAATAAGAGAATAATCCATATCATTATGGATTGTAATTCAAATTTCGCAGCCATTTGTGTTTTATTGTAGATAAATATTGATAGAGGTGAGTTTTAAAAGAAAATCTATTATACTATATATATATATAGATGTTTGACACAAAAACAAAACATATAAATTAAGGAAAAGATAAAATCAATTTTTCTTTTCGAAAAAAAAAAAGGATTTGTGATAAATCAGATCTTTAAATCAAGTAATTTAAAAATCTTCGTCATCATCTGATACATAAGCATCACCTAATTCCTTCTTTTTCTTCATTCTTTCTTTCTTTTTCTTTCTTAATTCCGCAGATGATAACTTCTTCTTCTTCTTTGCTGCAGCAATTTTGTTACCCATAGCATCGAATTTATCTTCTTCTTCATCATCTTTCTTTTCTAATCTTGGACCAGAACCTTGACCTTGGACCCAGTTATGACCTGATGGAGTCATTCTACCGTCTAAGACAGCCCAAACTTCTTCAGTTAAATCTTTAGTGAATTCAGCTGAGTGAGTAATGATAACAATACCACCTTCGAAAGCTTTTAAGGCTTTTGATAAAGCACCTAATGAATCTCTATCTAAATAATTGGTTGGTTCATCTAAGACGATTAAATGAGGTCTTTGCCATGTACAAGCAGCTAAAACTAATTTAACTTTTTGACCACCGGATAAACCTCTGATTCTTGAATGTGAAACTAATTCAGCATCTAAACCTAACATAGCACAATGTTCTTCAATTTCCTTTCTGGTTAATGGTCTAAATTGACCTGAAGCTAAAGCTTCTTTCATATCAACTTCAGCAACCATCTTGGCGTGAGTTTCCATTAATTCACCTCTTGGTAACCAAGTGTTATCAACGGACATCATTGGGACCCATCTTTCTGATTTCATACCAATGTTTTCACCTAACATCCATGAAATTTCATATTCATAAGAGTTTTTGAATTTTCTTCTAGCGTGAATACCAGCAACTCTTCTTGGAGTACCTTCAACTTTGAAAATTTTTTCCATTCCCTTTTCATCATCTTCATTAATTTGTCTTGAAGCTCTATCCATAGTTTCTCTATCTTCACCGGTTTGGAATCTCCATTGGATATATTCTGATGGAGTTTTATCTAAATGGTTATCAATATGAGCAAAAGCATGTTGTTTAATGTAAGCAATTCTACAATTTTCATGGACGTAAACTTCACCTTCAGTTGGTAACAATTCACCAGTTAAGACATTAATTAAAGTAGATTTACCAGCACCATTTGGACCAATAACAGCAATTCTTGATGATAAAGAACATTGGAAATTGATATCTCTGATTTGTGGTTTTGAAGTACCTGGATATTGGAAAGTCATGTTTGAAACTTTAACAATAGCTTTTTGTTTAGTTTTAACACCTTCTAAGAAACCTGGTTCAGGGAATTTGAATTCTAAGTCTGAAGCTCCTAATTCATAGTATGATTGAGCTGATGGACATTTCTTAACGAATTCAGATAAGTTACCTTTGTATTTTCTTAATTTGAAACCTTCGTAATGGATAATGTATTCAACAACGTTATCTAAGAAACCTGAATCGTGGGAAACAATAATAGAAGTAATACCACAAGTTTTTAAGTAGTTGACTAACCAAGCAACGTTAACGGTATCTAAATGGTTAGTTGGTTCATCTAATAATAAAATATCAGCATTCTTTAAGACAGCTCTAGCTAAAGCTAATTTCATTTTCCAACCACCTGATAATGATGAGATTGGCATCTTGATCATTTCATCTGAGAAACCGAATTCAGTTAATTTGGCTTCAACTGTTTCTTCAGTTAAACCAACTTCACCATCTTGAATAACGAATTGAACAACTGAAGTTTCAGCATCAGTACCATCAATATCGTGTTCAACGTAAACAGTTTTACATTCTTCTGGGGTTGGGAAACCTTCAACTTGACCGTTAGCAATAGCTCTCATTAAAGTTGATTTACCAGCACCATTTGGACCACATAAACCATATCTTCTGTTTCTCTTTAATCTAAATTGAGTTTTGTTCAATAAGATTTTAGCACCATAAGCTAATGAGAATTCACAATTACATAAATCTTCACCTTCATCTTCTTCATCTTCGAAAGCTGGAGGAGCTGGGATGTTATCAATAGCTTGTTTTCTGAATTCTTCAATAATTTCTTTAGCATCTTTTTCGTGTAAGAAAATAGTTGCGAAAGGTAAGATATATTGAGTCCATGAACCTGGGTGAATATCTCTTTCATCAACTAAATCACCGGCAATAGCAGCAATATAAGTGAAGACTGGAGCAAATCTTTTTTCATCAACTTTTTTATCAGCAACTAATTTTTTGAAGATATCTAAAGTGACTGGAATATCACCAGCAGTTGAAACTTCTGGAATGACATCATTTTCACCAACAGCACCAACTCTTCTTAAAGTGTTTAAAGCTCTGTTAGTAACTTCTCTAGCTTCTGGATCAGCAATGGTAGCAAAGTTAGATTTTAAAGCTGGTAATAATTTATCCATAAATGGAGCAACAACTTGTGGATCATCGACTAATTTACACATGTTATCAACGATAACGGCTGATTTTCTTTTGATGGCAGTTTCTCTTTCAGTTAAACCTCTTGATAATAAAGGAGCCATGATAGATAAAGTAGCCATGGTAACTTCAGAAACGAAAGTAGTAGCACCTAATAAGTGAACAGTTTCTGGGACTTCAGTTGGTCTAGCGATACATTCGATTAATTTTGGAATAAATTTTTCAATATCTTTGTTATCGATAGTTTCAGTTGATTTAGTCATGGTTGAAGTAGCAGCTTCTTTAACTTCTTTTTTAGTATCCCACATAGTTTCAGATAAGACTGGAATTAATTCAGGCATTCTTAAAGCAATTTGAGCTTTAGCGGTATCAACTAATTCAGTAATAGCTTGTAAGATAGCAACTTTTTCAGTCCATTTGTTAGTTTCAGTCAAGTTTTTGATTAATTTTGGTAAGATAACTTTGATTGAAGTTGGAGTGATAGCTCTTGAAATAGCTAATAAAGCATCACCAGCGGCAACTTGAACATCTTTATTTTTATCACCAGCTTTGGCGGCAACATCACCAACTAAATCAACAGCTAAAGGTTCAACAGTTGGACTTAAAGCGTTTGAGGAAGCAATGTGAGCGTAAGCAGTTAAACCTGCAATAGCTGAATCTTTACCATTGATTTGTTTTTTTAAATCAGCGAAAAATTCAACTGGAGCATCATGTTCAACAATTGATGAATTTAAAAATGATGAAATATTAGCAGCAGCTTCATCTTTGTTATCAGCAACTTGCAATTTACTCAATAATTCAGAAAGAACTTCAGTGGAGTACTTGGATTCACTGGCAGCTGACATCTTCTCTTATTATTCTGTTTAAATTTCAAAGAAAAGAATTATCTTCTAATAAAGAGAAAGAAAATTTTTTCCTGATGGAATGGAAAAAAAAAAATTTGCATCGTGCGACATGTCGCATTCATTATATTGATTAAGGCAGTTTTCATCAATGAACAATTGATGAATGTGTGGGAAGAATTACCAATTGTTTTTTGTTCTCTTATTTATTTCTAAGAGTGCATTGTGGTTTATTGGGATGGGTCTTTTTTTTCGGATTTTCTAGAGGTTTTTTTACTATAATTAAGGAAATCTAGTTAAACTACGTGGGTTGTAGCAATGTCGTCCGTAGTAAATGGAGTCCCGTAAGTAAATTCTGGTCTTCATCTTATTAATATAATAGTTATAAGTAGAAAGGAAATGCAGCTTTTGGTTATAGCCATTGGCTATAGCCAATGGCTATAACAATTGACTAGAAATATTAGTAAGGATGACACTTTAATTTTAGATAAATCTGTCTAAAAAACCATTTCAATAAGAAAATAATGGTATATTATAAACTTCTTTGCCTTATAAGTTTGCCTTATAAGTGACTTTTCCGGGTTTCAGGAGAAATTTGGGTCCCATAGTGTAGCGGCTATCACATCAGATTCTGAAATAAAGAATATTCTGGTAACCTGGGTTCGAATCCCGGTGGGACCTCACTTTTTGTTTTGCCCTTTTTTTTTTGTCTCTTTCTCTTCTGCACGTGCAAATATAAATTATAGTTCTACAAGAAAGTAGGTTTCTTAAAAGTAGAGTAGCTCTTTATAGACAATTAAATGTTTATTCATGAATCATATTATATGGCAATTTCTTATTTAAATTTGCAGAAAAAGAAAGGTGAATCAAAAATATGGCTGAGATCTAATTAAACTATATTCAAAACCTCAGCATTATTTCTAACTGATTTCTTACCTTTAACAATTAATTCTTCATCATTTCCTACAATTGGTGCTTCATTTGCAATTCCTCCCTTTGGTGCTTCATTAACTCCAAATCCAACATCTCCTTTAGAATTAGCTGCCATATTCCCTGCTAATCCTGCGTTCAAATTTTCATTTGATTTTTCCCCGATCTTCCCTGCAATATTATCCACATCTTGTAATTTATCCATCAACTGTTGATTAACTGAATCTTCATCCAATTTTATATAATTATCTGGTTGCGCTTTTAATGATTGTCCTAACCAATAACAACTCAAACTGAATAAAAACAACATAAAAAAATACCCTATTAATTTTCTTCTTGATGAATTGAAAAAACTCTTTTGGAAATCATTATATGGTGATCCCTTCTTGGGTCTAATAGGTTTCATATTATATGGTCTTGGTAACCCTGAATTCTTATAACTTCCCTGCATTTATCTTTCTTTATACAACTATCTAATTTTCACTTCTATTGTTTTTACACTCAATTTTTTCCAAATTTCTCTTGATCTTCTTCTTATCAATACGCGTATACTCTATTCTGCTTCTCCTACTATATCTATCCCTTCTATTCCAGATCCTTTATACTTATAGGTCTTTTATCAATGGTATCCTATCTTCTGTTCATATACAGTGTAATAGCTGAGGTGTTCGCAGTATTTTTTTTTCTCCAACTGTGCCTTGGGATATAATCTGGAGGTTATATACCCTTTCACGATCCCATTATATCAACTATAATACGCCAGTTTTGAATTAAACTTCTATTTTTATGTCCATTCATTCTTCGCTTGGTGTTCCTGAATCTCTTGTTTCCGCCAATTTGGTGTCTACTTCATTGTTTTTGTTTTCACAACTTCGTCTTCCTTTCTCATATTTCGTCTTCCTATCTTTTCTTTATAGTGTCTTTCTACTTAGTCTTATTTATTTATTCCTTTATTTCTTTCTACATACAATAAATTTGTGCTATTTTCTCATATTTCTTTTCTATCTTTGTGTTCTTTTTTTTCGTCTTTGAAAATTCTTTGCTTTTTGCAACCACAAAAACTTCTGAATTCTATTTCAAAAACTTTTCATTATTTGAACTACACCAATATGTACTGGATTTTACTTTTTATAACCTTGGTGACTGCAACTCCACCAGCTTGTTTCTTGAGTTGCATCAACGAAGTTTCAAGAACTTGTCAATTGGGTCATATCGATCTCGATTGTCTTTGTTTCAAGCAAGCCGAAATTTTAGGCTGTCTAGTAGATATTTGTCCTTATGGTACTTTTGAATCCTCTAGAGATCACTACTTTGGAACTTGTTTAGAACATAATAGACCAACAAATGGTAATTATCCTCCTGACTATAGACCTCCTCCTCCAAATATAGTAACTGATACTGATTGTGACACTTCTACCAAATTTGACAAAACTCAGACAGTTGTAATCAGTCGTTCATTGTTTACTTCTTATCCTCTGTTTACACCTTCCATCCCAACCATCCCCAACCCAATTCAAACTGACCTTGAAGATGATCAAAATGATGAATGTGATGAAAAGGATGAACAAAACGAAGATGAACAAAACGAAAATGAACAAAAAGAAAATGATGATGAGTATGATGAATGTGAATGGGAAGAAGAAGAACATACTGATGAAGATGGATATGTTATAATTATTAGAAAACCAATCAATGTTCCCGAAAAATACAGAAAACCTCCATATACTGATTCTAAACGAAGAAAAATCATTATCAAGCATCCGAAAACCATACATCAAACCAACCTTGAAAAAAATTCAATCAATCCTAAAGATATGAATCCAAAAAGATTGAAAAATCTGAAATTCATGAATAGATTAAAGAATTTCAATTAGTCTTGATTAAACCATAAGTTTTCTCATCAATATATATGTTTGAAACACTTTCTCTAGGTACACTCACTAACCCTATTTCCCTTTTTTCTTCACCACTCTCCTTTGAAGTTTTATTAATCTGATTCAGTTCAAATACATTAGACATTAATAAATTTCCAAATGGATCGATTACAGTCAAAATCCCCTCTAAAATCCTCTCGTCTTTGAGCTGAATCTTTAACTGGCTCCCAATAAACCTCTCTACTCCCATACTATCTGTATTGTTGCGTTTTCTTTTATCTAAATTAAAGCCAAAGCTACTTTGGTCTCAGTGTTTAATACTTTACTCTTAGTGATTCTTTCTTTAAATCGCACAGTTACCCGGCTCTCATCTTTGAAATAAAAACTCAAACCGAAACTTTGAAAAATCTTCAACATCAATCGCATAACCACCCTGTAAGATATATTGACGATAGTGCTGATATATTGGGATTAACAAGTGGTTAGACGCGTAGATAAACCTTCTGGAGCACGTTGCTGGGCGCCCGATATTGAACTTAAATGAAATATTGGGAATCAGTTGTGGCTAAATACTTACTCTTAAAACTTCATTATATCAATACCTCACTATATCAGAATCTCACTAGAATCTCACTATAGTAGAATTTTCATAGTAAACCCTTATTGTACTCTTGTTTAATGTTTTCTCTTTTCTTTTGTTTGTTTGTTGGTTAACGTTTTCAGGAACATTAAGATATTTTTACTCTCCAAGAAAGTTACTTCACATGTTTATCTTTAAATTGGTGAAAATTGCACTTTTGATCTGAAATCTTTTTGGTTGGTAATGGATTTGGGTACTCAAAACAGCGAATTGACAGCCATATATAATGAATATAAAGAATATTTCGCTGAAACTAAACTCAAATTATCTAACAATTTGACTAGCAAGTTATCTGATGGACTTTTCAATAAACCTAGTCATATAGTCATCCATACCGATAATACCATATTCAAAGTTTCTGTGAATTTGAGTGGTTGGTACATTCTAATTGATGATTCCAAATCTTATGAAACCTTTGAAATGTTAATGATGAACATATCTCCTACGTTTCAAAGACAATTTGGTAACAACTTAGCTGAGAAATTGAATAACTTGATTCAATAATTTTTTTTTCATTTATTTCATTTTGCAACAGGATGAATCCGAACGATCTCATGACTATTATTTAGAAAAAATTACTAAATACATAATTTATTAACTATTTACACTAATCTTTCTTCTTTTGCCTACTTAAGAACGCTTCAACATCACCAACATCATATTTAGAGTTTCTGATGTAAAATTGTTTTCTTCTTGATAAGTATTTGGTTGGTTTGAATAAGGTTTCAATATTTCTGATATTAGGATTATATAATGGTATTCTAACTTCAACTCCTAATTTATTTATCTTGTTTCTGATTAAAATATTGGTTCCCACATTATTAACACCCCTCTTGATAGCAATAATTTGTCCAATAACATTGGTTCTATCGTTGAATGTGACCTTGATTATATCTCCTGACCTTAATCCATTTTGTTGGTCAACCAAGGCTCTTCTCTTTCCAGTTGGATCGTATTTATTCAATAATTTGTTTTGCACAAAACTCATGACATTTTGTCCATCTCTTTTCTTTGGCAAAGGTTCAAAAACTGTTGCTACATTATGTTAGTAATCAAAACTTTCAATTCCACCACTATTCACCCTTCTTAACTTCTTAATTATCCCATCTAGCCCAAGATAAAAAAATCGATAATTTTTCAATCAAATTTGTACCGTCAAGAATTAATGGAAATATGATGGTTTTTAGAACAATTTTCACAGTATACAAAAAGCTATACTGGTATTGAATCTATTATACATACGTTTAGCAGCGGTAGTTAAGCTTCTGATTGGTAATCTTACCATAGAAAACATTTTACCAAACATGTTAAAATTTTCAAACTTGATTTTCTCACTCGCTCTTTTACAATAGTTTTAAACATGCTATTCTATTATACAATTATATACTATAAATAATGGATTAGAGTAGTATGGGGAAATGTAATCCCACACGAGCTAATACATAACGTAAACAAAGTGACTGACATAAATTTTTGTTTTTTGATTTCCTTTCTCTATGCTTTTATATGGTGGAAATCGAAGTGAAAACTTTTAACACAAATGTTATTAACTTAGAATCTAGGTCTTCTCTTTCTAGCAGTGAATTTGGAGTCGTTAGCAACATGCTTACCTCTTCTTCTCATAGTTTCTTTCTTTCTGTTAACAAATTCTTTCTTTGATTCTAATTTCTTCAATTTTTTCTTATTCATTTTCTTATTTTCGAGTTCCATTTCGGCTCCTGATAAGTTAACAGTCCTTTCACTCATACCAGCAGTCAACACCAAGTAGTATTTCTTATTCTTTTTACTTTCTGGGTCATCGATAATCAAACCACCACCAAAACCTGAAACTTTTGCTGAGTCTAAAATAGCTTTGACCTGATCATCATTCTTTGGATAAAATTGTGCAACGAATTTTCCTCCTCTTCTTAAGGAAGCATATAAGGTATTAAAAAAATGGGACAATCTCTTTTTGGGATCGTTACCAACGGCATCTGCATTACATAACCATTGAATAACTGAGATTGAAATTGCAGCATCAAAAGTACCGGGTCTGAATGGTACACCATTACCCAAATCACTTAAAAATAAATCACCGTCAACATCTCTGTCTAATGCAGTAGCCAACATGGAAGGTGCAATATCCATACCGATCCAATTATAGCCTTCTTCTGTCAATATTTCACCACTAAGACCTGATCCACATCCCAAATCAAGAATAAAATGTGGTTCTTCTGGATCTAAATTTAATAATTCTAATGCCCTCAAAGTCATCTTAGCTTGAATATGCTGAACACGTGTGGAAGATGTATACTTGAATGATTCGGAATCATTATAGAACACCTCTGGTGGTGCTAATTCTTCTGGTCTACTCATTTTATTACTATGCGATGAGCTTTGCGAATCGTTTTAACTACGTGAGATGAGAATTCTAATTGTACATATATTCTAACTAACAAATATTCTAAATAAAGCCAAACTACTAGAAAAATAAATAAAGAGTACAGATGATTGAAGGACCAGATATAAACCCAATCCAACATATACAGTTACCCAAAATCTTTTTATCCCTCATAAATTTTGTTTCACTAATCATCATTAATGGTAATTGAGACATTTGAAATAATAATAAATACCCTCTTAACACTCTAAATATACAGAACATCACTAATTCATGCACAAGACTTGATAAAATAAATGTGAAGAGTGAAGCTTGTACTTTATTCAATTTAATTGTACTGATACTTGAGTGATAAACATGTCTCAATAAGAATTTATGAACTGGCCTATTCCAAATTCTTGCAAATTCACCCCAATCAGTACAAGACCACCATGGCCCATAGAAGTCACGATCAGCAAATTGACTCAATTCGGCAATAACGTTCAAAATGAATTCCCAAATAATGAAAAATGTAAAAATATATTGCAACAAGAAAAATGGAATGATATCAATGAGGACCAAAAAGTATTCAATCGTCTTTTCATATAATGGTAAATTTTTAGCACTATGTGCTTTCATTACCAATGGATACATACCATTTTGTGCAACAACAATCATTAAGAAGAATATACCAAAAACTGCTAAAATTTTGACCCCTACATAATCCCATCTGATTTTTTTGGTTCTTGGGAAATTCAAAGTATATACCACAGTTGGATACATTGTGAATTCAAAAAAATTCCAAGCAGTTATATTGTTTGGAAATTCAACTTTTGGATTATGTTGACGAACATTTGGATCATCGCTTTTGAAATGACTTAATGATTGTTGTTCTAATTCAAATTTACAAAATTCAATTGAATTTAATAGGATTTCACGATTTTTTTCAATATTTACATCACCTGGTATTTTTTTATTTTCTGGTGTACACCTCTTAAGATATCTTTCACTGAATTCTAATTCTTGAGAAATTCTCCATAAATAACCATTATAAAAACCATAACTGTGCATTTTCATCAAGAAAACTAAAGAATGGAGCATTAAGAATACTCTAGCAATCCAAGGGAAGGATAAACCATGTTTAGAAGCCAAAAAAGTCCAAAATGCAAGAAAAATAAAATCATAAACCCCTTGGATTAACCAACCAGTGGTATTCCAATCGACATACTTTAATAAACATAATTTTTGAACGAAGAATGCAAAATAAGTTGATAAATACATTGATAAATCAGTCAATGCAACTTTGAATAAATCTTTTCTTAAGATGGAAACTATTTCAGAACGTAAAAAGAATTTCCCATTACTATCCAAATAAGCATGGACAATATTATGGATTAAAAAGAACCCTGTACTTAACCAAAATAAGACATAAACCCCAAAAAACTGGGAAGTTTGAAAATAATCTTTATCGAAGATGGTTTGGGATGTTTCCAAGAATTTTATATCACCGAATTGTGATTTATAGTCTTTTTTATCATCAGTGTCTTCCTTATCATCTTTAGGGTCCTTTCTCTTCTTTCTGAGTCTTAGATTTTTGTGGTCGTGAGCTATGACCTTAATTTTGGATTGAATTTCTTCGAGTGGCAAATCAGATTCAGGAATATTGTGGGTATCGATATACTCTTTAAAGTTCTCATCTAATGGCTCTTCTCTGTATTTGAAGTCATCTTCATCCGAAGAATTTTTAAAATCATCGATTATAGACTTTCTTCTGCCTTGATTTCTATCTGTAATGACTGATAAGTTCTGGTCAGTAGTAGCCCTTTCCATTGACATTGAACCCTTCATAATGTGTACCGACTGCGTCTATAGGATTGTTCTATGATTGTTAAATGTATGGATGATATTATTGGTAAGACAATTCAATACGTCAACTCACTGCTTTATATAATTAGAATTCTTATCTTGCGCATAGGTCGGAAATCTCATTACTAAATGATTAGTGGTGGCCGACAGACAAATACAATGGTTTTAGCTTTAGTGACCTCAGTAGTGGATTATGGCCTAGATTCAATGACACACACTAGATGTAGGTCTATATTGGTCAATTGAAAGTGGGCAAGACGGACAGGAGTTTGGCAATCAAGATTTTGGCCGCAACCAAAGGTTCGGTAACTATATTTCGGAGTGCATTTGGTGTAAAAAATCCGAAGGATGAAACTATAAACCGTTAGTTTAAACCGTACATTATATACCGTTGAATATTCCTTTGGCTTGTGTATACGTTTATAGCTAAATCATTGTGTATATATTTATAATTGAATCACTATGTATACACTTATAGCTAAATCGTGTATTCCTTTATATCTACCCATTATGTGTCTTTTTTCTTCTTTAGGAGGTCTTTATATAAGTGTCCACATGCATCTTTATAAGTTTACTACACTATTACAATTCTTTAAGCACTTTTGAGTACTTCAATCTGTTTGATAAGGTAGTACTTAACTAGTATTGGCGACTTCTCATATTTCTTTAGTGTGAAGTATTAATGTAGGTGATGCTTTGGTGTACTGTTGTAAATTTTGCAGCCTATCGAGAATCTCACGACTCATCTCTTATAAACAAATATGAATACCTACAAACATAATAAGAATCATTATATATATGATCCAATTGAAAGTATAAGTCAATTAGAGGTATAAATCAAAAGGGATGTAGGGTAAATGAGGTCAATTGATGTAGAAAACACTTGAAATGTTATTGGAAAATTTCAGCCACTTAGGTATTAGCATACGAACTCAAGCCACGTCTCGAGATGAGTCCATATATACTCAAACGTATTATGAATAGTCTTATATGGTTTGCTTGAGGCAATCTATATGAATAAACAATTAGTGCTATGAGTAAAAAGAGAATAAGTACAAAATATTATCTATTTCTATTAAGTCTATATTCATCATAATCATTAATTAGTTCTAATTGAAAAACCAAAAATGTTACCAAAGAAACTGGTTTCAAATTTTGGCTCATATTTGATAGCTTGAGATCTGATCTCTGACATAATTTGTGCTTCTTTTTCTTGTGCAGTCATTCTTAGTGAATTATTAAGTTTTTAAGTTGTGATTTAAATCTGAATATATTAAGATTGTTTAGTAGGGAACAATTTATATTTATACAGAAAAATTTTTCGGACTTTTTTGGTACGCTCTAACCGCCTTTTTTAATTGTCCCCCTCATCCATTACTGGTTTATTTATTTATCGGGTTTGTAAATCCACGAACCTAAAACACAACGAAACGATTGGAAACTTGGCCAAGTCAATGTTTGAACTGTCACCTGATGGTTTCCAAGTTTGTTTATACCAATGCTTCACCCTTTGGGTGTTTTTGCTGTTGTCTTTTGGGCTGGTGTTGGTATCTGGTTTCTCGAGAATTGCAAATTTTCTTTTGATCGTGTGACGGAAAAACTTTAGGACAAATGGAATCAATTTTTCCATAAGTCATCGATGGATGAATGGATAAAAGAGAAACACAAACAATTATAGAAATGTAATTACATACTTAGAGTTAGGAGTTAGTATTGATAGGCTAGTTTAAAAAGAAAAACCTCTTTTGCTTTTTGAATGCTTGCAAACTTGTGTTTCTCTGTTTACGATGCTGTTTCAGGTGTGTAGACAACCTCAAATTACCAGAAACAACACTCAAAAGAATTGACTCACATAATACTAACGCTGAACAACATTGACTCACAAGCGTACTTACAAGAGCTCTCACACGAACTCTCACAAACGTATTGACTCAGAATAAGCGCACAATTGACAAAAGAACAAATGGTTAAATGGAAAGGTTTAAAGGAAGGTACACATCTTCCGTACCTCATTACTTAAACGGATTTTAGAATAGTAGTGTCACACACATACTGGTCATGTGCCCATGGGCACATGACCATTTTCAAACAAAATTTTAAATTTCAAAATCTTTATCTAGTCTTAACCTTAACCTATATTTTTGACTCCTCTTCATCTCTTTCTATCTTAAACTCAAGCCTCATCTCCTTTCTTTCCTCTTCTTTTTTCCACCTTTCAAAGTCTCCACTTTCTACTTTTTAACTTTTATAGCCCAGAAAGTTCCAGTGAGCGAAATCCATCTCACCATTATATCACCTAATGTCAATCATTGTTCCTATGAACTGACAACGTTTCGTTTAACTTCATTCTGGTATGTCTTATACTAACTTGGTTAAGTATCTTGTGAGAGATTCTCCAGTCGTGCGCGGCGCTACAACGTGGGTTATCAAGGCTTAATTAATTTTTTGCAGCAAGCGTGTGCAGACGAAAACGTGGGATAGATTTTGCAGCATCCAGCCATAAAGGCAGAAATCAAGAGATAAACCAAATGAAAAAGAAGGTCTAAAAGAAGGAATTAAAGACTTTTAGAAACAGAAAAAAGCTACCAGAAGTAAATAATTGGATAAATGGTTTATTTTTCCAAAAAAAAGGTTGAAAAAGGGTTAATACTGATGAAAAAAATGATAAAAAACTGTTAAAAACTAAACAAATAGAGGAGTTTTAAAAAGAATCTCTAAAACTAAAAACCTAACCTCTAAATAAGGTTAAAAGATTAATAATTACGATGATTAGCATGTAGAAAGTATTTATCGCCTGGAAAAGTAGATCCAACAGAACACATGGTATCGTAAATCTCTAACGTGGTTAATATTTTCTAGACCTTTGACAGATTCAATAACTCTTTAGAGACTTGATAGAGCTAAGAATTTTTCAAGCAAAGAACAATTAATTGACAAGAAACCGTCATGAAAATATTCACTTTTGACAGCACTGTCAATCATACAAAACAATTGATGATTTTTTGGTGGTTTTATAACTAATTTTCACCTGAAAAAGACATAAAAAAGCCAAAAAATACAATATTACCTTAGAATGGTTGGGCACCTTATTATTACAACTAGGCTTAAGATGCATACTAACCTATAATATTTTTAAAGTTCGAATCGTGGGTGAATTTATTAAGAGGCAATAATGAGATTAATTTCTTTTATTAAGAAAAATTCTCAGCTACCCAAAACGGTCTCTGCATAAAATTATATTATAAATAGTACCCAAATTCCATAATGAATTTTTTTCTCTGTTCTTGTTAATAAAACTAATAGTCTTTGTTACAATCACAAAAGGATATTTAAAAGGAAGTAACATACAAAGGGACAAAATGTCAGAAAATTTTAAATTTAACACTAAAGGTGGTAAAACCGCTTTTAAAGATTATACTGAAAAGTTTGCCCATATTGAAGATCCAATTGAAAGAAGAAGATTGGCTTTAGAAGAAATTGATAAAGCTGGTTTTGGTTGGACTCAAATGAAAATGATTTTAATTGCTGGGGTTGGTTTCTTAACTGATTCTTATGATATTTTTGCTATTAATTTAGGTACTTCAATGTTGGCTTATGCTTTATGGAATGGTACTATTCCAGATTCTACCACTACCTTGATCAAAGTTTCAACTTCAGTTGGTACCGTCATTGGTCAAGTTGGTTTTGGTTTCTTAGGTGATTACGTTGGTAGAAAACAAATTTATGGTTTAGAATTAATTGTTATGATTTCTGCTACCATTATTCAATGTACCTTAGGTGAATCTCCTGGTATTTCTTTCGTTGCTGTTTTCACTTTTTTTAGAATTATTATGGGTATTGGTATCGGTGGTGATTATCCTTTATCTTCCATTATCTCTTCAGAATTTTCAACTACTAAATGGAGAGGTGCAATTATGGCTGCTGTTTTCTCAAATCAAGGTTTGGGTCAATTATTAGCTGGTATTGTTGCAATGATTTTAGTTGCAGGTTATAAAGATGATTTAATTACTGCTGATTCTGGTGCTACTTGTGATGCTGCTTGTAAAAAAGCTTGTGATCAAATGTGGAGAGTTTTAGTTGGTTTTGGTTGTGTTCCAGGTTGTGTTGCATTATATTATAGATTAACTATTGCTCAATCTCCAAGATATCAATTAGATGTTAATGAACATGATGATTTAGAAAAAGTCGCTGATGCTGAAGCTGCTATTGATGAACAAATTAAAGAATTAGCTCCTCCAAAAGCTTCATTCCATGATTTCTATTCTCATTTCATTCAATGGAAATATGGTAAAATCTTATTAGGTACCGCTGCTTCTTGGTTCTTCTTAGATGTTGCCTTTTATGGTTTAGGTTTAAACTCTGCTGTTATTTTACAAACTATTGGTTATGCTTCTTCTCAAAATGTTTATCACAAATTATACAATTCTGCTGCTGGTAATTTAATTTTAATTTGTGCTGGTTCATTACCAGGTTATTGGGTTTCTATTGCAACTTTAGATACACTTGGTAGAAGAACTGTTCAATTAGGTTCATTCTTCCTTTTAACTGTTATCTTCTGTATTATTGGTTTTGCTTATCACAAATTACATGAAGGTGGTTTATTAGCTTTATATGTTTTAGCTCAATTTTTCCAAAATTTTGGTCCAAATACCACTACTTTTATTATCCCAGGTGAAGTTTTCCCAACCAGATATAGATCAACTGCTCACGGTTTATCTGCTGCTTCTGGTAAAGTTGGTGCAATCATTGCCCAAACTTGTATTGGTACTTTAATCAATCACGGTTGTTCAGCTGATAACCAAAATTGTTTCTTACCACATGTTATGGAAATTTTTGCATTATTCATGTTGTTAGGTATCTTTTCCACCTTATTATTACCAGAAACTAAGAGACAAACCTTAGAAGCTATTTGTGAAAAATACCATGATGAAATTGATACCACAAAGATTGGTAGAGATAGATATCTTGAAGAACACATTGATGTACCATCATCAACTGATAATAAAGATCACGAAGTATAAAATCCAGGTTTGATTGCCTTTAATGTCATATAATATAATATCACGGTTAATAGAATTTTCTTCCTCCCCTTTATCTCTACTTCACTTCTTTGAATCTGAGACTGAGGCTTTTAGTCTTATTAAGTCTTTATAGAACTTCTCAACTTCTCAGTGAAATATTCTGAGAAAGATTATAATGCAAATTGATCAAGAAGAGAATGTTAATGGATCTGACTACAGAATCGTTATAAACCACGGGAAGTCACCGGCACCAATACAGATATATATAAATAAGCAGAATGATGATAATCCAAATGGAGTTATCGCCAATAATTTTGGTGGATACATATATTCAATCAAATCACCAAAAGGTGAAGTAATTCAACTGGTATTGAAAAATGGAGGTAATTTAGAAGAATGTAAGAATTTGGGTAATTTGATATGTTTGAAATATGGGGTGCCGGTGTTTGTTAATATGAATGGAATTCAAGAGTTTGATTTCAAAGCTTTATTGATGAAGGTTGTCGAATTTTTAAACCCACATAATGATGATTTAAAACGTAAATAGGTATGAAAATAAATATTTCTTTAATAATCTGATCACGTATATTAAAAACTGATATGAATATATAAAGGTCGTTATACGGGTAAAACAGGTTGGTCATTATTTTTTAATGGGAAATATTTCACATAGAATAAGAAAGCACCCAGACCACCTAAAGAAAAACCAAATAAAATGTCTGTTAAATGATGTCTGTAATCAAGAGATCTACTAATACCAATGAACAATCCAACAAGTATATAACCATAACTGAAAAAGTATTTATAGATTGGTGAACTTCTGTTTAATTGGAATTCATGATGTAACCAAATTGCTAAATATATTGCTCCACACATGGCTAATGAAGAATGACCTGAAGGACATGACTTTAACCCATCTAATAATCTCCAATTAGTTGTTGCAGGATCATATGTGGTACATACTTCAAGTGTGACATATTTGTCCAAAATAGTATCAGATCTAGGCATACATCTAGACAAAAAGTCCGGTCTTGGTCTTGCGATCCAAATCTTGAGTAAATCAGTGATACAGCCAATTGTAACAAAGTTAACAGTAAAAGAAAGTACAGTCACATGTAAATGATGAATAGCATCATAATTTAAGCCACGTCTTTTGTATAAAATAGTAGCAGTCATAATAAAAAGTGGAATTATGTAAGTCAACACGTATAATTCAAAATCATTGACAATTTGGACTTCAGCGAAATCATGTTGAATTTCTGGATTATTCAACTTGAAAGGTCTGAAATATGGAATGGCCCATTCTAAATACAAGGCGAATATTAGAAATACTATCCCAGTAGCGATCCAATCAGTGGTATATTTCTTGAAATCTGACTTTATGTATTGACGAAACATAATTTATCGCGAGTACTACAAAGAAGAATTTAACTATGTATTGAAAATTTTAAACTATCAAATTTTTAAAGTTTGAATTATCCTTAATCTTATCAAGACATTAACCTGTGATCTCATTGTTGACCATAATATTATTGTTGTGAAGTTATTGTAAATTCAGATAAAAGAGAAGAAGAAAAATAAAGATATCTATCTTATATTTAATTAAAATACTTGTCCGTTGAGGAACCCAAATTAATGCAAACTCTATCCAAATAAACCCCAAAATAGTGGTACAGAACAAAAACAAACAACTATATAATTCTTTTTTTACTTTTTTAATATTTTATGCAATCATTAAGATCAATTAACCGGTTGAACGTTAATTGATGTGTGAGTCGTTACATTAATCATAAGTAATTTCAACCAAATTGACTATTTCAAATTAAAGCAAAGTCATCACTTTTATAACCAAAATTAATTAACTTATAAGTTTAATTTTTTTGGTTGTTCCCAAGGGTTTTCTTGGTTAGTGAAATGACCGTAACTTGCGGTTTTGAAATAGATTGGTCTAGCTAAATCTAATTCTTTAACTAAAACACCTGGTCTTAAATCAAAATTCTTTTTGATGATAGCAACTAATTCTTCACTTGAATAAGTTGAAGTACCGTAAGTATCAACATAGATTGATAATGGTTCAGCAACACCAATAGCATAAGAGAATTGAACTAAAGCTCTTTTAGCTAATTTAGCATGAACTAAAGATTTAGCAACCCATCTAGCAGCATAAGCAGCTGATCTATCAACTTTTGAGTAATCTTTACCTGAGAAAGCACCACCACCGTGAGCACCCCAACCACCGTAAGTATCAACAATGATTTTTCTACCGGTAACACCAGCATCACCTTGAGGACCACCAATAACGAATCTTCCTGAAGGTTGAATGTGGTAAACAGTTTTATCATCTAATAATTCACTTGGAATAACTTTTTTAATAACATGTTTTAAAATTTCAGATTGTAAATCAGCGGTTGAAATTTCATCAGCATGTTGAGCAGAGATAACAATGGTATCAACTCTTAATGGGATGACAGCACCACCGTTCTTTTTGTATTCAATGGTGACTTGAGTTTTAGTATCAGGTCTTAACCAAGGTAAAGCACCAGATCTTCTAGCACTAGCTAATTCAGCATTTAATTTATGAGCTAATAAGATAGTTAAAGGTAATTTTTCATCAGTTTCATCAGTGGCGTAACCAAACATAATACCTTGATCACCAGCACCTAAATCTTCTAAAGCTTTTTCATAATGTAAACCTTGAGCGATATCAGGGGATTGTTGTTCAATTGCAACTAAAACATTACAAGTTTTGTAATCAAAACCTTTAGCAGAGTCATCATAACCAATATGTTTGATGGTATCTCTAATAATTTTTTGGTAATCTAATTGAGCTTTAGTGGTAATTTCACCGAAAACCATAATCATACCAGTTTTAGCAGCTGTTTCACAGGCAACTTTTGATAATGGATCAATTGCTAAACAAGCATCTAAAATTGCATCTGAGACTTGATCACAAATTTTATCTGGATGTCCTTCACCAACGGATTCTGAGGTAAATAAGAATTTTTCTTCGGTAGTCATAATGATTGAACTATTTGTTTTTATGTATTTGGGTTGAAAATTTTTCCAATGGGAATCTGATGGTTTAAATAAAAATTTTCGCAAGTCGTTGAGACTTAAACGAGTCTACACTATGTCGGATTCTCAGACATTAATACTGAATCTTTATAATCTTGTCAACAAGCTAAGACTTATAAATCCTCTGTCTTGTAACCCTAGAGTCTTTTAGTTGTTTATTCTTACTGTTTTCCTTTTTTTGTGTGTGTTTTTATGTATCTTTAAGAGTTTAGTATCTTTTATAGAGTCTCCTATCGATCTCATTTGAGAGAAAACGTTTTTTGTTGAGTAACACGAGTAGTTATAGTTAAGGCTTATAGAGTCTATTATATTTAGAAATGGTGTACCTTGGTGTACCATGGTGTACTATACTTAGACATACCACACTTTAAATCGCTTTTATAATTAAGAATTATTACAGCTTTTAGTCCCTTAGAGCCACAAATACCAAAGCCAGGTTCAGAAACACTAGAATAAGACCTACGGCCCTTCAGGGCCGTAGGTCTTGTTCTAGTATACTTGTCCTCTAGTGTATGATACCATTAGACTATTTGAGTTATACTATTGCAGATATCCTATCTTAGTTTGGCTATCTTTAGTATACTATCTTTATTATATTATCTTAATATTACACTGTACTAAGTTATCTTGAATTCACCTTAAACGGTAATTTATACGAGCATCGCGTCCACAGTCAATTTACTCTCAGTACATCGACTCTTTTCGACTCTGCTAAAATTATAAGATCATTTCACGTGATCAGTGCATGTGAAATTCAATTTTTGATTATGTAAATGTTATGTAATTTTGTTTGACGAATTTGTGATACATCAGTGCACCGAGTTTCACGATAATTTTTTTGAAGACGCGATTTTGCAACTAAAAAAACAATTTTACTACAGCGGCTAGTATATAATGGATTTGATTGATGAAATAGAGGATATACTGCCCAGTATCACGTACGGTGAAAGGTATGAGACATATAGTGATAGGGAAAATGACGAATCCAGTGACGACGAAGTCATTAATACCCAAACCAATGAAAGTGATGATGAAAATGATGAGTCCTTAAAATCTAATCAATCTGGTTTAAAGAGTCAATTATTTGATAAATTGAATGCCATTAAACTGAGAATCAATGGAGATGATGAAGTAGCTGAAACTGAAACTCAGATAGAAACCGAAATTCCTCAACAATCCTATTTACCTCAATTACAGGTTGATTTATCTGAAATTAAAACTCAAGTTATAAATCAAGATACTCAAATAATTAATCCCCAAAATACCGAACAAAATACAGAACTTGAAAATGAAACTCAAATAGTGCAAACACCTGAACAGAAAAGACAAGCGATAATTGAAAAAAGATTAAAAGAAAGACAATTAGCTAAAATCAAAGAAAAACAAGAATTACAACAAGATATTTCAAACATTACTTTGACCGATGAAGAGAATGATGAAATTGAAATGTCTACAATTTCTCATAAACCTAAAGACAAAGATCTTAAGGAAATAAAGAAGTTCTTAGATATTCAGAAAAGAGATAATTTATTCCAAAACTTACCAAATTCCCAACCTACCAAAAAGTTCACTACAAGTCAATTTCTTAATGATTTCGAATCTGATAATGAAGAAAATATTGATCCAGTCAATGACGAACTCATCCCCCAAAATTCTTCTCCCCATACTTCTCCAATCCCAAATCATAAGACTCCAATAGAAGTCTATAAATTGAATTTACTAAATAAAGGTAATATCGAATTGGAAGATGACCATTTACCAAATTTATCAAAAGATTTAAAATTACTCATAAAGAAAAAATATTTAACTAATAAACCTATCAGGAAGATTTCTAATAATAATAAAAACTTATTCAAGAAATTATTCAGTTTAAACATAAATCAATTAACTGAAAATCAAATAGGGAAAATTTCACAGAATTTAAATGAAATTGAAGATGAACAAGATGAAGAAATAATGGGTTCCTTATTGGAAAGAGAAATTGAAAGAGTTCAAAGAATCAGAAAGAAAGAAAAATTAAAAGAAAGAGCTAAATTGGCCTTGTTGGGAAAAGACGATGATCAAGGACCACAAGAAGTTGATGAAAGTGATTACGATAGTGAAGTTGCCGATAGTGAAATCGATCAAGATGAACAAGATTTTAGTAATAATGATGAATCTGCAGATGATCAAGAAGAAAATGAAGACGAAGCTGACAATGAAAACGATAATGAAGGTGACAATGATGAAGTGGTAGCAGTAAGAAGATCCAAAGCTGTTGTACTTGATGATGATGATGACGATGAAAATGAACAAGGTGATGACAACAAAATTGAAAAGCTTGATGACAAGCCTCTTCAAGAGCCTGACTCTATTACATCAAATTCACATTCGGAAATAGATGATTATAAATTTGACGATTCATTTAATAAATCATTATTGTTCAGTAATTTAAAACCTTTTAATCCTAAACAATCTGAAAACCAAAATGAAAGTATTCTTGAAAAAGGTGACCAGACAAGCCTTCAAATAGATTCTCATCAAGCTAGCACCCAAAAAGTTGGCTTGGATGAAACAACAATTGTTGATCAAGAAACAACTGTAGCAGATGGTCAAACTCAGTCAACTCAAATCATTCAAAACGATACACAATTAATTAGTACTCCACTTAATGACGAAACTCAAATAATTCAAAGCACTCAAATTGACGAAGAAATTACACCAGCTTTAGTAAGTCAAGGAAAAAAATCAATAGAACTCAATAAAATTGATGAAGCAGATGAAGAAGACGAAGCAGAGAATGAAGAAGATATCCAAGCTAGGATCAAGGCTTTTGAGGAAAAAATAAGAAGGAAAGAATTAAAACTATTAAAAAGACGTAAGGAAATGGAACGTAAAGGGTTGAAAGACATAATTGAAGGAGAAGCGGAAGAAAGTGAAGATGAATGGGCCGGCTTAGGTGGTAATGATGAAGAATTAGAAGAAGTGGCCAATAGTGAAGATGAAAGGATGATTGATAATAACTTGAAAATTGATTTAAATGATGATGAAGTCAAAAAGAAGTTCATGGAACAATATCAAATTAAAGATCAGAAGGAATTAGAGAAATTAATAGACGATATAAAAAACCATAAATTAATTAAGAAGGTGGGGAATAAGTCCGGCTTAAATATAGAATTAAGTGATGAAGAAGATGAATTATTGGTTGCATATCGTAAACAAAAATTGAATGAACAAAGATTGAAAGCCAAAGAAAATGAAAAATTATTCAAAAAGATTAAATCTGAAAAATCTAAAGCCTTTTTTGAAAGTATTCAAGACGATTCTGCACCTATTGTTATTGATGATGAACCAGAATCTTTTCAACCCGATAGTGAAACTCAAGAAGATAATAAGAGCGGTAAGGAAGTTATCGAAGAATCATTCATCAAGTCTAAATTATCATTTTTGACTAACCCAGTTAACGAATATGAAATTGAACAACATAAATCAAATTTCCAATACGATATAAGTGACGAAGAATATGATTATGATATAAATTCATTGAAAATGAAATCATTGAGTAATTTACGTAAACGTCCTTTCGAAGAATTGGAAATAGAGACTGATGATGATAATGATGATAACGATGATAACGATACCCAGAGAGATACCGATACTAAGGACACACAAGATGATGATTTTGATGATGATGACTTGATGCCTTCTAGAAAACCATCAATTATCAAATCATTTAAATCTGCATCCACGCCATCATCATTCTCGGGTGTTACTGTTTCTAAACAATATAAGATTGCCACAGGTTCAAAAGCATCAATCACATATATTTCTAAGAAAAAGAAAACCAAAATTAATTTAAAAACTGGTAAGAGTGTTTTGAAAACAAACACCAATAACTTCAACTAATCAATTAAAGAATGATTAATTAAACGCTAAAATATGACTGACTAATAAAAATTAAACATTATAAATAAAATTAATATACAAAAAAGATTCAATCAATGAAAGGAAGTGAAAAATATGCAGCTCTGATTAATAATTAAATAATATTAATAGGACAAACTACTTTGTAATGCATCTTGTAAGGATCTATTACTAAAATTTTGCATGATTGGTGTATTAAAAATTGAACTTTGGCCATGATTGATTACGAAAGATTTATTCGAATTGACAATTAAGTTGGATGATGATGAAACATTTGGAGGTAGTCTCTTACTATGAATATCATTTGTTATTGTAATTGGACTTGATTTCGGGGTATTCTTTAAGATATCCAATTTATTACGCTTTTTCTTTCTTGTTGGAGCTTGAAAGTTCAGTTTATTTGTTCCAGTTATTAGTTTTGGAGGATTCGGTTCATTCTGCATTAATGACATGAATGTTTCAGTTAAAGACCTGCCGATTACAGAATTTTGACTCTTTTGAGGTGAATTCAATAAATTCAAAAGAGAAAATGCAGTTTTTCCTTTTGATGAAGATGACAATGCTGTTAATGACGACAATGAGGAAGATGATGAGGATGATGATTTGGAAGCTGATGATGGTTTTGATGGAGATGCATCACTTGAATTTAAAGACCTATCCTGAGTTTCTTTCTTTGGAGTATTCAATACTCTACTCAATAAAGCTTTGGAATTATCATCGGTCTTTGAAAAGTTACCTGAAGGATTGCTTGAATAAATTGATTCAATTGTTGGTGAAATGTGTTCTAAAGAGGGTTTGATATTGTCAATTGGATTATGAAATTTTTTGTTAAATTGATTTACATGATCATCAGTGACGACTACACCATCGAAAATGTCTGTTTTATGATTATTGGGGGAAGGGGATATGTTAATGCTAGCATCACTGGTTGTTTTCTTTAGAACGTAAGGATAGCTATTTGAATTCAAGTTTATTCTAGATTTCCTAAGGTAATTTTCAAAATTTTCGAAATTTGATTCGTTTGAAATTGTAGATTCATTATCATCAAAAATTTCATTTGGGATCAGCTCTATTTGGGGCTCTGTGTTGATATCAAAGATCATATCTAGATCAGAAGTCGAGTCATTGACCATGCTTTCTGGAGTATCATCAAAATCGTTACCATAAGGATGGTCCAATGAACTTGATTCATTTGATTCATTTCTATTAAATTTATTTCCATTAAGTTGATTTCTATTAAATTCATTTCTATTGAGGTCATTTCTATTGAGGTCATTTCTAGTGAGGTCATTGATTTCAGTGTATTCATGCGTATATGCTTCATTATTATCTAATTCGTTGTGCAATTCGTTAAGTTCGTTTACTGGTAAATTTGGATCATAAGGAATATTTGAAGAATTGATTTCATCGAAAGACGATTGTTCTAGGACAGGACTAACGACGTTGGAGAAAATGTTTGAAATTCTGTAGTGGGATTTCTTCTTGTAGACCTTATTGGGCTTTGTTTTTATAGGTTTCAAAGACAAGTTAGAAATTGAAACAGATTTTGGAATTTTCAAAGAAGCCTTTGAGTCCTTTGTACCAAGGTTGTGTGAATTGTGGTGCAAAGGGGAAGAAAGGGAATTATGGTCTAGATTCTTAAGATAAGTGAATTCATTGCTGAGGTTCATGAGGATGCTATTATTGGTGAAGGAGTCATTATTTTGGAAATCATGTTCGAAGATATCTGATCTTATACTCAAGTCATTATAGCAGTTTAAGATTTCATAATTTTTCAAAAGATTATTGGACTCATCTAAAATCTTCATATCTAAGGTCGATAGACTATCACTAGTATGAATATCATGGGCTAGACCATTGTGGACTCCATTTATAATTGAATTTGATCTGGATTCAAGATTTTGTGCAAGGAGTATCAACTCATCAAGACGACTCATTATGGGACTTAAATGAAAAAAAAAAACCCCCCAGTAAAATACTTTTTTAAAAGCACAAAACAGCTACAATAAAGGGTACCACAATAAAGGTAGACAAGTCTTTAGTACTGGACTGACACAAACTTATGGATCTCTTACCTGAATTATGTCCTGGTTGACTTTTTACAGTTTTAGTCTATTGGTTATCTGCAGGCCGAGTGTTGATGTTTATTTTGATTTAGAGATGAGATCCCAAAACGGACAGTTTTGAACTTTATTGAGTAAACTAATGATGGAATTATGTACAAGACAATGAGCTGGGTTTATTAGGCTGTAGCCTAAGGTCTCCAGGGTATATAGAGTGTTCTTCTTACTTGTTTAGTCTCGTAACAACCTTTAGTTTTGTAACAACCTTTAGTTTTGTAACCTTTAGTTTCGTAACATAGTAAGGTTTTATAAGAAAGAAGTTCGAACTTATTAGACGAGACATTATATTCATCCTATTAACCATTTTTTCTTCGTTCTCTCCTTTTTATTTTGCTTTTTTTTTTATGATAGTTTTTTATGATAGTTTTTTGTCATAGTTTAATCCCTTTTATAATCTTGTTCTTTTGGAGGTTGATAATCTTTCAATCTCTTTTCTCTATTTTCATCAAGAGTTTGTTGTTGTTTTTCCATCTTATCATCCAACTTCTTTTGCTTCTTCTCATGCTTATTCAAGAAATACTCACCAGACTCAATTTGTAAATCAATCTTTCTAGGTAATTGTTGAGGTGGGAATGGAGTATAAACTTTCTTTGTGATTTTAGATTTATCGACCTTCTTTCTTTGAATATTACGTTTCTTAAACATAGGTAAGAACCTTGACCAATCTTCATTAGCTAATTCTGGTTTTTTACTTAATTCTTGTTTAATCATTAATTCTTTAATATGATAAATTGGATGAACATTATTCATACAATCTTCAACTACTCTTCTAACATCTTTTAATCCCTTATATGGACCCATGGCACTAACGGTATTACCTTGAACCAATATATAACAACTGGTTAATAATTCTAATGCTTTTAATGTATTCCCATTTGGTCCAACTAATCTTTGTCTTCTCTTAATAAATCTTTCTTTATTACTTACAAAATTTCCAATTTTAATCACATCACAAGCAATATCATCTTGTAAAACTTTTATTGCTTGAGGTAATGGTACTGATCTAGCTAATAATTTTATTAAATCTCTGGCTTTTAAGATAATTGCTGGATCAAATGTTTTTCTAGTAGTTTTAACTGTCATACTACCATCAACTAAATTTAATTCACATCCAATATGATGTTTTTCTAATATTTTAGTTAATTCATTCCAAATGGATTTCAAATATACTTCTCTATATTTTGGAAATAATGTCATGAATGATGACTCTTCTGCAAATGGTTGTCCTGAAACATTATCTTCAGGTTTAAATTCTTCAATTTTCCATTTATCAATATCTGGTGTATCCCATGGTTTATCACGATTATGAGTAGAAACCATTTTTCTCTTTGTTCTGCTTTATTAGTTTATGCTACTTGTTATTTGGTTGTTGATTGTCCTATAATATAGCTATAAATCACTAATGATGAGTAGATGAGTTTTTGGTGATGAGCAAATTTTATCTCATCGCATTTTCCCAATGGTAAAGAATAAGAATACAAATAAGAACAATTCTAAAATAAAGAAGAGTAATAGGTCAGGTAAGCCCAACAATGTATCCAAGGGTAAATCTAAGGCTACTAAGGTTAAGATAGATAAGTTGAATGCAGATTTGAATAACATTGAACAAATCAAATCCTTGATTAATAGTTCTGAATCTAAAGAGAAAAATTCAATTTTCGATCCTAAATCCATGAAAGAAGATTTAACAAAGTATAATGAGAAAAAAGAGAAGGATAAGCAAGTCCGTGATGATCTTCAGAAACAATTAGATTTGTTAACTGGAATGGGATTGTAATATTGAACTGGTCTTCAATATTGTATTATAGTGAGTATATAGAGTAATATAGTATATTTTCTTGGATTATTCTAATATTATCTGGTAATACTTTAGTATTATTTAGTATAATTTCAGTATATTATTATTATTTTATTATTGCTTTATTATTACTTTAAAATAAATAATGAGTAGTAATAGTATTGTACTATTATTATTAGTGCTCACTAGTGCTAATATTGCACTGTTTCTAATAATTGGACTGTTTCAAATAATTGGACTGTTTCTAATAATTGGCATTAGTGCCAATATTATTATACTAGTAGTTAAATTGTTAATCTAATATTATACTATATCACACTATATTATGTTTCATACTACATTCTACTATATTATGTTTCATATTATATAATACTATATACGAGTGTTAAAGTATATTATATCAATAACATCACTAGAGTTACTTAATTGTAAGAAAAAAAAATTAAAGTAATGTAAGTCAACTAATGAATTAAGTTAGATACATCAAATATGCATTAAGCCTAATTAGTCATCCAATCAAGTCACTGCCTGATTAAATTCACTTATAATACTCTCGTCTATAAATGAAAAGATATAAGGGGCATAATCGAAAATCAAATTACCACGAGGGCTCGCTAACGTAGGGCCATGCAATGGCCCTACCTTAGCGAGCCCTCGGCCTAGCCTCAAATAAATTTGTCTCAATAATCCCACGAAAAGGAGTTGAAATATTCTACACGCGACGCGATTTGAAAATCTTTCATAAGTTTTGGGATAAATCCTAGATTTATTTAACTTTTATCAGCGTGTTGAAGAACTACTCAAGACATAACTAGTTACCAACTAAAACAGGTTAGAAAATATTGATTATTGAAAAGAATTAATCTTATATCGACTGTTTAAAATACCTTTTATATCCCATTCCATTCGTTTAAAGAAATTAATTACCATTGGCGCTTATCCATAAAACAGAAAACTTTTTTAATAGTTTGTTTTCAAGTGTTTTCCAATAGTATTCCCAGTAATTATAGATACAAAGGGTCAGTTGTTTACATTAATATTGTGTCTGTATATATTTGTGTGTTCCCTGTTGTCGTTAACAAGTTGATCTTTGGTTGAATATGTCATTCCATTCAAGACAACCTTCAATTGCATCGTCAATTTTATCAAATGCTACAAGTCATCCTCAATTCATCGGTCCTTGGAGATTAGGTAAAACCTTGGGAAGAGGTGCTACCGGTAGAGTTCTTTTAGCTACTCATAAAGTAAATGGCCAAAAAGCCGCCGTTAAAGTTGTTTCAAAATCTGAATTAGATGAAGATGATATTAAACCTTCAACTAAAAATAATCAAGGCGGTTTACCTTATGGTATAGAGAGAGAAATTATTATTATGAAATTATTAACTCATCCAAATGTTTTAAGATTATATGATGTTTGGGAAACTTCTAAAAATTTATATCTTGTCTTGGAATATGTTGAAGGTGGTGAATTATTCGATTTATTAGTTGAAAGAGGTCCTTTACAAGAACTCGAAGCAATCAAATACTTCAGACAAATTATCTTAGGTACTGCTTATTGTCATGCTTTAGGTATTTGTCATAGAGATTTAAAACCTGAAAATCTTTTATTAGATTCTAATTTAAATGTTAAATTAGCTGATTTCGGTATGGCTGCTTTAGAAAGTAATGATAAATTATTAGAAACTTCTTGTGGTTCTCCCCATTATGCTGCCCCAGAAATTGTTTCAGGTTTAAGATATCATGGTTTCGCAAGTGATGTTTGGTCTTGTGGTGTCATCTTATTTGCTCTTTTAACCGGTAGATTACCTTTTGATGATGAAAATATCAGAGATTTATTATTAAAAGTTCAAGCTGGTTCTTTTGAAATGCCTCATGATATCAGTTTTGAAGCTCAAGATTTAATAGGTAAAATGTTAACCGTGAATCCTGATCAAAGAATTAAAACAAGTTTAATCTTGAAACATCCTTTATTAAATAAATATCCAATTCCAAATGAAGATTTAATCAGTGTGAAGAGTTTACCTCATCCTCAAACTGCTTATAAATCTTTAGGTTCAATAAAGAATATTGATAAACAAATCTTACAGAATTTATCAATCTTATGGAATGATAGATCTCAACAAGATATTATCAATTGTCTATTAACAAGTGGTCCAAATCCTGAAAAAACTTTCTATGCTTTACTTTTGAGGTATAGACATAATCAAGACGATTATGCTGATGGTTTCCATTCTAATTCAGCTGTAACTGGTAGAACCACTGGTAACTCAACCATGGTTAGAAATAATTCCATCAAGAATACTCCAAGAAAGAAAAGGGCAAGTCAGATATCTGCTTCATCTTCAAGACATAGACCAGTGCTGTTCCAATACAAAAATGGAGTAAGAACGAGTGTTATTAATAATGGAAGAATTTCTGCCTCATCCAGTGTACAAAATTCACCATATAGATCTCCATACAAATCTCCTAGGGCTTCAAATTCTCCTAAGAAATTCATGAATAATTCACCATATAGAGGTTCTCCTAGAAGATCACCTTTCAAATCTCCACGTAAAATGGATTATTCAACTTCTAACTCAACTACACCACCAGCTATTCCAAGAAATATTTATAATGAAATTGTATCAGCTCAAAGGAATAATTCTATGACGATGCCTCCTCCTTTACCTTCAAAGGACAGTATGGATCATTATAAAAGAATCTCCAACTATAACGCAAATCATCCAGAAAATCATCCTGATTCTAATCTTGCTTCAGGTGACTTGTTGGCATCTGCTAATCTTTCTTCTTCCCCAGCTAAATCTCCTAAAAAGAGAAACTCAATGATGAGATCTGCTTCAAAGAATAGATTGTCAAGAAGAAAATCACTCAGATTATCTATGACAGGGGGCTTGAAACGTAATTCTATCACTGTTAAATTATTATCAACATATGCAAAATTATCTGGTGATTCCGATTGGGAATATATGGATAAACAAACAAGAAGAACTTCAGCAACTTTTGCAACATTGTGTGATAAGATATTTAATCAAGAAGACTATGATGAAGATGATGAAAAGTTGGTTGATGAAGAAGAAAAGCAGGCTATGGAATATGAAAGATTAATGGAATTGGAAAGAAAGAAACATGAAGCTGAATTAAAGGCAAGAAAAGAGTTAGCCAAACAAAGAAGAAGGCAAAAGAGAAAATCTTTATTATCATCAAGAAAATTATCCATTTTCATTAAAGATGATGTCAACAATAGTGAAAGTGAAATAACAGTTAATGGTACTGATAATGAAATCAGCCAGCCAAAGAGACAAACTAAAACAGAGCAAAATGCTAATTTGAGGTCAATCTCTGAAGGTACTGGAAAAGCTTTGGATCCTGATGAATTAACACCAGAAGATTTGGCAAATATAAAGAAGAGATCTGTAACCCAACCAGTTCCAAGACAAAGAAAGCACCCAATTCTTACTAGAAGACCAGTATCCAGATTAGATCCATTATGGACTGCTTACGAAAATGAGGAATTAAATAGAGCCAAAGATGCTTTGGATGCAGAATATAAAGATTCTAAATCGAAGAAAAATAAGAAAAAGAATAGAGAATCTGTCATCTCAGTTATTGATATGCAAGATGATGATGAAAAACCTGAAAGAAGCAAGAGACAAAGTAAGAATTACAAATTACCTGATATCGAAATGGAAAGAAGTGATTTAAGCGATGAATACTTGTCTGAAATCAGGAAATCAAGGTTACTTAATTCCCAATTGAACATAAATGGAATTGTCAAGGGTGAAAAACAAATTGAAATTCCAAAGAAAAATCAAAGACCAAAGACTTTAATCGGAGATGTTAAAATTCCTAATGTTACAAGAAAATCAAGAAACTTCACTAATTCGAATAAGAGATTGAGTGTCTTATCTATGTACTCCACAAAAGAATCATACCGTGATTTGAGTTCAATAATTCAAGATGAGAGTAACAAGGAAAATACCAAAACAATGCCAGCCATGAGAACCAGTTTTGCTGATAGGTTGAATAGAGCTGGTTTACCAGAATCTTATGAAGAGGAAGATGAAGAGCCATTAGATGAAGGATCAATAATGGATTTTGATGAACACTTAGCAAATAAACGTTCCAGTTACTATGCTGGTACAAGATCAAACACTGTTAAGAGATACTCAAAACAATCTACTAGACCAGTTTCAGAATTACCAACCTTACCACCTGCTGATAAATCCTCAAAATCAAAGAAAGCTACCAGAGCAAGCAAATATGATGAAGATGAAACATTTGCTACTAAGGCTGATAGAAGAAGAAGTACCAAGGAAGATGTTGATTATTACGGTGGTGTATTGGATCGTGATGAAGATTTGGGTGATGAAGATGAAGAACTTGAAGCTGAAAGTGAACCAAAATCAGAAGATTACGAAGAAGGTGAAACTAAAGTATTCGAGAATATCAAATTACCACCTTCAAAACAAGAAGAAAGAAGATCAAATAATAAAAAGACTAAATCAATGTTACCAAGTGCTGAATCTATGTTGGTACCTAACTTTGAAATGTTGGCTAAGCAACAGGAAGCAGGTTCCAAGCCTCCAAGAACTTCAGCTGCACCAAAACCAAAACAACCAAAGCCATATGCGGCTACTAAATCTAATACATATCCAAAACCACCTGCTGGAGATCTTCAGAAACCAAAAGTTTTGGAGGATTCCACTAATAAACCTAAAAATAAATCAATCTTCAGAAAACTATCTTGGGGTACTAAGAAGACTATGGATGAAGTAACAAATACACAATTGCCATCACCAGCTAATTCAAGGGATCAATCATTCGAAGAGAAGCCACAACAAAGACAAAATTCATTTTTCAGATGGTTTTCATCTTCACACGAAGAAGACTCTGTTGATTCAGAGATAAAGAGATTCCATACAATCTTACCAAAACAAGAAATGTCAACTGCTTTGTTTGCTTTATTGAATTCATGGACTAACTTTGGTTTAAAGAATTTAAAGAATGATCATTATTCTTATATAATAACTGGGGCAATTTCCAAACACAATGCTTTTGATTTAAAGAGTTGTAAATTCAGAATTAAAATTAATGCAAGAGAATTCAACCAAAAATCAGAGATTGTTTGTGCAAGGGTTAAAGGTTCAAAGGTGACATCAAATACATTGTTCAAAGAGGTTGAAAAAGTTTTACGTAAAGAGGGGGTCATGGATAATTAAAAGGACGAAAGATGAAGTTTGAAAATTATTTCAAAAGTTTTTTATATTCACAAAAGTTTTAATTTTATTTTATTGTACAGTAACATTTTTCATATATGTATATGTATATATATATGTATAGTTTATACTCGTTATTCTAATAGAGGTTTGTTTAATAATACATTAACTACGAATATTCTAAATTTCTAAATCTATTTTTTTTTTTTTTTCTGTTGAAATAAAAATTGGTTGCAAAAAAGATTTATTGTAAAAATCACTAAAAAATTACATTTCTTCAATTTCATATTCAGTACCAGAATTATTATTTTCAATAACAACAACAACCTTTTGCTGGTCATCTTCATCAGTGTCTAGAGGTTTGGAAGGTATATAGGTAGGACCAACAGTATGAGTGATTTCACCCAAACCCCATTGAGTTAACATTGAAATAAAGCCTGTTGATAAAGCAATTTCTCTATCAATTTGGGATTCATCAATAAGCATTTCAAAATCGAATTTGAATTGTCTCATCAACTTGACTTTGGCAATTCTTAGTCTCTTCTCTTCATATAATCCATTAGGATTGATAATTTTTTCTAAAAACTTTGAACCTTTATTCCATGAGTATTTTGCACCATCGTTTAAATAAAAGGTTTGAAAGCCACCTGTCAAAGCAAATTCAGATGAAATATTTCTGTGAGTTAAGCCTTGAATAGAGTGGAAATCAATGGATTTATTCAAAAACCTGGTATTAATGGTTGCAACTTCCTTACGTTCAGGGAAAGTCAATAAAGACCAGACAGGATTGAAAGATGATAATCTCTCAAAGGAATAGATTTGATTTCCAACAGAATCGAAAACATTGATGACTCTTCTTTTATCTTTCCATAGAGCTCTGATATAATATGAATTTGGATACTCGGTCAAGGGAAGAACATTAGCGTTGGATAAGTTTAGGTCAAATAAATTTTTTAACCCCAAGTGTTGTAGGAAGAAAGTAGAATACGTTAAGGAGGTGGTTAAAGTATCAACAGCAATAGCTTGAATAAAACTTGACATAGCAAAGATAGTTTTCAAAAAGCCACAAATGAAAGTAAATTATATTAAGAAATACAAAAAGATGCAAAATACATTTGAAAAAATATTACACAAAGATACATAAAGATACACAAAGATACACAAAGATACACAAAGATACACAAAGATACACAAAGATACACAAAGTTAAATATAGATTAAGATAGAGATAAATGAGAAAGATAAAAGTAAGTGATCGTTATATATAATCATACGTAGTTTACATTAATAGATTCCCCAAACATCTTCACAACCATGGCAGAATTTTGAACAAGCAACAGAAGCAGATAAAGGATAATTTGAAAGACCAATTTTTTCATCAACAAATTCATCAGCGAAATTATCTTTACCTCTAGCCATAGCACCCACAAATACACAGATACTTTCAGAATCATCTAAAGTTTCGACATAATCTTGAACTCTTTTGATTTCAGCATCAAAAGATAAGGTAATTTTTCTACATTTTGTAGGTAAATGGTCTGTAATAGGATTTTTGATAACTTTTAATAATTTTTCTTCAGAGTTTACTGATCTGATACTCAATTTATGTAACAATTGGACCATTAACCCACTGAATCTTTTGAAAGTTCTTGGGATTCTAACTGAAGGGTTAACTTCAATTAGCACTCCTCTAGCGGTTTGAATGTAAACTTGTAATTTCCCAGCCTTATTTATTGGAGAATCCAATAAGGTCAATAAACATTGGTGAGTAATATCTGGTCTAGCCTCTGCGATATCTCTACCCATTTTTTTCAATAATCCTTGATGATCATCACAGTTCAATAATGCATATTTATCCCCAGATCCACTGCTTGAAACCTTATGAGTTTCTAAACACGCTTGTGAAAGAACAACAATCAACCTCTTGGTGCTCTTATCTCTGGAAGTTAATGGAGTTGGTTGTACTGGAACAAGTGAAGCTGGTGGTGCGGATGAGCTTTCCTTTTCTTTATGGTCTTTACTATTAGTTTCGGTCATTTTATTACCTCTTATCTCTCTAAAAAATTCGTCCTTTTCCCACTATTTGTTTAGAATATCACACAATGAATCACTATATCTACCCTAGGCTACTATATTTACAATTATCGCCGTTTCTAGCTCGCCTTCTGCTTCTACTCTATCGCAATTCTATCGTACTTAATACTTCTCTCAAAATTTTTCACTGATGAGATATAATGCCGGTCGTGCGAGATGGCAGACTTTTGATACACAAAAAAAAAATCAAAATCGCGATACATCAAAAGATTAAAAGATACAAAGCGGCTAATGGGAGCGTCAGATTTTGAGTTTTCTGACGATGACGAAGAGTTCCTTGGGAGTCTACAGAGGAGCACGCAGGGTACAGGAAGTACGGGCTCCACAGCTTTTGAGCCGGTGCGAAAGGGTCCAGTATTGGCTGGAAATCATAATTTGAATAATGGAAATAATGGTAGGACTTATAGTAGACAGAATGATAGTATAGCCGTTAATACAAATGCCATTGGCATTGCCGTTGGCAATGCCAATGGTAATACTAATAAGGTTGCTAATGGTAATAGAAGCACCAAAACAGTTGAAGAGAAAGATAAAAGTACTGCAGGCGGTATGGATTTTACAAAAATACCAGATGATGTTAAGAACAAATTATTCCAAGCAGATGGAGAAATTGCCATATTAAGAAATCAATTGAATCAAACCAAGTTCCAAAACCACGATGAAATCAAACACCTTAAACAAGAGTTTGAAACTAACAAATCCACTATGGAAGAACAGATCAAAGCTCTTAAAGCTTCAATTCAGACTTTAGAAGATGAGAAAACCTTTCTTCAAAATGAAGTACGTGTTGGGTCACATAAAAAGAGAAAAACCAATGAATCCTATTCTATTACAGCTCCTCAAACAGCAACAGAATCAAAACCAATTGAACAGAAAGTTATAAAGATTCAAAATGAAGCTTCTTTATTGATTGATTATTTATGGAAATTAACTATCAATGGAGCTCCTAGAACTACAATGAATTATTTAAGTAAAATATGTTTTGATGTCGATATCAACATTAAAGATTTCACATTCACTGCCAAATCACCAATTTCTGGATTGATTCTAGAATATTTAATTCTCAATCAAAATTTAAGATTAGATATCTTATTTGAAAAACTTATTAATTTACTAACAAATTTGATTGATAAACTTCAAGATCGTAATTTACTACTTTCAGTTCCTTTTTTATTATCACTTATTTATGGGACATTAAGTTTCAAACCATTGGCAACTACAGATAATACAATATTACAATTAAGTCAAAATCTTATTAGTTTGATAGAAAGATTTTCTTATAATTTAAGTAATGAAGTAATGATAAATTTAAATATTAATTTAACATTACAAGAACAGATTATTGAAAATTTCATTATAATTTGTTCAATGGATATACTTGAACTTTTAATGAGTTTTACAATAACAAGAAAAGGCAAGATTGGAGTTGATATTTATGAAAAAGTTGGACTTAAATCGATCATTGAAAAATTCATACCTAAAAATATTGAAAGAAATGAAAATATTTTACAAATAAATGGGATTTATAATATAATTAAGATTTTACAATATTTGAGTCATATAAATAATGATAGTAATTTCATAACAAATAAATCAACTGAATTATTGGTCAAATTATTATCTATGGATATACCAATAAAGAATGATTTCAAATTTTATGGATTAAATAGGTTTATTGGAAATAATCAAGATTTTAAGAAATTTGATTCAATAATACCAGTTGAACTTGATAAATTGAATAATGCAATTATTTTTAAACCAAATCCTATAATGAATATTGAAAACGAGTCAAAATATAGAATAGATTATAATCATGAAATACATTTATTTGAAATGAAATATGAAATTATAAAATTGACTGAAAATTCCTTAATTAATCAATTAAATTTAGATATTTTGAAAAATAAAGAAACAGTTAAATTAATTATAAGAGTTATAAATAAACATCAAAATTTAATAACAAGATCACCCAGATCTAAAACGATTGGATTTCGAATAAAAGTTATTTCAAGTCTTATTAGATTATTAAATTATTTATTTAAATTTGAGACAGATTTGAGTTCAGTTATTTATTCTGATTCATTAATGGAATTATTAGTTATATTAGCGAAAATAGCATTTGGATCAGAAAATTTAGTTGAATTAAGTAATAACATGATAAAGAGATTAAGATTTAAAAAATATGAGGGAAGAATATTTAATGAAACGATTGAGACTAAAGCAAGAGATGTATTTCATTTGAATGGGATTGATATTAATGAAATAATTGAAGCAGAGAGTGAATATCCGAATGGATTAGAATATCCTTATGATAGTGAAACGATTGAATTATCAAGGGAAATTTTAGGTAAAGTAATTAATACAGAATCAGCAGATAATTTATATTTCAATATTAATGGAGATAAAGTATTTGACTCGATGTAAAAAAAAAAAAAATGTTAATAGTTGTAAATAAAAGTACTTATTTGTTTAATAAAAGATAGATATAGAAGTAAGAATGATTATAATATGTATATATTATTTATGATACTAATGTATTTTATTAACTTTACATAACTGGGTTAATTTATTGAGTTTGGAAACCGTTTTTAAATCTTCTTGAAACATGTTTTAAGTAAGACATTCTACCAGTACCGGTAGTTCTTCTTCTTTTAGCTTTTAAAGCCCAGTTGTGACTTCTCATTTTTGCTGCTGGGTAACCACATGAAGCACAAGTTTTCTTTTGAACATGATATGATCTGCTACCACATCTGTTACATAAAGTGTGGGATTTGTTGTGTCTTTTACCTAAAGATGGAGTACCTTCTATAAAATTCGTTAGTATTTGTAACTTAAAAAGTTTTTAAAAAGTTTTTAAAAAGCTTTTAAAAACCTAGATGAAAACATAGACAAGAACTTAGACAAAGAACTATTGCTGAAAAACTTTTACCGTTGGTGAACTGAAAAAGAACTCATTAATGGATTATATGATGAAAATTTTAGTTGATAATTCCTTCACTTGTTCAATCATTCAATCTGTTGTCTTATACATTATGTTTGTTTCTCTAACATCTGTCTTTGATGGTTTTCTCTTTATCTAGTCTCTCTCTTAAATACTTTACATACTACCCATGATTGATTATACTATATTTAATTGAAAAAATTCTCTCTCAATATTTTAGAAGACTTGAAAAAAGAGGTAGTGGGAATGGAGAATATTACACAAACCTAATAACAGTCACAAAGAAAACCGCGACAGAAGCCCCATATAATCACGTGTATTTTTTTTTCCTCTTTTCTTCATTATTCTCATTTTTTCGTTTCTCACATAGTCAATTTCCTGTAATTTTCAATGTCGCAAAGTGTTAATAAATACTTTGAAATTTTATTAGGGGAACAAGCACGACACAGAGACATTTCACAAACGCGAAAAAAAAAAATGGCTGCAAAAAAAACAACATATCGTGTAGGCAAAATAAACATAGAGTGTATGACCCCAAAGCTAAACAGATGATTAATTTTTCCTGAAAGCAACAACAGTTGAAAGAATCAGCACAGAGAAGTACTTGGAAAGTAACAAAAGAACTTGAAAAAAATTAGTTTTTTTTTGTAGATGTCAAGTCAATTCCCTCCTTCATCTCCTCTTAGAGAGGAAATTAAGTATAAACATGAAAAGTTTGAAAAACTTCCAGAGACTGATCCTTTTAGAATTGGACCAAAGTATGACTATCCTACACCCCATCCTTCTTCCACCATTGGTAGATCTTCTCCCAATGCCAGTGATAATGAAGATGATCCAATTAAAGAAGTTACCTTAAAAAAGAATCAACATCCTAAAAAAGTCACTTTCGACCTTGATAAACCTACAATGCCCATAAACTCAAATGTCAAAATCTTCAAAATCCCTTTGACACAATCTTCCATCGTCGTTGGGAGATCTTCCAGATCCAGCGACTATTGCATTAAGACCAATGATAAAACCATTTCAAGAAATCATATAAAAATTGATAACTTTGGTGAAATGATTGCAATCGAATGTTTGGGAACTAACGGGTTCGGTATAACCGTTCCAAAATCCTGTAACGTTTATAAACTCTCCCCAAACCAATATAGACTAATTGAAACCAATATACCCGTCAAAGAATTAAAACAAATTTCAGATACTATCAAATTAGGTCCAAATTTAACTGAATTCTTAGTGTTTAAAGGTGAAAAAATCATCGTTAAAAAATACCAAAATCTTGTCATTGAAATCAAAAATAATCTTATCATCCTTAATCCTAAAGATGAAGATGATTTTACCGAAGATGAATTACCTACTCTAAAGAATTCTTCCATAAAAGATTCACCTGATTCAAGAAATACTCCTGTCAAATCCAGTGATTTCAAACCTAAAACTCCAATCAAAAGAGCTTTTAAAATCACTTCTGAAGAATCAACACCTATCAAAAAGGTCAAAAAACTTCAAACCCCTGATTTTTTCATTGATTCAATTGAACCTCCACAAGAAGATTCACAATCTGACAAACCTATTGCATCTCAAGATAAACCTATTGAAAAACCAATGCCTTTATCTGATTCCACAAATATTAGTAAACAAAAGAAACCTAAAAGTAGATCGTCAACTCCACAACCAAGACAACAAAGTGAAGAACCTGAATCACCAGTCGATCTTTCCCAAATTGAAAATCTTGATGAAATTAATAATGTCTTAATAAATCATTTAGCATTCTCAAGATTATCATCAACTCCATTATCCGTTTTACGTTCAATTAGTAGCACAATTAATGATTTTTCAAATAATCAATTATTTGCAATCTTGGATAATATTAAATCTGTGGGTACAATCAATAGAGAGGGTAAAGATGCTGCAGGTAAACCATTAGAAAGAGAATTTTATTATTTACCTGAAAATGATGATGATATTGAAAGACCTCAATTAGTTAGTGCAATTAAAGGTCATGGTGGTCTTAGATCATGTAGGAGAACTCATAAACAATATTATTGGAAGAAACCAACCACGAAAAAGAATCAAAAGAAGAATGAAAAGTAATTTATACTTAATTTGCTGTACAATAATGTAGTTTATATTTCAAATACACAAATAAGAAAACGAAAAGAAAACGAAAAGAGAACGAACGAAATTTCACTTAACATTGGGTTCAACGAATGGATCTTGGAATGGAAAAGCATAATCAAGTCTCTGCTTGAGATTCAATGGTTTGGGACGACTTATAGTTTCAATCCTAGTATTTCTATAAAGAAAATATCCTAATCCTAATATGAATTGTAAAAACCATAATGCAATTAAACTGGAACAAATCCAGAATTCAATCCATAGTGAATTTTTATAAAAATTGATTATTTTATCAATATAAGGTTGGATATCGATTTGGGTTGATGTAGACTGTTTTGAAATTAAATTGTTGAATTCTTTCTTGAAGCTGGAAGGAAGGTCTGCAATTGTTACTTGTAGGTTATCTTCGATCCAACTGAAACCTTTTTCAATCATAATCAACTTTTTAAGAACAATACAGTAAACGACTGTTTCAATTGGAGACTTGAAAGGAGTGTTATCAAAAGGTTCAATAAGTGTATTATTCATAGCTTCAACAAATGTATTAATGGCATCACTCAAGTCACTTGAAGTTTGCTTAATGGAGCCAAATAATTCATTATTCAATAATGTTTGTTGATCCTGAATGTAAGAATTGGTATTAGCAATGAAAACATCTGTATTTTTTAACAAAGATTTTGAAATATCATTTGAAAGGTCTTCAGCAGGAAAGTCAGCCAATGACTTAACAAACAATTGGAATAGGCAATATTGTAATAACACAGAAAGAAATCCAGCTAACACTATACCTAATAGTGCAAAAGAGTAACTGGAGGAGATATAGCTGATAAGCCAGATGGATTTGTCACTAAAATTGAAGAATTTTTTAGTATAATAAATCACATTATTAGTGTAGGAATTCAAAAGGTTTAAGAACCTGAAATCATTTAGCTTTTCATTATTGAGATTAATGTAAAATTCATGTTTCCTCTTCCAAGCGAAAAACTCTTTTATAGTCAAGCCAGCGACCACAAGAACAGCTAGAATCACCAAGACGACTAGTGTGATGGTAAAAGCTCTATTGATTTTATGTGTAGAAGCAGCGAAGAATTCATCGACGGTTGCTTGATTAATTTTGGAATATTTTGCAACCGGAATGGTATTATTGGAAAAATCAATAGAGGAAGATTGAAGCAGATTGTTGTAATCTTCAAGGAGATTAACAATTGGCAGTTGGAGCAACTCAATAGCATCATCTTCAATATCATCAAAAGATGGAATTTTATCTTTCAAAGTATCAACTTGCAGATAAATGGAATTAGGAATTGAAAAATTTTGTAAAGTGTTAACCGCATCATTGATATCATTAACTATGGTAGTAGTATTCACAGCATCTTTATTAGTGAAAAAGTTTGATAACAGGTTAATTCCTGAAGAAAGATCAGAAATGAAGTCATTTAACAGATCTAAAGCAGTTGAAATAAGATTTGTTGAAGATTGAATGATAGAATTTGCAACTTTTAGGATATCTTGAATTAAATCAAGACAAAAATCAATGAAGCCATTTATCAAGCCATCGAAAAGACATATAAAAGTACCTAAGAAAATCTGGACAATGAATTTGATAATTCCTAGAATAATTTGAACTGTGAATAGGATTAGGGAGAAAGATTGGTATTTCAAGTTTGAAATATTCAGTTGGAGGAAATTATTGAGGAATAGTGAATAGTCATGGGGGAGTTCAGCAAGGTTTTCATTTGCATCATTGGCTTTTTCAATCAACTCTAGGGTATGGGAGTATAAGTCATTGAGTGAATGTAAAAGGGAAACTTTGAAAAGAAATAATTTTGTAATAATTAGTATAATGATTATAGTATAGTGGTTGAACCATACTTGTAATAATTGTTCTTTGAAGTTGAGGTAATTGGGAGTATCTAACATGACTTTGTGTTTGTATAGAAGGAGAATGTAAGGAAAGAAAAAGGATAAAAGATAAAAAATAAAAAAAAAGTGGTAAATGTGTTAATATGTGTTAATGTGTTAATCTGAAACAATCTGAAACATGATAGGAGATAAAATATTTTTTTTCTTAAGATCTCTTAACACAACCATAACAAAGTACATTTATAACAATATGTGAATTATCATCAAATTATGTATAAATTATCTATAAATCTCAAATTAACTATATTTAATTAAATGTATTTATATGTATTTATATGTATTTATATGTATTTTAATTTTATCAGTGGTGGACCGATGTTACACAAAGTCTATTTTTTTCTCGAAGTCTTAAAACCGCACAAAGGTGAAAAAAAAATAATAACTAAACATGTCAGAAGAACAATCACCAAAGGAAGAAGGAGGATCCCATATTAACTTAAAGGTCAGTGATGGATCAGCAGAGATTTTTTTCAAGATCAAGAGATCTACACCTATGAAGAGATTGATGGAAGCATTTTGCAAGAGACAAGGAAAGTCAATGAATAATGTTAGATTTTTAGTTGATGGTGTTAGGGTTGGACCAGAAAATACTGCTGAAGATTTAGAATTAGAAGATGGTGATATCATAGAGGCTCATCGTGAACAACTTGGTGGTAGTATGTAGTATAATGTAAATGTAGAGAATATTAAGTTTTATACTTTACCACTATACTACTATACTATTAAAGCTAAAGTAAATAATATAATGTAATTCTAGTTCTTTTTATCTATACTTTATTCTCTCTTTATTCTCTCTCTTTATTTTCTCTCTTTATTTTCTCTCTTTAATGTATTTTCATACATCTATTCAAATACTTATCTTCTCTATTATCTTTAATCTATATAATCTATTATCTGTATCATATATAATCTATATAACATATATATATATCTAGATATATATATATATATAAAGAAAATTATAATCTCAAAAAATAACATTAGGTAATTGCCATCAAGGAATTCAAATATATCATTCAATTCTCATTAACAAGACTCCCAACCCCCCAACCCCTTAAACGGTAATCACCCTTGTGCTTATCTCATATCGCCACTATCCGCACCATAATGTTCTCAACTAATACCATGTCAGAATTAGACAAGTTAATCAATAAAGCTACAGATGAAACATTGACCAGCGATAACTGGCAATACATATTGGATGTATGTGACTACATCAGTACCAATCCTGAAGAATCCACCAAACAAGCAATCAAATGCATCACTTTAAGATTGAATCAAAAGGATGCAAATATCATCTTGAGAACCTTATCTTTGATTATTGCAGTTGCAGAGAATTGTGGTTCAAGAATGAAACAAGAAATCGCTACCAAGTCTTTCCTAAATGATAACTTATTAAAGAAATTGAATGAAAAAAAATTACATAAAACTGTAAAGTATAGAATCGCTGATGTGATTCAACAATTGGATAAATCTTTTAAAGATGACCCTTCTTTGAAACCCATAAGTGATGCTAACTATAAGCTAAAATCTGAATACAAACAATACTTGAATAAACTGGATAATTCAGGTCCTTTGAAACCTGATAAAATGCAATTAAGCAAACAAGATAAATTAAAAGAAGAAGAAGACTTACAAAGAGTTTTAAAATTATCTTTACAGGAATATGAAAGGGAAAAATCTGTTAAAAAAGCTTATTTAAATGAAAAACCTTTACCTGAAACAAAATCTCAACAACCCCAACAATCACAACCCCAACAACCACAACCACAATCCCAGGAACCAGTTCAACAGGATCAAACCATTGCAACCGTCTCAAAAGTAAGAGCATTATATGATTTGATTTCTTATGAACCTGATGAACTATCTTTCCGTAAAGGTGATGTCATAACAGTCATCGAATCCGTGTATAGAGACTGGTGGAGAGGTTCATTACCAAGTGGTAAAATTGGGATTTTCCCCTTGAATTATGTTACCCCAATAATTCAAAAATCTCCTGAAGAAATCAATAAAGAATTACAACTAGAAAATAGTGTTTTGAATGTAGAACTGAAAAAAATCGATAAATTATTGGCATTGTTGTCATCTCCAAATCCTAATGAAATCAATGAAGATGAAGTTACTTCTTTATACAATGATTTATTACCTTTAAGACCATCTTTGGCCAACTTTATTGAAAAATATAGTGGTAGAAAAGAAGAATTAATGACTTTAAATAATCAATTGAATGGTCAAATAAAGTTTTATAATGAATTAATGGATAAGTCAATTAATCAGAAAATCAATCATCAATTCACTCCAAGTGGATTAGCTCCTTATCCATCTGAATCACAACCTTTTAACCAACCACCTTCTCATATTTTACAATCAAATCAAACTCAAGTACCACATCAACCAACACAACCAACACAACCAACACAACTAACACAACCAACCCAAACTTCTCAGTCTCAATCACATATGCAATCACAGCTGCAAATTCAAGCACCAATGCAAATGCAACCTACAAGTAATGGGTTCGGAAATGAGTACTATCAATCACAACCACAGTCTCCAGTCCAATATCAGAGTCAACCACACTCTCCACTCCAACATCAACAGACCCCATATTATCCACAACAGCAAAATCAGTATCTGAACATAAATAATTTTCCATCAGTAAATAACTTACCATAACTTTTCATAAGAAATCAATGCACACTGTTTATTTCCATACTCTTTAAGTCTCTTAATCAAAATAGTCAAACAAAATACAAGAAATACAAAAAATACATAAAAAGAGGACAATAAATGTCAGAAAAAAGCCGAAAAAAGGCAAAAAAAAAAGCAAAAAGACCAATTATCAGTGACTAAAACTAATTATAAGTCTATCCTCCCATAATAAAAAGTAAAACACTCTTAAAGTTCAAAAAACTTCTAAATTTCACTCCAATGTTAATGCTGCAAAATTCAAGTAGCGAAATCTGCGAATCAACATGTCTGATAACTTATACTCCCATAGGGAGAACCAGAACAACGAGAGATTCAACGAGTTAGCACTGACGTTACGTTCATTCCGTACGACCATAGACGACATAAACACCAATGTTCATCAGGAAAATTCGATATTGGATAACTTGAATGATGGGTTTGGTAGATTGATGTTAGGTGTTAAAAGAACTAGTGGAGAGTTAAGAACAGTCATGAATAGAAATGCTAGTCTTACCAGAATAGTAGGTTTAATATTACTTGGGTTTTTCATTATCTGGATGTTATATAAATTCAGATAGGTATAAGAGGATAGAATAACAAAAGGAAAAGAAGAACAAAGAGAGAAGAATAACAGGAGTAAAACAAGTACATAGACAATATATTATTGCTAATTGACCAAGATCTATTGCTAATTGACCAAAATCTATTGCTAATTGACCAAAATCTATTGCTTATTGACTACATCTGAACCTAACCTATAATTACCAATAGCATTCCCCCAATTTATTTTTGATCTTGTAACTGGTAATAATCTTCTTAAATTCTTAAAGTACTTAACGTTCAATTCATTAAAATTATCAACAATCTTTAAAGTCATTTTATTTTCTGAATTATTGATGAAGTTGACAATACTTTTAGCATTACCTGAAAAAGAATCTTCAACGGTTTCGTCAAAGTTAAAACGAACATTACCATCTTCATAATAATGAATATCAACGTTAATATCTCCCTTTATGGTACCATTTTTGATAACATACGTAGAATTCCATTGTCCAGTATAATAATTCAGATTATTCAATTTTTGACCAACTATAACAATATAAACTTCATCTTGTTTTGGTATAATGGTATATGCATAAGTTGAAGGATAATGGTCCTCACCATAAGTTTCTAATAATTCAACTAATTCATCAAAATAATTAGGATACTGAGTATCTGGTTCATAACTTTCAAAATCAATTGCCTTTTGGTTGACCAAATCAATATTAAACAATTGCTTGGTTACATAGTCGACATATTTGGTAGACCCTGATAACTTGTTCAATTTTGATGCAATATACTTGGATGAAAATACTGACCCTTTAGTATCAACATATTCTTCAATGGAAGAATTGATTAGTCTTTCCTCATCATTCAAAATCGCCGTCAAATCTTCTCTTACGTTCTTCAATTCACCTGGTGGTGCTGTTTTGACTAATGACGATACTAAGTCTCCTAACTTAACTGAGCTTGACATGATATTGTTCAGTTTTTTAGAGTGCGATATTTACATATATATATTGATAACTACAGAGACACTATAATGATAACTCAATTATCATTGATAGTATCTAATATGTCATATTCTTCACTATGTATCATATAATAAATAGGTGGTATTATACTTAGGATAATAAAAATGCTCCAGCTCCTTCATTAACAGCTTGTAATAATTTTTCTTTCATGATTTTATCATTAGAATAAGCTGGTAATTTTAAATAATTTGCACATGTCATGACACTTGGTAAGTAATCATCATCTTTCAATCCATTTTCTGGGAACTTTCTAACAACTGTTAATTCTGGTTTTAAACTCTTGAATCCTCCAATTGGTAATTTTGGTGCTCCAGTTAAAAATTGTAAGAATGATCGCTTTTCAATATCATTGAACTCTATTAATATTTTAACTAATGATTTGATAATACCCGAATCTTTTGTATATCCATGATTAGCTGTAATCGATGAGACAATTGTCTCATAAGACCAATCTTCTTTCGAATTTCCAAATAAATCAACTAATTCATGTGCTGAAAATACAATCAATGAATCAATTGGGAATACTGTGGAAAATCCTTCCATAAATGCTTTGGTTTGTTTGATTATACCTTTGAACAATGTAGTCTCGATTACACTTTGAATGTATTCTTCAACATTACTTGCATCAATCAAAATATTTTCTCCATCTGAAATCAATTCATATTCTGGATATCCTGGTAATTGATACGTTAATGACAAATCTTGTAATGTACAATCATCAACCTTGATTAAATCTCTCTCATTTCTTGGGGTTCTGTAATAAGCTTTGGTATATTTTTTCAAATGTTCCATTGAATCTGCTAAATATGGATCAACCATTCTCAAATAGGCCAAATTGGTTATCTTTTTAATACTTTGTTCGTCTGAGTTTGTGTTCAAAATTTGTATCAACTCTAAAAATACTGAATTGAACTTAAAGTCAATGATTCTTGAATCCAATAATGCCCTTGCAATGAATTTACCCAATGATGTAAATAAATTCAATATCTTTTCACCATTACTACTATCAAATTGGGTTGAAACAATTGGCACTGGAAATAATCCTCTAGGATTACTAACATAATCATTGTCATTATCCTCTGGCAGCTCATCCCTCCACATCTTTAATTTCCTTTTGGAAAATTCTTTTGAAACAGTTGAATAGAATTCTAATGTTGGTCCTAAACCTGATCCAACTTCATGTGCGTACTCAATCTCTAAAACTCCTGGTGTTGATCCATACAAGTTCAAAACTCTGATTGCACTCTGGAAGATCTGCTGTCTGTGGATTCTAATTTTATGTCTAACTGGTCTACCAATTTGTGCTCTTTGACGACCATTAGCATTCTCATTCCCTTGATTGGTCCTAAGTTGCCATTGATGGATCAATCTTGAATATCCAAATGATGTTGACTGCAAGAAGAATATTCTGGTATCTAATGGAAACATAAATGGAAATTGTCTGGTTATATGAATTGCCCAACCTGGTAAAGTTCCACTTGCAATAATCAAAGGTTCTTCTAGTTGCCTATTCAATTTCACTGACAATTTCCAGTTCATGAATTTATCTTCTGATATTTTCAATGTTGTATGGGTATTAATTTCAAATAAAACTTTTAATAACTTTAATATACTGATAGTTGTTTTATCATAATTTTCTAATTCATTAGAATTGTTGTCAATTGAGTATAAAACAACCGCTTCTTTGTTCGATGATTTTTCTGCTTTACGGAATGTGATTTGGTGAACCTCATTCCATACTTTTGATGGATCAACTATCTCTTCGGTCTCAGTTTGTAAAGATCTATAAATTGCACCATAGACTGTAGTCTCGTTAGGAATGACTTCTCCATTGACTAAGAACTCCACGTCAGGTAATTTCTCCTCTGGCTGCTTGACTGTATTTGCACTATCAACTTCCTGACTACTTTGATCTTCTTCCATCCCATCATCTTGATCACTCTCTAGCCCAGGTTCATCGATATCATCATTATCTTCATCATCATCGCCTTGGCTACCGATCCTACCACCAAAGATAGAATTGAATCTATTGGGCCCTAATAACGTGGCTCTCTGCTTGAGAAATCCATCGATGGAAGAAAAGGTAGCAATTGCTTGTACTGATAAAACCATGTTTCTCATCGAAAATGGGAATTTCAACTCACCAACGGTGTCACCATTCTCTGGAACCAATTTGAGCTTAACCTGACTAATCATTCCACCCGTCTGAAGGTTATCGTTATAAATAGATGATGGGAATCTGGTATTATTGATCCCGTTATGGTTTCCAGCTGTAACTATTTCAAAATTCTCAGCTCTAGTTAAAGCATCTTGTAATTTATCTACTAAGATGCTAGCAGGAACTGAAGAATTTTCTTGTTTAAAGAAAATATTTGCAAACGATGCATATATAGGTGAACCATAGTGTTCTGACGAGAACAAGTCAGTCAATAATTCTATCAAGCCCGATGAAATCAATTCGAAGCTCGAAACATTATGGTCAAGACTTAATTTGAATTTCAACCACAAATCATTCCATTCATCTGGTTTAATGCTTGCTTTTTCATTATTAGATAAGAAGTCTTTTATCTCATGAAGCAACCTTATTGTGATTGATTTGGAGCTATTATCACCGACCTTCTTTGATTCGACATAACTATCTTCAATCTCTGCACAGACATGTAACAATTTATTATAAATTCTATTACTTGTCAATTTATACTCAAAGTCTTTTGTGAACTCCATATCCGTGAATCTATTATTGTACGAAGACGTGAAAGGACGAATTTTGTCATACTCGTCATTTACGTCAAAGTCACCCGTCTTCAAATTCTTCAAGATTACTGATATATCATTTATCAAACCCTCTTTCTCAAATTCTCCAACGAAATGAGGGTCAACCTTTATCAAGTTTAGAATAATCAAGCAACAGCTCAACAAAGTAATGTTGCTATTGAGTTTACTAGCGTTATCCTTGGACTTTTCATTATCTGAATCCAATTCGCTCTCCCCACCGCTATTTATTTCATCGATACCACTTTGACTAGATTTTCTATCAAGTGAAAAATCTTTAAGAATACTTGACTTGCTTTGGTTAACAATCGAAGCCAAGAAGTTGGATATAATATCGATATTTTTAATAGCTCTTATATCACCTTGGTTTTTGAATTTTATTATTCTAAAAATATTAATCAAGACCTTTCTTCTAACCTCAAAATCCATTGATGCTTGAAAACAATTGATTAAAAACGGCCAGATTTGATTAACAAAGACTTGATAACTATCTGAAATAACTTCATTGTACAATTCGATTCTCTTTTCATTTATTTCAATTCTTTCTGTTTGTTCTTCATGCGAGTTTTTAAGGAATGGTGTTTCTTGAGGTGTGTAAGAAATTGGTAGTAAATAACCAATTAAAGTAAGAAATTGGGCAAGTAATTCATTGGGAGATGCCATTATTGCCTCAATTGAAATTTCTTCATTGGTGCTAGAGGTGGACTTTTTGAATTTATTGATTGATTTGACAATACCCTCACCAATTGAGATATCAGATACCAAGATGGCTGAAATATCTACACTTGTACTTACCAAAATAATCAACGATTTTATTAAACTGATACAAATATTGAAATTAACAGGGATTTTTGAATTATTATCAGATGATTTATTTGAACTGGATATTATAACCTCCGCCATTTCCTTTAGTAAATCAGATCTACTCAAAAATAATTTTTCAAGCAAATCCGGATAATTTTTGAAACTTTGTACAATCCTTGAAATTGATAACCACCCATTTTCAATAACGATTGAATCGGAATGGCTTTTAACGACATTCGAAATGTTTTCAAATACATCATTGACCATCTGGAAATTATCATATAAGATGTTGTTACAAGAATTTGCAACTATTATCAAACATTTCCTTTGAGAATGTATCGTTAAGAAATCCAAATATTGCAAACATGCCAACAAACCATTATTTTCGATTATCTGATTATGTGAAATATTATCTCTTGAGATCATCTCTAAAGTTTGCAATGCTTGTTCAGTGAGATCAATAAAAGTGATTTCGTTCAACTTTTTGCATAAAATCTCAATAGCGTTATTATTAATTACATCATGAATAAAATCCTGGTTGACTTCGAGAAAATTATATAGACAACGGCAAGCTACCAATTGTAACTCCAATTCTTCAGCCAATACAGGGTCGTTCATTATATCGACTAAAGCTTTGGCCAACTTGTTTGCAGGTATGACTCTTTCTGCCGTTATACCGTTCATCATTAACAATCTCTCACTCAATTCATTCAAAGTTTCAGAAATGATGAAAGAGTCTTCCCTTTGATTTAAATTGTTGATCAAGCCATCCATTTCACCGTTGTTTCTGGATATGTTTGTGATGATACCACCTGAACCTCCCGTCATGAGCCTTTGGAGTACGTCAGCAAAATGATCTCTGGGAGCATTATCGTTTCTTGAATTTGAAAATGAGCCAATAGCTCTGAAGAAGTCATCCCTTGGATCTTCATCTTCGCCGTTTCTTCTATTTTGGAGTAATCTTCCGATGAAATCATGTGGCGTAAGATCGTCATCATCTTCTTCATCGTCATCGTCATCATCTTCTTCATCCTCCTCTGCATCGTTTTCATCATCGTCATCAACTTCATGGTCATGGAAATAGTGTTCATTTTCATCGTCGTCATCTTCGTCTTCATCGTTGTCATCTTCATCATCCTCATCCCTTTCATCATCATCATCATGGTGATCTATACCGCCACCAGCATCATGGAATGCACCTCCACTCTCAATTCCTACCATATCATCTTCAAAGTCATCTATGTATATATTCCTTTGGCTCCTTCTCCTAGCCTGATCACTTAGCCTTAGCAATGAGCCATCATCTTCCTCTTCTTCACTAAAGTCCTCCGCATCCACCATATCTGAATCGATAGTGGGTTCATTGGATTCGTTTCGTTGAGGCTTTTGCTTATCCTTGGAATGTCTGATCATTATCTCTTCTAATAAGCTCTTTCTAGTTTGAACGTCTAAATCTGTGTGCTTTTTCTTAATTTGCCGCCAATGTAAGTAACCTTATAAATCTGTTCTCAAAGGATCTTTAATCGCACTTTCTTCTTGACACGATATAAAGGACAAGTACTGGAGTCTTCCGAAGAGGTCTTATACCGATATTCTTCAGTTGCTTAAACGTCAATTACAGGAACAGTGTACACAGTTTAGTACTTGTTGAATTTGAGCTTTCAAAGGATCAAGATTGATGAGATATTAAAGATTTTACATATAAAGAATTTAAGACAAGTTGCAAAAGTACTATAGCATATAAATTATACTTACCCTATATGATAATTAGGCAATACCGTGAGCTATCTTGTATGTATCATTGACTCTTTTAACACCATATTTTGTTGAAAGTTGGTTGAGGGTTTCGAAATCAGATGGATCAAGGATAACTGTCTTGATATTATCAGTGATTCTCTTGAAGTCTTTTGACCTTGGAATTACATTTGTTCCTCTTTGAACAGCCCATGAGATGACAACTTGACCGGGAGAGACGCTGTACTTCTTAGCCAACTCCTTGACCTCATCAAGTTCAATGACGAAAGCACCTTCACCTCCTAAAGGAGAATAAGCTTGAGCTAAGATATTCTCTCTCTTTAAATAGTCCAATAAGTCCGGTTGAGTTAACAATGGATGTGCTTCGAATTGATTGACAGCAGGAATCACATCTATCGCTGGATCTGCTTTCAAGGCCTCGAGGTTTTCAACTGTGAAGTTCGAAACACCTAAATTTTTAATCTTATTGGTGGATTTATAGATTTCCACCAACAGTCTATAAGTATCGACGTAGTTCCAATCCTCGTGAACAGGATTTTCCCAGCTATTTTCACCATTTGGGTTTTCAACTTGACTATATGGGAAGTGGATCAAATATAAATCCACATAATCCAATCCTAGTCTCTTCAAACTCTCATCCAATTGGTTTGCAGCATCTTTGTGGTGATAATTCCATAGTTTGGTTGCAACAAAAATTTCCTCTCTAGGAATACCTGATTCTCTAATAGCTTGGCCAACATCGACTTCATTTTCACCTTTTCCATAAATGAAAGCTGTGTCCAAATGTCTATAGCCACTTTTCAATGCCTCAACTATACCTTCTTTCAGTATTGTCATACATCCAAATCCGATCTTTGGGATCTTAGATCCAGTATTCAAAGTATATGTTTCCTTGTTAATTGACATCTTTACTTCTTTGCTTATATCACAGCAACTGCCTTTCTTCTGTATTGTTCTTCAACGGAAATTTGACGTTATTTATAATTTTACTACGTCGAATTGTCTAATATCACCGAAGTTAGCCACAGAAATTATGAAATACCAAACTTCACTAGATGAATTTCTATTTGATAACGACGAAAGAATGTTATTATTTGAGTAGTAGGATGTGTATATAGTCTAATATCCAACTACTAATACCTAATTCCAGAACAAAATGGTGGAAAATATAAACTTAATATAGACTTCATAGTGTGGAGATGATCGCAATGATTATCTCAAATTTGAATACTATAGTAAGAGACCTCCAAAGAGACCAAAGGTGTAGAAGCATGTTCCTATATTACAAATCTAACTATATTTTTATTCTTTTTAAAATTGTTGTACTAACGATAAAAATCTGGTCTTGAAGTATTTAAACCGTACTCAGTTAAAGCACTACTCAAATCTTCCATAGTTAAAACAATCTTACCTTGTTGATTACCAGCATTACTTGAAGTGGTAGGTTGGGATGGAAGATCGTTTCCTTCGATGTTGGAGTTAGAGGCTCCGCTGATCTGTTGTTGATTGGCGTATTGTTGACCTTGTAATAATTGTTTGGCCCTTACTTGAGGATTGGATGAATTATACACAGTAGAAGAATTACGGATTCTTGAATATTCATAAGCATCTTGGGCAACGTCTGAAATGAACTTCTGTGTAGCTAATGCCAACAATCTTTTGATTCTTATATCACTCGATTCAAACCCATTCTTTGCTAAATAATAATCTGTTACTGTATCTGGTATAATTGGAGCGTAATCACCATCCATCAAGTCAAGCACTTCCTTCAAAGTCTTGTCTTTCCTTGCTAATTCAGGTAAATCTGAAATTTGAATGTTTACACCTGATTCGTCCTTCTTCTCTTCAGTTGCATGTATTATATCATCATGATTGTTGTTATCATTATCATTAAATTCATCATCAACTTCTTCATCTATATCCATATCAATATGTTTTTCTTGTTCAGTCATTCTTTTTTCTTACTTTTTTTTTTGATACTCTTCGTTTGTATAACCTTCTTCTTTGATATTCCCTTCTTAACAGACCAATAAGCTATATATATATGGTATTTTGTGATTGATTAAGCTATCTTGTCTTTGGAAAGTATACTGGTTGAAAATTATCAATGCGAAACATCTCAATCTCAACTACTGGGATTTACTATACAAAATGAATAGAGGCCCATACGATTCCATTACGTTTGGGAATTCTCTTCTGTTAAGAGTGGATGGTGCCATTGGTGCCATGTCACTATCCCCGAATGGTAGAGATGCAGTTTTAGCTGGTAGAAGAGGTCTTTTCATTATAGATTTAGACGATCCATTTACAACTCCTAGATGGTTACATCATATCACTTCATGGGAAGTTGCTGATGTTCAATGGTCTCCCCATCATTTTGCTAAACCTTCATGGTGTATATCCACTTCCAATCAAAAAGCCCTTTTATGGGATTTATCCAGACCTTCAGATAATGCAATTCTCAATGTTCTTCATGAACATACTAGGGCTATTACAGATATAAACTTCCATCCTTCAGACCCTGAAATTTTGGCTACATGTTCAATTGACACATTCGTTTTGAGTTGGGATATGAGAACTCCAAGGAAGGCCATACAACAATGGGCCGAATGGAGAGCTGGTGCTACTCAAGTAAAATGGAATCATGTTAATCCTTACGAAATTGCATCCAGTCATGATCATTCCTTTTATGTCTGGGATACCAGAATGGGTGCTCTCCCAATACTTAAAATTGACGACGCACATGGTGGTAAAATCAATGGTATTGATTTTAGTCAAGGTTTATCAAAATTGATCACCTGTTCTAACGATTGCACAATTAAATTTTGGGATTTAACCTCCACTTCTTCAAATTCACAGCACGATTTTTATAATTTCAACGACGACTCAACAAATTCTATATCTCCTTCAATAATAGTCAATACAGACTTCCCCGTATCCAGGGCCAGAAATTTACCATTTGGAAATGAAAAATCTTGTGGTGTAATGCCATTACGTGGAGGTCAGGATTCCATTCACATACTTAATTGTGAATCTGCTGTTGAAGAATATAAAACCACTGGGTTAACCCAGGAATTGGATTTCAACCCAGTTTACTCATTCAAAGGTCATGGTGGCCCCATTAAAGATTTCCTTTGGAGAACCAGACATGAATCTTATGAGGAAACTGATACAAGGAGGGAATGGAAAGATTTCCAATTGGTCACTTGGTCACTGGCTGACTATGATCTAAAATTATGGCCCTTCGATGAAAATTTATACAAAAATGTCAACTATAATCCTTTATACCAAAAGGTTTTATCATCTTTTCCTACTGAACTTCAATCAGGTTCACCGGAGAACAGCAACGTCTTTACTAAATCAAACTCAACTTTGTCACCCAGTTCTCCAATAGCTTCTTCTCATGGTTCGGAGGCTAGTTATGAGAATAGAAAGAAACTTTATAAATACAACAGTTTTTGTATTGAACCTCCGGTGAATGTGAAAAATCTTCTAGCCAAAAATAATGGAGACGTGCTATCTTCTTTGACAATGTTTCAAATTGCTAAAAAACACAAAAATTTACCCATCTTACCAACTCAATTGAATCATTTGGATTGGATTTCAGGTGTCCGTATGGGTAGGGGTAACGAGCTGTCTGAAAAATTGACAGACTCACCTTCTAATCTTGGTGAGGAAGTTAGCATGGTCGCTCATACCTTTCCAAAGGTCAGATTTGAGAAGATCTCTGTTTCAACAGGTCAGTTGATTTTGAGTTTAAGAGGTCCATTACCTTTTATCTTGAATCAGACGTCAGCTCCAACTTCTGCAGCCACGGCCACATCCAATGAGACTGCATCAACTCCTACGAATATTTCGGTTAACATTTCCAAGAAGGAGGATAATAGAGATGATAGCAAAATGAGTGACCCGGGTGATAGTACCATTATTGACAAAGAAGAATCGAAAGTCGACGAGAGCCAAATAGACGATGACAACGAAGCTAAACTAATTTTCATTAGATTAAAGGTCAACTTTCCAAGAGACTACCCTTACTTAGATGATCAACCAAGCTTTTCCATGTCGAAGAAGTTGCAAAAACAAAATTTCATAACATTTGATGTTGAGGAAACTCATGAGTTGACGAAAGAAATCAAAGAAGAAATGTTAACGAACTTAAAAAACATTTCAGAATTTTATAGTAACAAACATCAAAGGTTTTGTTTAGAACCATTACTTAGGTACTTGATGGGTGATAAGATATCATTGGATGATTCATTGTTATCAGTGGAAACTCCTATGAAAGAAATGGAAGATGGGTTTATTGAAGAAGTTGGTAATGAAGGTTGGGCAGACGATTTGATTAATCAACAACCTCTGCCATTGACTTCACCACCTGATTCAATGAATGATGACCCTGATGATGATGATGATGATATAGATCAATTTTCTGATTTCATGCCGGCTTTGAATGATGAAGATATGATAAATAGTTCTGGATCATTAAACACTCATAATTTAGATGATTCAACAACCTTGGCTAATCAAATGCATAATAATGAGATAATGGCAAACAATAAAATATTCGATTCAACACCAGTACCTAAAGGTTGTGGTGCCCTTTGGTCTCAGACAGGACAATTGGTATGTTTCTTTATCCCAAAAGAAACAGAAGAAGACAAGAGTTTGCAAAAATTTAGCATCTTCAAGTTCACTGATGCAGGTTTCAGTTTGAATACACATGCCGATCTGCAAGAAACCCATCATCATCATAATTCAAACGATTCGGAGAACGACTATAGTGACGATGAACATGAACATGAACTCAATGGACATGGAAGTGATACCGAGAGTACAGCTTCTAGTGACAGTTTTACTAATGACTGGGATGACATAGAAGAAGATGACATTACATCAAGATTCAGAATTCCAGGGCTATTCAAGACATCTGTTGGATTGGGTAATAGATATGTTTCACGTACATCCAACAGATTTAACAGAAATACAATCAGCAATGGAGGTACAGGGTCAAATTATAAATCCTCAATACCAGGTAACGATCTGTTGGATATTAGGAAACGTAAAAAGAATGAAAATAAACGTAATAAAAACATAGTTGGTATCTTTGATTTTAAGCATTTGCTACCAGACAAGGAAGAATTGGCGAAAGAATACAGAGTCTTAGGGGACTCACCTGAAAACTTGGCCAAGTACAATGGTGATGTTGCCTTGAAATATGGTCTTACAGAAATCAGTAATGCTTGGAAATTACTTGAAATGGTTTTGTTGAAAGATATTAAGATCAATAATATTCATTCAGTTTACTATTCTTCCAATGTGTTGGATCCTAATAGCACGGTTGCAAAAAATTTGGAAGCTATGAATCATTTATTACAAAAAAGTGAAATGACCAAAAAGTTATTTAATAATAAAAACTACAGATTTTATTGGGGGTCACATCCATTTGGATATTCATGGTTAATTGAAGAGATGATGAATTACTTTGAAATGAAAGGCGACTTACAAATGGTAGTCATGTTGTCATGTATATTGTATGAAAATGCAACCAATATTTCTAATAATATGGATGATGAATTTTTCAATATCCCTATTCATACCCCGTACCAAATCAGACCCCAACCACCATCTTTAGTACAGATGAGAAAGTTCAATGAGATTGTGGAGCCTGATACAAATATTTCATTCCATGAGAGCTTTAGTACTGATAGATCAGATGTGAAGGGACAAGTTGATTTCTATAATCAGAAACATAGAAATTCCTCATTACTGGTGTTTAGAAGAGACTCCGTAAATTTTGGTAATACTGGTAATACACCAAACCAATACGCCAGATCAATCAATTCAGTCTCAGATATTGAATCACCCGAGAAGCCTAGCTATTTGAAGAATATTTTAGCAAGTCCTGATTCGGATTATAGATTAAAAAGGCAAGGTAGTAAGGTCAGTGAAATCAGAAAGATTAAGGCCAATAACCATTATTCCAATTCAAGCATGGCACAGCATAACCATGGGTCAAAGAAGATCAGTAAAAGAGGCATAAGGCAGCCACCAAGCGTTACAATACAATATGAAAATGTTGAAGATTTGAACCTTTTTGATGATACGTATAGTAAACCATTATTGAGCTCACAGGATGAGGAGAAGATAAAAATATATCGAGAAAGATACGCTAACATGTTGTACTTTTGGGGATTGCCAGCTAATAGAATCAAGATTTTGAAGTTTAACTATCCAAATTCTGATAACAAACTTACCAAGTCAAAGTTTATAGAACATGAATGTGGATTTGGATTTAGGCATGAATCAGCGTTATTAGATCTGGATACTAAATTCGTCAACCAACCCACATCAATTGAAAGTGCAAAACAAAGTCCATGGTTGATCAATAATAATAATGATTTGAAATATTGTAATCTTTGTAATCTTTTAGTAAGTAAAAGGTTAGTTATATGTACGAATTGTGAACATGTCTTACATTCACATTGTGCATTAGAATGGTGGGGGGAGAATGAAGAGGATGAATGTCCGAGTGGATGTGGTTGTAGATGTTTAAATTATAGATTGTAAATATAAGAATGTAATATTCGATTTTTGTGTATTTGTCTTTTTTAAGGAACTCAAGGTTTACGAGTATCTACAATTTGATCTTTTAAGATATCATCCCATTTTTTTACTAATTTATCGACGTAAGCTACTACATCTTCAGCACCAGTAGGATCAATTTCATCATAAGCAATGTAAGGATGGCCATATTTATCTGTGCTTGAAGCAACTTTTACATCTTGTCTTTCATCATCTTTTAAAGCACAACTGACTAAAGAGTTAGCAGCATTATAACCAGTAATGTTATGCAAGGTGGACCCCAAAAATCTTGCCATATAGAATAACAAGAGCATTCCATAATAAGTGAAGAAATTCAAATACTTATAGAAAGCAAAACTGGTGAAGATTCCCGGATTTGTGACATATTGTTTAATGTTATCTTTTGCTAATAATTTCTTATAGGTACCTACATGAACCAAATCAATGAGTCTTTTAGAACCTTCATAAGGACTGGTATTCTTTATGATTTCCAAGTCGTCAAAGGACAAATATTTGGCACCACTAGCTGGAGAAGAAACCCAAATGATTTTACCACCTTTAAGTAAAGGCTTTAATTTATGAATCAAGTAATAGGGACCAAAGACGTTTCCTTGAAACAACAAACCCATACCATCTTTGGACTTAAGACCAGCTTGCTGGATTTTCATTTGACCTTCAGTAACAGCGAAAATAGGGTCCTTAATGATATCTTTAATCGCAAACATGAAATCAACACCCAAATAGGCAGTTTGAGCTGAATTGATGAACATATAGTCAATTTTGGAGTATTTTCTGGAAAGATCATAGTAGGCACTCAATACAGATACCATATTACAGAAATCTACCAAGATATAATCGAATTCTATTTGGGTAAATTTTTTTTCACTTTTGGAATAATCATTAATTTCATCAATTGTTTCGAGGGCTTTTGGTAAGGTACGTGAAGTTATGATAATGGTCAACTTGCCATCTTCTTTGGTGGTGCTATCGATTAATCTTTTGGCTAAGGAGATACCCAAGTTGGAGGATCCACCTGTAAGTAATGCTGCTCTTGATTTCATCGTATAATATATTTCTGTGCGAGTCCAATTACTCGTTCAAATATTCAGTACTAATAATCATCACCACCACCACCACCATAACACTACACCACATTATACCACGCCATATCATATTGTAATACAATATAGTACTACGAGCAGCTCAAGTCTACTATGGTATTACAATACATGTCTCAGTGTACTGGGGTATGTTGTGGTGGTAGAGACCTGTGGTATTTGTAAGATCGTACGTAATCTGAGACATCGATTAGATAGTGTGCATGATACAACAAAAGGGTCACCATCCAGGTGATTGAAGGTCAACATCTCCTTATATGAATCTAACTGAAGTATCGAAGAAAGTCTGGAGGTATGGTCTAGCAGCAATCTTCATAAAACTGGTGCCAAGTTTAAGTGGAATTATGGAAGTGAAATTTTGCAACCAATGAAAGATCATAAAAACCACTAGAACCTCCAAAGATACCAGCAGCATAAAGTATACCAAAAGCTCACGGATATGTTTGGAAATAGTGTACTATAGCTACCATCCATCTCTCACACTCTGGAACCTCATTGATTCGATCGGGAAATATACGTTAACTGACAGCAACAGCCGTTGATAACGATTAGTCGATAAACTTCGCACTGATATTTTATTAATAGATTCATAGGAAGATAGTCAGATAGGAATTGATAACTACGCTACAATGAACAAGGAAGAGGAATGCCATATGTTTGTTCTCGTCCACGGGTTATGGGGAGGACCAAAACACATGTTGACAATTGAAAAGTGTTTGAATGAAGTCTTGGGCAAAGACCCGGATAAACGTATAGTTATATTAAGACCATCCAGTTTCAGGTTCTGGAAAACCTATGATGGATTGAAGATATGTGCTGAAAGGGTCTTGCTAGAGATGTTCTATGAAATTGAAACCTTGAAGAAGAATAACTGCAAGGTCACAGAAATTAGCTTGGTTGGTTATTCCTTAGGTGGTTTGATCAGTAGATATTTAATTGGTATTTTACAAGAAATAAACTTCTTCGATTATGTCAAGCCGGTATTTTTCACCACTTTTGCAACCCCCCATGTTGGAATTGAGTTCTTCAAGAACAATTTCTTTGACCACACTGCAAATAAGATCGGTGGCTATCTTTTCGGTGAAAGTGGTAAACAACTATTCATCAAAGATAACGACAAGATCTTGGTCCAAATGGCTGATCCTGAACAAAAATATTTCAAAGGATTGAAAAAATTCGAAAAAGTCATTTTGTTATCCAATATCAAAAATGATAGAACCGTTGCTTTTTTCACGTCTTTCATTACCGATTATTCTCCTTTTGAGAAATTTGATGTCATTAAAGTCAAATATTTGAAAGACTTGCCAGATGCTAAAATTGGCAATGTTCATGTCAGAGGTAAATTCGTCGATTTAACAAGATCCAACTTCGAAATGACTGATAACTCACCTGAAACCAACTTAAATTCTCAAGAAGAAACAAGTGTTTTCAGATCTACAAAATTATTCAGAGTCCTCGTAATTCTTTTGGGTGTTTGCATATTACCAGTTTGGATTCCAACAATTTTAACTGTGAGTTTATTCAGCTCAATATATGCTATGATCAAGATCAGAACTTTAAGCTATCCAAAATATGACAAGCACTGGGAAAGAGTTAAAACTGGGGTTTATGGTAATGCACCAGTCGACAGCGAAGATTTAAAAATCGGTACTAAAAGAAGACAACAAAGAGCCGATTTGAATAAACATGAATCTTTTAAAGGTGATACTTCAAATATCACTGAAAGTGCCATGGAAAGAATGCTTTATGCAGATGAAAGATATATTCATGGTGATGGCCACAAAGTTGGAAGTGACGAATTAGGAGATGATTTGATTGAAAATTCAAAATTATCAGTCCCTACAACCACCAATGAGGAAACTGATGTTGAAGTTGAACCGGAAGCTGAAGTAAAGAAGGCAGATTTCAATCCGATTAACTTGATATTCAAACCAGAAACAAAATTCATTGAGATAGATAATACATTGTATAATCAATCAATCGAGCGTCATTTGGAGAAACTCTCTGCCAATGACCTTGAAAACTATCCCTTGTTCATCAAAGAGAGCAAATTGACTCTTGGGGATGATAAAAGGTTTATAATTGAGAATTTAAATAGTTTAGATTGGATCAAGATCCCAATATTCCTTGATGCTTGGAATTCACATGATGGCATCGTTGCAAGAAGAGGACCTAAAACCAACCCAAAGGGAACTGCGTCAATTGTATTGTGGTCTTATATATTAAAGGACCATCTTAGCACCGAAACCGATTGATTAAAGATGTATAATATAGCAATTTGCTCCGATCACTATACCAATCTGAAGCACTTATGGTATTAAAAAGAAAAAAAAGGGAGTACCAAAAAAAAAAAAAATTGACCTATAAAAAGCCTGTTACTATAGAGCTTAATTGTAAGCATATATATACATATGGGGCGACTAAAATCGTTTGTTAATTATGAAATAGATAATATTTTTTATATACTTGCTAAAGTTTATAGACTAATAGAAATGTATGCGCGAAGAAAGTATCATTAAACAACACTAATGTTCCACAGATTATCGTTGCTCAAGGGACCTATATTGGGGTCAATACGGTTTCAAAGCAAGTATAGGTACTCTTCTGCGTTGAAATATGGTATAATTGGTTTTAGTACCTACCAGATTTATAATTATAAGTCTACCATTATCAATGAAGTTCACGCAATCGATACTACCAAACATGACTTAAGTATTGATAATGATGCCGAAACATTCGAAATGGGATTATATCTGGCTTCACAGCTGGAAGAATTGGATCAGTATTATGGCTACAGAGACGAGAAACTTGGTTCCAGAAACATTTTTAAACGAGTTTGGTATTTCCTCCATTTTAAAATTAATGACTACATCATAGACCCGTTAATCACAATGACGAGGTTTTTGGAGTTGAGTTGCATTTTGGCCCCAATTATATTATCCTATCCATTAGTACTTTTTGGAAGAAAAAACAGAACTGGTGCTAAGCTTTGGTATAAGTTTATCAGATGGTCAGCGGAACTCGCTGGAGCATCTTTTATCAAGTTAGGGCAATGGGCTGCAACAAGAACCGATTTATTACCAAAAGAAATGTGTGATGAATTGAATAACTTACACTCAAATTCAAAAGCCCATTCTTTTGAACAAACAAAGAAAATTATTTTGAAAAGTTTCAATAGTAACGATGATAATATAAAACAAGGTAAAACCAGTTTAGAATTTAATGAGATATTTGATGAATTTAATGAATCTCCAATTGGGGTAGGAGCGATTGCTCAAGTTTACTTAGCCAAACTTAATGAAGATTTTATAAACAAAGTTAACGATAAAGAAAGTGAATTAGAACTGAATTTGAAATTCAAAGATGAAAATACAAATAGAAATAAATTGATTGAGTACTTTATAGTGACTCAAGATGCTCTAAAATCCAATCAAAGGGTTGCAATCAAAGTGTTACATCCTAATGTTGAAGTAAAGATTAATAGAGACTTAAAGTTGATGAAATTTTTTGCAAATTTAATTAACGTAATCCCAACCATGGAATGGTTATCATTACCGGATGAGGTTGATCAATTTGCAATTTTGATGAGACTTCAATTAGATTTAAGGATTGAAGGTTTAAATTTGGCTAAATTCAGACATAATTTTAAAAACAATAGTGATATTCATTTCCCAAAACCATATTTACAATTTTCAACTAGAGACGTTTTAGTTGAAGAATATATGCATGCAATACCTTTGGAAAGTATTTTATCAATAAGCAAAAATTTTGGAAAGAATTTATCTAAGGAAATTAGTGATAAAGGTTTAGATTCATTTTTAAAGATGTTAATTTTGGATAATTTCATTCATGCTGATTTGCATCCAGGTAATATGATGGTAAGATTCTACAAAAATGAATTATATAAACATGAGAAGGAATATAAGATTGTCAAATCTAGCAATGAAGCAGATACTAATAAAATAACTGATGAGTTATTAAAAATACCACTAGAAGATGAAACATTGTGGTGTCAAAAATTATCTAAATTATATAATGAAGGATATCATGCTGAAATATGCTTTTTGGATGTGGGGATAGTTACAGAATTAGATAAGACCGATAGATATAATTTTATAGATTTGTTTAAGGCGTTATCAGAATTTGATGGATTTAAAGCTGGTGAATTAATGATTGAAAGATCAAGAACTCCTGATACAGCGATTGATAAGGAAGTATTTGCCCTAAAAGTTGAAAAATTGGTTGACAGAATGAAACAAAGAACATTTGCATTGGGGAATTTGAGTATTGGAGATTTATTGGATCAAGTTTTGAATATGGTTAGATCACATCATGTTAGAATGGAAGGAGATTTTATAAGCATTGTTGTTGCAATATTGTTATTGGAAGGAATTGGAAGACAATTGGACCCTAATCTAGACTTATTTGCAAGGTTCGTATACTCATCTTTATTTGATTATGATATCCAGAGTTTGAAAGTATAATTGTTACTAACTATATAGTTCCTTACCTGTTTTGAGACAATTGGGAGTTCTGAAAGAAGGTAGAGATATACTCCGAAACGAAAATTCCCTTTCAATGATCAAAGTTTGGCTTGCATTAGAAGTAAGACAATTCATCCATGCATCCGTTAAAGACGTATGTACCTCTTTTTTTGTACTTCCATTACTTTAGGAAGACTCATTTGAATATAATACTAACTTTCTAGATTAATATATTGGTTAAATCAGATATGTTGAGTCCAAATGTTTAAATAGAATATGATAACGACTATTAGAGTAATTTTTCTTTTTCTTTCTACTTCTTACCTAGTACTCACATCTTCTTCTGTGGATCCTTTTCCTAATTATCTTCTTTAGTGTTTATGTTCTATGTTCTTTACTCTAGTGTTTCTTTCACAGTGTTATTTCAGTTGGTTTTGTGTAATTTCAACGGTTTATCAAACTGTGCGAAAGATCTCAGACGTTTTATTGTTTGGAATACTAAGCAAGCGTATATTTATTTTGAAAGAGCAAGCTGCCCCTGAGCTGCAAAGCACTACAAATCGTTCATCAGACAGTTCCATAGCACGGTTGACCAATAGTATAGTCCAATACTGAAGAGAATAGAGCATATAGAGATACTTGGCGACTTTACTGAAAAATTATACAATGACCGATGATGCACTGATACTGATTCCTGAAATCATTGATAAGTCCTCAAAGGATGTTACTTTACCAGGAACCTTCGAGCCCGACCATGATATATCATGGAGCCATGACATCCAGCCTCCCAAGACCGCCTTCAAATACTACAAAAGCAATAAATTGACAAATAGATTGAGTTACAATAAGATCCAAGGGTCTTTCTTCAAACCTATGGCAGTCTTCAAATCAATTGATGTAGGCCACGAATCTCCATCGGATACCACCGAATATCACTCTGTTTTTGATAATGAAGCCAATAGAGATTCAAGTGATCTACTTGTCCCAGACGTCGAAAAAATTGATGCGTTTTCTGGCCATTTCACTTTCCCTAAAATAGCATTGAATATCCCATCCTCACAAAAATCAAATAAAGCCATTTCTAATTTCCAAGATGAAATAGGAAAATTGGCATTCCAAAACCACTATGCCCATGATGATATAACTTTATGTTTTGGTGGTTTATTCAATGGGGAAAGTCAACCCTCTGAATTAGGTTTGCCCGAAAATGTTGATATCTCCCAAATTTCAATCAAATTACCTGTTATATTACCTCCTTTCATCGATAGAAACATCCTCATCAATCCATACTTGACTCAAAACAAACACTTATATTTATCTAACCCAGGAAGAAGTACGGTGACAATCTTAGATGATTATGTTTCAAATTTACCAAGTCACCTTAATAGCTGTACAATAACAAAAATATCCAATCGTCATGCATTTGTCTATGGAGGTTTTGAATTGGTGGTCAAAAGACCATACTTTGAAACCGAGCTAGACAAATGGGTGATCGAGAAAGATATAGTGTTGAATGAAGATTGCTATCTTATAGATGTGAAAACTATGAAGTTCTCAAAATTAACATTGAATAAAGCTCCAGACAATGAAGAAATTGAAGACGGACAATTCCAAATTGGTAGATTAGGAAACGGTATCGTCGCAAATTTGTATAATCGTACAATAACTGAAGATACCGTCTCTAGCTTCAGAGTACCTACTCCTGTCAATAAATTCAACGACTCAAATTATTATAGTCCTTATATACCTAGTCCCACAAATTCTAGATCAGACCATCCAAGAGATAATTCTAACAAGTCTCCTACTTTCAATACTTTACATAAATCAAGATCTATTAATAAAGATGGCCCCAATAAGACTGTTATCAACACAAAGAATTATTTGCACTCGGAACCTGCAACGCCTGTGTCGAATTCCAGCTCGAGTACTTTCTTCAAAGGGATCAACAAGACTGTAACTAATTCCTCAAATGACTCGTCGAGGCTTCAAAATTCAAAAAGTATCAATTCAAGGGAATCAAGAAGAGATAGGAAATCTAAAGAAAGAGTTAACTTTCAGAACCATTCCTCATCTCCAATTCCTTTTCTTCATACACCTTCTTCTCCAGGTGCTATTAAGCAAACACTGCCATTACCAGTTGAAGCCAATACATTAAATTTACAGTCAAGCTATTCGAATCAAATGAAGCAACATCGCTCGAATTCAGGCTCTATGAAAAGTAGACCTGTTTCCCCTATTCCACAGTCAGCAAATACCAGACCAAGCTTTATGATGCAAGATCTTAATAATGAGAGTGATCCTGATATAGAGGATGAAGATTCCGATAAAGACGGTTCGAAGGAAGAGGCAATTGAGGAAACTGACAAACCTCCACATAGTATACAAAGAAAGGCAAATGATGTATTTGGGGATACTGTTATCAAACCTGGACAAGCTTTAGTAAGTGTCTTTATCTTTGGTGGATTTATTGAGTATTATAATCCCCAGAGTATAAAATGCTTTAAAGCGACGAATGACTTTTTAAGGATTGACTTGATTTGTGATGGTGAATTTCTCATTTCCAATATATCACACAAACCTATCATATACAAGATAACCCAAAATATGGAAAGTGCACCGAAGGCAAGAGGCTTTTTCGCATCAACATTGATAGATTATGACAATGATACAGATGAAGGGTGTGATTGGTACAACATCACTAATCCAAACAGACCATTCTCACCAAACTCTTTATATGATAATGAATCGAGCAGTTCATCTATCCAGACATCAAATAGCAGACATCAAGGTAAGATTATCAAAATCTTGAACCCAATTGAATTTTTCAATCAGAAGGCATTTCTCGTTCAAGGTGGTTGTAGTGAAGATGGTGAAACTTTCAGTGATTTATATTTATTCAAGTTCAATAGTTTACAATGGGAGAAAGTTGATACATTTGCTTTCGATTATTTTAATACCATAGATAAACCAAGGGGTACTTTAAAGACTCAAGATATAAGATTAGAGAATCAAGTACCAGAACCTAGCTTAGTAGAAGGTGAACTAAGAGCATGTCATCACACTGCGATCTATTCAAATAAATATGGTAAAGAATTAGTTTTTTTTGTGGGAGGTTTCAAAAACGATTACCTCAAATATTTCGACAAGGAAGAATACGTATCTGATAAGTTGGATGTGTCAATCTTGAATAAGTGCAAATTACTAGCCACCAATTATAATGATTGTAGGATCCTTATCTACAATGTTAAATCTCAAACATGGGGATATGTGAAGTACATGTATGACTTGAGAAAAAATATTTCGAACGATACGTTTGAATCACTTAAAGAATGTCCTGGATATATCGATGCTAATATCTGTCACCATGGGGCAGGAATAACATTAAATGATAATATTTTAACAATTTCTCAAGGGTTGATCTCAATTGTCCCTGAAAATGATCAAGAATTCGAAAAATTCCAACAAACAGCAACTTCAATGTTCTTTGGATGTCATCTTCAAATCACTTTCCCTACAATATAAGTCAATTAACGAATTAACGATATTTTTTTGTATTAATATATAATTTATATGATCTAACTCTCGATAAGCGTCGTGGTATATTCATTTATTTTTGCAGCCTAAATTATAAGTGAGATCCACAAAAGAATTTGCACCCAAATAGAATAAGATAAATTTAACGGGTATGTCAATTTTCAGTGGTGATATAACTACTGTTTCGCCATCGTCGGTATTTCCTAGTAAAGCAGGTGAAGTTAGCGTCAAAACTAATATTGATGCTTCAGGCCCAATTCAAACCAATAATTTTTACGCTAATTTATTAATAGGAGATCAAGATCAACCAGTTTGGACAAATCCATACAAGTTTACATTCTATGGGAATGGGTGTAATGTCTATTATCCTCAGACTAGTGATATAACTTATTGTCCAGATCCAGTGAAATACTTTTATTATCCCAATGGTATTAATAGTATGATTTTCACTTCATCTGATTTTGATTCTGCAAGCCCTGATTTCAAGTTAACTAATTTGACTAAATTTTCAATAACCCCAAAGTATAGCAATTCATTGGGAAGTATGGAGACTCCTTTAGTTCAAGGAATGGGATTAGCTTCTGCCATTTATAAAGGTCTAATCCCAAAAATTAAATCATCCATTGGATTTTCCAAAGTCGAAGGTGTTGACTGTCAGAACTCTTCTTTGAAAAAATTTAAAATCACATTGAGTGATGGCTCTATTTGGTCTATGTTTCTTAATAAGAGCATTTCTATTAAGTATAACTCTAGTCAAATAATTTTTGCTGAATCAGCAGATGTTTTGGTTCAAATAGGATATGGATCTTCAAGCTATTATGATCAAATTGCCGGTTGTTGTTATCCAACTGCCATTCAGTTGAGTGCAACTGAGAAGCAATATTCCTTGAAGTACCTGAATACTGGTAGTTCATTGACTTCGAAGACATTGATTTTTGCACCTTATCATTTAGTGTCAAATTTTGATAATGAACTGAAAGGTTCAAAATCTGAGATTACAGCCAATTCTTGTGTTATGGGAACATTAACTGGCTGTATTGCAAACCAAATAACCATGAATCAAACAGTGCCTTCTACTTTATTTTCGTTTAAAAATGAAAGTATCAGTGATTCAATTAAGGCTGATATATTAAGTCAAGCTAAAATTGACTGTGATGAAGATGTTTCTTCGGCTACTAATTCTGACTCTATGTATTACAGTGGTAAGTCATTTGCCAAATATGCCAATTTATTGTATATCACACATTTTATTCTTAAGAATAGTGATTTAACAACAACTTTATTGAATAAAATTACAGCTGCTTATAATACCTTTATTTCAAACAAGCAAAAGAATCCATTAATGTATGATACTAATTTTAAGGGAATAGTTAGTTCAGCAACTGGAGATGCAGATTTTGGGAACGGTCATTATAATGATCACCATTTCCATTATGGTTATCATATCTATGCAGCTGCAATAATTATAAAGGTAGATAAAGAAATGGGAGGTAGTTTTACTAATACTATTAAAAATTGGATTGAATTATTGATTATGGATATCTGCAATATAAATTCATCTAATTCTAATTTTCCATTAGTTAGAAACTTTGATTTCTATTGTGGCCATTCCTGGGCTAAAGGGTTGTACGAAAGTGGTGATGGAAAGGACGAAGAGAGTTCAAGTGAAGATTTCAATTGTTATTATGGGATCAAATTGTATGCCAATGTTATGGGATATTCCAACTTAGAAAAATGTGCCAATTTAATTCTTTCAATTGAAAAATCTAGCTTGAATTCATACTTCTACTATCAAGATAACAAAGTTGAACCAGAAAAATTTATATACAATAAAGTCAGTGGTATTTTATTTGAAAATAAGATTGATCATACCACATATTTTGGTGATAAAGAGAGTTATATTCATGGAATTCATATGATTCCATTAACTCCAATTTCATATTGGTTCAAGTCCAAAGAGTTTATCACTGATGAATGGGACTTGATTAAAAATGATTTAACTGAAGACAACTTCATGTCTATTTCTAAATTGAATTATAGTATCATAAAGCCCTCTGAAGCTTATACATTCTTCAAGGATAACTGGCAATCCAAATATCTTGATGACGGATTGACATTGACATATTGCTTATTCTATTGTGCTTCAAATATGTAGAAATTACTTGTGTATTAATATAATCTACACTAAATTCTAGCTCTGATACACTAACCCTTATAATTTACTTACCTGTTCTATGTCGTCTTTCAGTCAATCTTTCAGTCCATCTTTCAGTCCATCTTGTAGTCCATCTTATTGTGACTTCCTTAATAAGTCTTAATGAGTCTTTTAGTGAGTGTCTTAGTAGTTGTAGTATAAAGATTTTGCAGCCGCGAACTTCTTTATGATGAAGGTTGTTGATTTGATATATGAGTACCTGAAACAGCACCAGCAGTTGAAGCAGTTCAAGAAGGTGCACAAGAATTGGACACCAATTGACACTTCGGTGGAAGACCCAGATATTCCAGTTTCAAACTCGAAGAAGAAGCAAGTTAAGAAGAGCACCTCATCAAAAGACACCCCTGTAAAGGAATCTGAAAATACAAATTCAGTTCTACCAAACCATCCAATCGACACAACCAAGACTGTTATAGAACGCGGTATTAAGCTGAAAAAGCCTTCGAAGTTGGATGAGAAGATGGTGCAGGAGCTGGCTCCTGCATCGACAAAAAGGAAATTGAAAATACCATTGATAAAGTCAGAGGAGTCTAATGAAATTAAAACTACAGAGAGGAAAATCAAAGTGCCGGCTTCAGTAAAGAAATTACTCGCATGAATGTATATATATTAAAGATATTTATAGGTTAATTAAAATTGATGGGGAATATTTTTTCGTTTAGGTTTTCCCAGAACCCTTTATCGTACATGTTATCTATCTCTTCTACTGAAGTTATTTTTACAATATCAGGAAATACTGGATATACTTCATTGTTTCTCATGTTTATCAACTGGTTATCTACCAATTCATAATATTTCCCTTCTTTATAATAAAGGGTACCGATTCGAGTCAAATACTCTATTTCTCCCCACTTATCCAATTCATTTGTAGTGATTCCCAAATAAACATACCTGAGCTGCAAAGCCAAAAAAATAATGACAATGAGATTGAACAACGTACAAAGAATTATAAAGATGCCGGTGATCTTGTGGGTATCGCTAATTTTTATAGACGACCAAAGGTTCTTAATGGGAATCGCCTGTAGACATATATAGTTACCATATGCTAGGAAATTTATGTTCATAAAGAGCCAACCCATGAAATACTTATAATTATAATAGCCCACACAGTTGTTGATCCAGACGCAATGGTGGTCAAACAACATAATACATCTATCACAAGTTGAGCAATGTTTTGATCTGGCTGGTTTTATGAATTTGCATGTGGAACAATAATTTGAATTGAAATAAATGATTTCATTATTCTTGAAATGGCTATTCACAGATGCAACATTATATTTATCGATATAGCCTGGATTGGAAAAAATGCAAATGAACGTTATAGAATACAAACCAGATATGGTGAAAAAAATCCCAAACTGATGCATTAGACTAAACTTTATATATCCAGGAATAATTGACCAGGTTTTAGTGAAAAATTGATGCAAGCAGACCGAAACCACAAGAAGATAAAAAATTGGAACAAACCAATTAAACCATTGAGGGATCTCTAATAGACTAATTTTCTTAAGTAAACCCCCATTAATTTTCAATATTTGTGACCGTAGCGTTTGGATATATGAGTCTCTGAAACTAGGAGAGTCTCCAAAGATTATAACGAAACATAGCACGATAAATATAATCACCAGTATTAAAACGAACCAGAACCACATTTGATTTTCTCTCTGTGAAGTCGCACTAATAATTGACGATTAATATATCAAAACAGTACTAAATCTCGCTATTAGTTCAGTTTGTTGCCGGTATAAAGACGTTGCTAGGGTACTCACCGGGTTAGGTTATAGAAACAGCACAATATAGAAAGTCAGTTAGGAATTTGAAGTGGAACTAGAGGTGGAATATGACATTCGTTGAGATTTTAAATGCAGAGATCGATAATTATGAAGAGCTCTTACATTCAATACCTTTCAATAATTATACTACAGATACAAATTTCCTCAAAATATACAAATTAAATTATAAGGAACTACATAAATATGCCACATTGAACGCTTTCCCCATCGATAGCAACAAATTGTTGAAATTGAGCATAAGTTTGGGTAATCTTATCAGATCGTTACAGTTAGATGAAGAGATGTATAAACAACAACAGAAACAACAGTCCAATTTCACATCAAAATTAAATAATATAGCTGGGAACTCCAATATTGGTAATGTCGAAAGTCCCAAACATTTCATAAATTCAGTACCAATTAATAGTCAACCATTATATCAAATAAAATTCATTCGTAATCTTTTATTGATCTTAAAAAGCTTTGATATCGGGTACCAATTAAAAGATAACCATAATTCGTCTTCTTCCACTTTAAACCAATTCAGTAACTCGCCCATAAAGTTGAATTCTAAACAGTTATTGATTGAAAAATTGGAAATTAATATAAATTTGGATACCTTGTTTATCTACAAGAACTTATTGAATATTTTAATCAAAATATTCGAAATCTTGAAATTACACTTGGGATTCAATGACCAATTTGCAAATAACACTGGCGGAACCCATTCTGAAAGAAGTTCAATTTTCCTGACAACTTCAGTTGGGTCTAATACATCAGATTCTATTACAGTTGATGAATACTTTAAGATTTTGAATCAAATCTTAAACCGTATAAGTTCGGGGCTAATTGAACCTTTATTGAAATACGTTTTGGATTTCGTCAATTCAAACATAACGAACGAGTTCAAGACATTAGTTACAAGTCTTTAATTGTATAATATGTATATTAATTGGAAGTTTCCTACATACTAGTCTTTTCTGTTTCAATTCTCTTACCATAAATCCGAATCTTTCATCAGTCATATCTCATGTCCACAACATATTAGCAACTCTATTCCATATTACTTTACTAAACCTTCTACCCAAGACTTTTCCTATCAATGGCAATATTATCCAATTGACTAAGCCATTTATCTGCTTCAAGCTTTCTTCCCATTGCTCCTGTGCTGTTAATTCACTATATTCTGAATCATATTCATATTCATAATCACTATATTCTTCTTCTGTCTCCATTCTTTTTGTCTGACAATACACTCAATATCGACCCAATTTTCACCCAAAAAAAAACTTATACTATCTATTCAGTTCACCCTGTTCCACCTCTAGTGTGAATTATCTCGATTACAGCGCTGCACTTGTGTATTATCGCTGCTCACCTCTGGATCTGATCTCGTTGAGTGTCAAAAGTGTTGATACTCATCTCTGCGAAAAAAATTGATGAGATTGGTAAAGATGGTTGAAACAATTATCAAGGAAGGAAAAGCAGAGATTTTGGGTGGTGACAAGGTTTTCTACAACCACATTCAGCAGTTCAACAGAGACTTATCTGTTATGGTCATTAAGAGTTGGAACGAGATCTACAGCGAACATTTCAAGTCCAAAAAGAGGAACTTTAAAGGTGAAGTGAAAGGTGCAATTGAAGGTAATAATATCAGTAGTGCCAATGATGGTGACTATATAAATATATTAGAAGCATTAAGTGCTACCGGTTTAAGGTCTATACGTTATGCTAGAGAATTACCAAATGTTAACAAAATAGTTGCAAATGATTTATTGTTAGATGCTGTTAAATTAATTCAAGAGAATATCAAGTATAATGATTTACATGAAAAGGTCACTGCCAATCATGGTGACGCTATAAAATATATGGCTTCCACTAACACAAAATTCCATATAGTCGATTTAGACCCTTATGGAACCGCCATGCCTTTCATCGATAGTGCTATCCAATGTGTTAAAGATGAAGGTATATTATTAGTTACCTGTACAGATGCTGGTGTGTTAGCTGGTTCTGGTTATCCTGAAAAATGTTTCTCCTTATATGGTGGTAATAACTTTGGTAATACCATGATGGGCGGTGAAAGTAATCATGAAGTGGGTATTAGATTAATATTAAACAATATTGCACAAATCGCTAGTAAATACAAAAAATCAATTGAACCTTTATTATCCTTATCAATTGACTATTATTTCAGAATTATCATCAAAGTCAGAACTAGTGCCATTGAAGTCAAAGACTTGGCTTCCAATACAATGTTAACTTATCATTGTACTGGCTGTGGTAATAAATATAATCAACCTTTTGGTAGAAAACAATCCGAACCTGGTAAAGCTAAATTTCAATATCCAAAAGTTACATTACCTGCAAGCGAATGCCAATTTTGTGAGAGCCACTTTAATATAGCTGGTCCAATGTATGGTGGTAAAATCCATAATGAAAATTTCATCAAACAAGTTTTAAAGGTTAATGAAGAAAGCGATAAAGAAGTCTACAAAACAACAGATAGAATTAAAGGTATGTTAACTTTGGCATTGAACGAATTAGACCTTCCTTTCTACTTCGGTCTTAATCAATTATCTTCTTATTTCAAGAGTCCTCCTATCTCAATCAATGAACTTGCTACTGCTTTGGGTAATTTGGGCTACAAAGTTTCTTTGACACATGCTAAAAGAAACTGTATAAAAACTGATGCCTCATGGGACGTTGTTTTAAACATCAATAAACAATGGTTGATCAACAGTAATCTAAAATTGATACAACAATATGATGAAGGTAAATTAAAGAAAACTGATAAATTAACAGAGAAAGTTGAAGCCTTGAGGAAAAATCCAAATCAAAGCTTGAATTTAACTCCTGGTATGATTGGTTATAAAATATTAAAGAATTTAGAACTTAACGATAAAGTTGATTTCGAAACGGAAAATGAAGAAAGTGAAAAGATTAAAAAATTAAGAGGATTGAAAATGGTTAGATTTCAAGAAAATCCAAAACACTGGGGTCCAAAGGCAAGACCAAAATAGATTTGAATCTTAAATAAGTTAAAAAATTTGTGCATTATTATTTGTAAATATACTTTAATGTAGAATCAAGGAATGCAAATTAGTTATCTAATCTTGTTTGGATTGCTTTGCTTCATCAATCTTTTCTCCAATCTTAACTTTGTTGGCATTAAAAATTTCATTAATCTCATCTACAAAATTTCCGTAAGATTTTCTCAACTCAAGCATATCCTCCTTACCTCTGTTTTCTTTGAACGCCTTCCAAGTCTCTGCAAGTTCTTGTATTTCTTCATCAAGATCTTGATTATTTAAATTTTCGAGATCTTCCAACGAAGGAACACCTAATGTTGGTGAATCTATGAGATCTCTATCTTTTGATATATAAGAACTCAATACTTTCACAACTTTTTCTGACTCTACCCTACTTAATCCTTTTGGTCTATGTTCGTGTTGGTCTGCTGACATATGGTATTTAGCTAAAAATTGAGTCACCTTTTTAGAGTATGGACCTCTAAAGGCTGCAAAAACAAAAATAACAACAAGAATCAACCAATAATAAACTGTTGACCATATATACATTGACTTGCCAAAATCAAGGATAACAAAAGGTTGAACTATAAACCCAAATGCCAATTGATTTAACAAGTAACATACAATATCGTATAAGAATTTATATTGTGATTTGTTTCCATCGCTGTCAACAAAGATAGGTCTGAAGTTTTTACGAAATATTTTTCCAATTGTTTGAATGAATGCACCAATAAGGAAAGTCAAGTAATATCCAGGCCTAGTTCCATGCCAAAAGGCACTGGTTATAAATGTTGCAACGGTGCTTTTAAACCCTGGTTTTCTGCCCTTTCTGGCCAATCTCAAATAAACAAAGTTTTTCAACCATTTATTTGTATTCATATTCCAGGCCTCTAAACAAACGTGAACATTTTGACCAGTTTCAAAAACAAGAGGATTGATATTTCTAACTCTATCCCATTTGAATTTATCACGAACGTCATCATAACCATTATACCCTATACCACAAAGGATACATGCCCCTTCTGCGATTGTCCAGATAGCATAGTATTTCAATCTGTAGAAGAAGCCCATTCCCCACATATAGAAGATTCTATAAATGAAGTTGTGTTCATTTACAAATTTCAGTTCATACATGTAATCTAAGGTTATGTATTTTGGTATTACAACAAAAAGGTAAGCCCATCCAAATCCTTGAAGCAATCTTTTGAAAGAAACTCTACCAGATCTTGGAATTTTTCTCTTTCTCTTACCAGGTCTTCTTGACTCTGGAACGTCTTCAAATAATGTATTCTTGATGAATCTCTCATAATCAGCAAAATCAAAAGCTGGCCCTGTCAATAAAGATGCAAAGAAGAACGAGTAACCTAAGAATGGTAAAATATTAGGATGTTTCTTGATGATTCTAGATCTTGTGTAATTGGTTAAATTTTCTTTCGGTTGTCTAGCATCATGAATACTCCAACCAAAAGCTGACAATTTCATCACCATGACCATTAAAGCACCTGTGATATCGATAACAGCGGGATCATAGACTTGGAAAAACTGCTCATGAACATGATGGTAACTCAAAAAGATCATCAAAAAAGTAAAGTTGATCCAAGGCATTGACTTAGTTCTCCAATATCTGGTAATGAAATAAGAACCCATTGAACAAAGTAGAAGGGAAACAAGACCACCATACAACTCAAGAATCCCAAAAACATAAAATGATGAAATCAGCAAAATGTAAACGTTTTTCAAGGTATAATCATGATCTGGCAATCTTTTGAAAATTGCACTGAAGGGATAAGATAAAAGTGAACAGGTTAAAATCCTGATATTAGCAGAATCAATCCCTGAAACGTCCAGGAGATTGTTGATCTGGTCTTGGATTATTTGAATCCCCATATTATTAGATATAACTGAATTGCGAAAACATTTTCCAATTGTTTTGATGATGTTCTTAAGTATGAGAGAAACTGAATAGTACTTATATTACATAAAACGTTAACTATGGACTTATTTAGACTCTATTTCGACCATCTTAAACCCTTCTTCTAAGGCTTTTGTTATATTTTCATTTTTGTATGGAATTGATTGTAAAACAAATGCAATATCATTCCATTGGTCACTAGTTTGGGTTTTGTTCAATCTTACCAACAATTTTTCAGACAATTGCTTTTGGTGTTTTTCCTTTTCTATAAATCCAACAAGGAATCTCACTATTCTTTTCATTGCATCTTTGCCTAAGGTCTGATCATGGGAAAGACCGCTGAAAATATCAATAAATCCATTATAAATTGCATTATCTTTTGTAGCCAACTCTGTAAAGAATAATCTACACATATCACTGATCCCTTGGTCTTCGTTCTCAAGACATTTGGCCATTGATGACAATTGTCCCTTGACCTTAACTTGTCCTGCAAGAATCAAAAATGTAACCGTCATTAAACATGTTCTTTGAACCATCAAATTCTCATCGGTAAGACGACGATATAAGAAATCTGTATTTTCATCAACCAAGTTATTGAAACAAACGGCCATGTCTCCTAATCCCAATACACAGTTTGATCTGATAATTGGATCGGGTGATCTCTCCATTACTGTAATCAATAATGGTAAGTTCTGTTCACAAAATTTTGATGAAATACACATTAATTTTACCATACATAACACTGCTGATCTTTGAAGAATAATATTATCATACGATTTGTGATTAGATATGATTTCCCTAACAATTGGACCAAAACGTGATAATAAGGCGTTATCTCCAAACAAAATCTCCTTCTCTTTGATGTATATAACAGCATCAGTGAAATCATCTTCACTGGTACCTCCGATCATCTCAAGTTCATTTTCTTCATTATCTTCATTTTTGTCATCCTTGTTTGATTGCAGTTCACTATCATGCTTCTTCTTTTTGAAAAATGTTTCCAATTTTTCTAAGTAAACAATAGTTTTGATTGCAACATGTCCTACAACAAATAGTAACTGTGCCAATGAAATAATCTGAGTTGCCGAATCAGTGGCATTTTTGAAGACTGAAATTGACCTCTGGCCAATAATCTTCGTACATATATCATCCGGTGTTTGTGAAACTTTGAAAATAGCTGCAACAGCTTGTTCGGCAACACCATACCATGAAGCATCGTCATTATTAGTTAACAAAATTTGAGTCAATTTTTCAATAATTTCATCTTCTCTGTCCACTTTATAAAACATTGTATCTTTGCTTTTTGACAAGGTTGGTACGAGCCTCTGTAATGCAATACAAGTGTACTTACATAATTCTGAATCTTCATATTCTTCTATATTCAAGCCAGTGTTGAGAAGTAAATCAAGACCTTTCAAAATAATATTATGGTCGGCAATTGCAATCATCCCTAAGACAATAATAGCACCACGTCTTTGAGCTTTCGATGATTCAATTTGATCTTCCGACAACAGATCAGTCTTGTGTCCGTATATCTGCCAAAGTACAGATAATACATCATTTGGTATTAATTTTTCGAAATACATCATACAAAGTAACTTTTCAAATGAAGCTAAATCTGCCAACGATGAACTTAAAGTTATGCTGATCAAATTTTTAGCTATATGGGATGCCTTTTGGTCTGGAGTTGCATCGCTTGGCGCTGTCAAAAAAAGCTCTTTGTAACAATCGATAAGGTGGGAGGAAATCGATTTACCCTCATCAGATGAACCTTTCATCCACACTAAATGAAGCATTTTACGTACCCCAAGACTTGCATTTTCAATTCCATATGCATCTGCTAAGACGAGAAAATCCATTGATTCCAAGACTTCATTTCTGTTCTTTGAAAACAATAAATTCGAAATGGTTTCTGTACCTTTTTGAATTACTTCAATGAAAGTAACTGCATCTTCATAATACTGAGCAGTCAATTTAGCTTTTACAAGAACATTAGCTTCGGGAAGATTCTTTTCCTGTTCCATCATTGAAGCATTCATTTCTTCATCTACTTCGTCTTCGCCGTCATCCTGCTCTTGAGAATTCGTCTCTTCTTCGTTTTCTTCGTTTCCCTCTTTTTCATTTTCATCGACTTCCATTTGATTATCATTTTCATCTGTCTCCATTGGATCGTTCTCGTTTTCTTCATTTTCTTCGTTTTCTTCTTCGATAACTTCTCCTCTTGCTCTTCTCTCTTGTAATTCCTTCTCTTTCTTCATTCTCATAAGTTGCTCTTTTGGAAGGTATTGCTCCAATACTGCATTAGCTTCATCTGATCTTACTTTCCACTTAGTAAATGATAACTGGGTACCGTGAATGGTTGCAAATGGATGATTCAATACTAATTTAGACATCAATTTAACAGAATTCCTCCTGACTAATGTACTTCTATCATCAAGTGATCTCACTGCCAATGCCATAAAAAGTTGCTTCCTTCTTGCAAATTTTATGTTCAAGCTACAGATTTTATTCAACGCTTGAATTGCCTTGGTTCTGACATAAGGGTTTTGATCAAGTAATCTTTCTTGTAATAGATCAATTAAGCTTTCGATATGTTGGTTACTTTGATCACCCCTTAAGTCATCATTGTTCAGGTTCTGATATGATTCGTCTGATTTAATAATATCAACAACAATATTCCCACAACTTTCGACAACTGAACATCTCAAAGTTTGGTTACTGTTATCCAATAATTGGGCTATTGGGGCCATTTGTTTCAATAACAATCTTGGACTTAATTGAGATAAATTCACAAGAAAGTCAGAGATTGATTTAGGACCATTATTATCATTTGAGTTGAACTCTATCTGAGATACTTCTCTCAATACCTCTTCAGTTAAAGCCCCGTATTCGTATTTGGTATCCAAAAGATAAAGCAATTCAGCCATGTAAGGAGGGAGGTGAATAAAGTATGTCAATGATTGAATGATGGAATTTTGGATAGTATTTGAATGATTATGGTTTTTAACCATGAAACAAACACATCTAAACATTAAAGTCTTGATTGGTACTGCTTTCATTCTTTCAGGAGTTTCCATTAAATGGAAGATTGGTCTATTGAATAATTCCAAAAAGGCCGATTTTTCAGGAGTTGTGACAAAGATCTTGCTCAAATCGATTTCTAAACAAGATTCTGTTGAATCAAGTAAATCTTGGACTTTACTGCAATTATTTTTCCAGCTAGCCATAAGAGCTTTATTTTTGGATTTGGATTGGACTGCAATGGCACTGAAATCCTCCTTCCCGAGGACAGTGAACAAGACAAAAGTCAAATATCCATATTTCTCCAAGATTGATTTGAGCTGGGGGACATTATCGACGAATTCTCCCGATTCAACTGATACTTTTGTGTTAGCTGAGACTGTTTTGAATGAGGATCCTATAAGGTAGCATAATTGTTTTTGTTGGTTTGATTCCAACCCGTTGAATCCATGACAAAGGTCTATGGCTTCTTCAAACACTTCGTGATTATTTAGTATAGCCTCTGGATCGGTGGCAAGAATGTTGGTCAATGATTCCAATCTAGGAATCAGATCTGAAATTGATTCATTTGATAATTTGTCAACGTCAAAACTATTGAAATACTTATTGAGTGAAAAATCTGACATATTTCGGACCTATCCTACTTCCTCGAGTATCTTCTGTGTTCAATTAGTTGCAAGGGGTTGCTGTATTGATAATAATCTAATATTTCAATATCTTAGTTATGATGGTTTGTTTATGTTTATAAAGCGCGCGGTCTTGATAAAATATATTTAATATACAAATTTAATCTCTTAACTTAGAGTATCCTTTTAAAAGAGCTTTTTGGACTCCCATTCTTTCGTCTTCTATAGCAGATAATAAATCCTTCATTGTCACTGCTTTACCTGTTCTGATTTCTCTGTATCTTAATCCATTTTCACCTCTTGCTGTCAATATAACTGATTTTTTTGCACCAGTATCTTTTCCAGCATTTGAACCATTTCCATTGGCATTACCTGCACCAGCATTCATCCAGGAGTATTTCTTTCTACCTGGATTCATGGTCATCATTGCTGCTGTTGCATTGGCTGCTCTGTGTAATGATTCATCGGCTCCACCTTTTGAGTCATCTTTCTTATTATCATCATTTTTCTCTAATCCCAATGCTATTCTTTTATTCACTCTCTTCTCTTCCATTTCTTTTTGTCTATGGGCAAGGTTCCTTAATTCTTTCGATAACTCGGACCTTTGTATACTTGAAGGTTTTTGTTTCGATAAATTTGGTATACCTCTTTGACGATGACGTGACATTATCAAGGTTTTGGTTATTATATCAGACATCCATCTCTCGCATGAAACTGACATCAATTCCAATAATTCTGGATCACTTAAGAAATTTTGGAGAACTCCGTTTTCTCTGGCTACTTTTTGCATAAATGATGAGACATGATATGGATTTAAGAAATTATTTGGTCCTCTAGATTGTTGTTGATAATTATATGGTTGTTGAACTTGATTGAATCTTGCAAGTCTATTTCTTTGTTGCATTAAATATTCTTCTTCGTGGTGAATATCAACCCCTGCAGCCGCCAAAGCATCATTCAACTTGGTTATATCCCCAGTGGCGTATACATCGTTATTAGCCTTAGTAGCTTGGGGTACTTGTACTTGTGATCCTTGACTTTGTTGTGGGAAACTTTGGGATTGCGGCTGTTGCTGATATTGGTATTGCAGTGGACGTTGTTGTTGATATATTTGCTGATATTGTGATTGTTGGGGAAGCAGCTGTGGTTGGGACTGTGATTGATTGTTTGTAGTTGGTCTTGATACATCCATACCGTTTACTGGTGTCCCCAAACGACTGATACTGATATCTGGAGTTGCAACGGATCTATCGATTGAATCCAATAAATCATCCGGCAAATCATCGAAATCCAAATTGATCTTGCTGTCATTGTTTCTATTCGACCCATTAGTGCCACTATTAGTGGTATTTGAAATCAATCCATTTTCTGGCTGGTCAAGAAGGGCTTTTAATTCATCATCAAATAATCCTCCATCACCTTCAATTTTTGGCTTTTTGTTCGACATTCCTTCAATACTATTATTAGCGTCTAACCGCCTTTTACTTGATTCGTCCATTCTTTCCTTCTGAATGGCCTTTAAAGTACTCTTTATACTCTAATTATCAGTTTGGCAAGTTTTCTGTGAGTTTGAAAACTCTCATTTTTTAAGTCGCGCGAAATGCGACTTTCTGGAGACATAAAAAAAATTCAAGCAGAGCATCTCAAAAGACTTTGAATTTTTCAAGTATACGATAATAGTAAGATATTAGAACAACAGGAGAAGAGTGGGATATACAGTAAGATGTCATCGAAAACCTCCAATGTAATAACGTTTGAGTCCTCAAAGAATTTTAGATTTCGTTTGGTTTTGGCAACGTTGTCTGGCTCACCAATTAAGATAACTAAAATAAGATCAGGAGAGATGAATCCAGGGTTGAAAGACTATGAAGTTTCCTTCTTGAGATTATTAGAATCCGTAACCAACGGTACCCATATTGAAATCAGTTATACCGGTACTACTGTCATATATAGACCAGGTATTATCACAGGTGGTGAATTAACCCACAACTGTCAATTAGGTAAACCTATTGGTTATTACTTAGAGCCCATGTTATATTTGGCTCCTTTCTCTAAAAAGAAATTCACAATCATCTTCAAAGGTTTAACCAGTTTGACCTCCAATGATGTCACTGTCGATAGTTTAAAATGGGGAATGATACCGTTAATGGAAAAATTCGGTGTAAGAGAAGTCTCAATCCAAATTATCAGAAGAGGTTTCCCTCCTTTAAAACAAGTCGAAGACGGTGGTGAGGTATTATTACGTTGTGATTCTTTGATCCCACAACCAATCACAATACATGCCTTGGAATTGGCTAAATTCTCAGCTATCAGAGGTGTTGCATACTGTGCAAGAACTTCTCCTTCAATAGTCAATAGAATGATTGAAACTTCAAGAAACATACTTCGTCCTACCGGTGTTGAAGTAGATATTAAAGGTGATGTTTGGAGAGGTGAAAATAGTGGGAAATCTCCCGGTTTTGGTTTGACCCTCGTTGCAGAGCTGAAAAAGGGTTGGAGAATTTTCAATGAAGGTGTTGGTACCCCAGGTAGTTTACCAGAAGACATCGCAGAAGTTGTATCTTATCAATTATTAAATGAAATAACCCAAAGTGCTGTCATTGGTAGAAATCAATTGATGTTGGCTCTTTGCTTTATGACCATCGGTAAAGAAGATGTTGGTAGATTAAAGATTCATAAATCTCAGGTCGATGATCATCTCGTTCATATTTTAAGAGATATCAAAACAGTCTTTGGTACTGAGGGATTCTTAAAAGAGGATGATGAATTTAATGACACTTTCAATTTATCTATGAAAGGTATTGGTTTCACCAATGCTTCAAAGAAGATTGCATAATGAAATAATATATAGATAGGGACATGTACTTTAAAAATAATAAATAATCTTATATATTTATCTTACATTACATTCAAAATATTTTGAATTTTTATATTACCAGAACGAACACCAACCAATAAAATGTTGGCATAAGTTTTCAACACTGGTTGCCTGTTGAATAAGTTTATCTACTTGTGTTGGAACGTTCAATGCTTTCAACCGTTTTATATCATTTCCGGTTAATTTATCTGTAATTCTTTTCAAGACAAGAGCAGCTCTGGCATTCCTAATCTCCAACTCATTTCTCTTGTTCATTTTAGCTGCTTCTTCTTCATCTATCTGCCCATTTCTTAACATTTCAGCAACATTAACTTGGTTCACTCTTATACCCGTTGCTTCAGCTATCGCCTTAGTTGGGAAATCGAACCCCCAATTAATCAATGGATCATACGCAAATGCTTCTAAGATGGCCATCAAGGACTCCTTGTTATCTCTCAAAACTCTAATTACATGTTCACAAGTAATTCTAAATGAACCCTCAATTCCACTCACTTCCATAGCATAGTTTAACATTCTTGTTAATCTAAATGGAACTTTTTCAGGATATTTCTCTCTCAAAATAGCAGCTTCAAAGCAATCACCAAAATCTATATGAACAACTTTACCTGTGATTCTATTCAACATCAAATTAGAAGGATGACGATCCCCCAATCCTAAGATATACCCAACCATAGACATAACTGCTAATGATCTTGTGTAAGTTGTACGACGGTCCAACCAAGCTTCAGATGATTTGGATTTTAACCACAAAACTTTGTATAAATCTTGGCCTCTTGTGTTATCTAATGCACCTGTAAAGACTTCGACTTTCTGTAATAAGGTTAAACTATCATAATCTGGAGCCATTTGTAACATAATTCTATGTTCGATATTAAGTAAAATCTTTCTGGATTCCCTATATTCTCTGATCAAAACATGGAAGGTATCACTATTTGGAACCCACCCTAATAAACCAACCTTTGGAGATAATGGGATAGCAGAATATCTTTGAATATCCAAATGTCTCTTGAAACACTCTGGATCATTAAATAATAATGTATTAACCAAACCAAATAATTGCATAACAAGATTATCTTGTCTGATATCTTCATGACCTTTAAGTACATAGAAATATTCCTTACCATCGCTACCACGAATAAGCAATTTCCTTGGTCTTTGTTTTGAAGAAATAACCGGAATAGTATGGTCAAATTTGGAAATTCTTACTACTGGTTTTCCAGCTTCATAGGTTCCTGGTACGGCCAATTCTAAATCAGTTGCAACTTCCAATTTAGGTGAGACATATTGCAATTCTAAGCTAGACAATTGAGGTAATTGCCTGCTGATACGACGGAAAACATTGTAGTAAATATCCCATGCCTGATTCAAATTGGTAATATCCTTAGTACGACGGTAATTCAATACCCATTCATAAGCATCAGCCAATTCTCTACCGAAAGCGTTAGCGAATGAAGATTCTCTCATTGTTTCAGGGCCCTTTTGTAACATGAGGTGTAATGGTTCCAAGACTTCAAACATCTTTTCGGTGTTATGTTCACCAAAAAATAATCTTGAAGCATCTTCCAAACCTTCATACCACTGTTCATGTAGTAAAACTGCAACACGGATAAGTTCTCTACTGACTAATTCTGATTGTTCAATTAATAAGGCTGAATGAATACGCATCTTATCAATTATAGACAAGGCAGCTTTCTTTCTGTTGATAGAATCTGAAGTTACCGCAACGGCTAATGGATAAACCAAAGCTTGGGGATGTGCTTTACCCAAGTCACTTAATAAGCCAAAAAGTGAATCACTAACAACTTGATTGGGTTGATGAATTCTTGATATCAATTGAGGAACAACCTCTAACCAATTATCAATTTTAATCATATTGAAGCCTTCTGTCATAGCCTGAGCTGCTTCAGGAATACCACCAAAGTTGAACCAAAGTGTTAACAATCTCAATGTATCTTGTAATGAGTTTGAGTTGGAAAGTGCAATTGAATGGAAAAACCCTTTTATTGAAGGAACGACATGACGTTGGACCGCTTCCATTGGTATGCTAGAGGTATGAATACTATTTGGTTGGTTTTGCTCAAGTTTAGTCTCACCTGCATCGATATTGCTACCATTCTCATCTTCCCCATTGACTGTAGAATCTTTGTTGCTACTTGGTCTTCTGTCACTTCCATTTATTGATTGATCTGTTCTAGATATTTCTTCAATTGCATCAGCAGGTTTTATTTCGTTGACGTTATTTTGTGATGTAAAAGATGAAATGACTTCGAAATTGGCAAGCGCCCAATTATGCCATGCCTTGTACCACTTGTCATCGAAATGGGTAGCCAACAAGTATGCTCCCAAAATGATTTCTGAAGTTTCTGACTTCCAATTACTATTTAAAGCTATTTGCCATTCACCTTGTTTTAAGAAACATCTTGCTAACAATTTAGTGTAATCTTCGACATGCTTAGGAATTCCTGGTCCTTCAGATGGTAATGGTTGAGTGATAAGATCATTTGGATTTAAACCTAAGTCTTGTGACATCCTTGTTGTGAAATCTACCAAGTGACGCAAAGCTTCCTTTTGCTGACCCTTTGCCCACATGTACTTCAACTGAGCATAGACTACTTGAGGTGGTGCTCTTGAAGGGTTTTCAGGAGATCCTTCCTCTAATAATGAATTTAATGATTTTTCTGCTAATACTAGTCTACCAGATTTTCTACACAAATTGGCAAACTTAATCCACATTTCCATGTCTTGCTTTGGCTTAATGACTAAGGTCCTCACCTTCAACATCCTTTGCCAAATATCAACGTTTCTTTGACAACCAAGGATTCTGGTATTCCAAGTCTTACGCATCACAGCTCTCTTCTCAGAACCTTGAGGTAAACATTTGTACTTAATAATTTCCTCCAATTCTGCTAACATCTGAACCCTCACCACGACACCATAAGCTCTGTTATAACTTTCACTTACTAAAGCAGTGATTTCAGTAACCAACAAATCTCTGGCTTTCAAAATATGATTCGAGGCGTCTTCAAAGTTATTTCTATGCAAGCTCAAAATTGCATTGAAGAAGGCCCTATCAGGAGATTCCAGTTTCATGACCTTGATATAATCATCCATTCTATCCCATTGACCCAATCCCCAGGCTGCGGCTGCTGCCAAAGGTGAAATACCTCTTTTAATTTCACTTGAAGAGGTGCTCCATTTGCTTTGAGCCAATTCTGATAATTGTTCCCATTCTCCCAATGCATGCAAACATCTCATCTTACCCATAGTAATTTCAATATTGTCAGGTTCAGTCTTCTCACGCTCGTTGTATGCTCTCAAAGCATCATCCCAACGCTGTAATTTTTCGAACCAGGTCTCTTTCAATTGTAAATCATGATGTAATTGAGCATGTTTTAATATACCAACAGCTGCATCAGATTGCTGCAATTGGTTGTTGATTGTGATCAAAGACTCGATGGTTGGAGTAGTAGGTTCTTCGTAAAACTCCAATTCTTTGTAATGCAATGACTTGGCGTAGGCATGACATCTTTGAGCGTATTGACCCAAAGTTGTGACAGCAATTGGAAGCGATTTATCATCATGTTCCATGAATTCTGCAAGATTAAGTAAGATTTGATGGATTTCTGGTGGATTGTTTGGTGATGATAAAGCGATACATAAAGACTCCACTAATTCCTCTTGATTTTGCGAATAAAGTTCGTTCCAACAACTAGCAAAACTTGCATTGAATAGATCCTTGGCTAGAGGATAATAATCTGTAGCTAATGGTGCACACGCTCTTATAGCATGGGAAGGACTGTGTCTCAATAATTCCTTACTCAATTTCGAAATCCATTCAGACCAATCTTCCCTAGTTCTATGTTGACTTGGATCCCATACTGATCTCAAAGCTGCTTGGTTGAATGCCAATTTCTTCAATGAAACATCGCTATTTGGAATGTCAAAGTGACTCATTATTATCTCGTAGTCCTTATAAATATTCAAATGAGCTGGTAATGGTTCGCCATTTACTAATTTATTAACTAATTGGTCAAAAATTCCTCCGTTTATTTTTTTATCATGCAAAGCTTTTTTGATTGAAGGTATAAAAACAGTAAAATTACTGCCTAGTTGCAAAAGTAAATATGACATGGTGTTCATGATTACAACTTTTAATTCGTCTGTATCTTGTCTCAAAACCCTAATCAAAGGATGGACAATTCTGGAAGCCATATCATTAAGCAAAACATTCTTAGACAATCTTCCAATGGTTTCAATTGCAGCTTTTCTTAACAATAATGGACCAGTTTCAAACATCTTAACGACACTTGGGATAATAATATGGACGTAATCCTCTATATTATTGCCAAATATAACAAAACATTTTAAAACATGCAAAGTGGTTTCTCTTTTGGCCGATTTATCCAACTCGAAAACATTCAAGAGTAAAGTTAATATCTCTGGTAAATACATCTTAAATTCACCATCCAAAGCTCTTGAAATAGATTCAATTAAGTTGATAATAATTACAGCAATATTATTTTCGTCATTGATATCAAAAAATTCTTTAATAACTCCAAAAATTTCCGGTAAAAATGGTCTTATGTGTTGTTTGACTGTTAAAATTAATGCCCCCAATTGCTGGAAGTAAAATTTCTTCATTGCAGGCTCACATGAATGCATAACATTTATGATTCCGGGTATGATTTGAGGAAGAAATGAAACACATCTGAGACCTAAAGTTTGAAAAATATACATGATCGCTTGAATAACTTTACTGTGATGTATTTTTAATGATGGATCTTTCAATATCTTCATCAAATTAGTGATTGCTACAGTTGGGTAGTATTCATCATTGGATGGTGACATACCTTGCATCAATAATGCAACATCAATTGGAGGTGCATTCTGCTCGGAAGGAATGCTCTTGGAGTTTTGTTCAACTTCACGATGCTTATATGGGTCTAAAGCACCTAAAATTCCTAGTAATCTTACTGTTTCCCTCCTCATTGTTGGCGACACCTCCAGCTTTAAAATATTTACTAACATTCCCAATAATTGTGGGTAATCTAAAAGTGGTTGTATAACGTATCCTGAAGAGCTTGCCAATTGGCCTAAAGTTCTCAATGCTGCATCCCTTTTGTAGGAAGAACTTTGATCCTGGAAAGTATCAATGATTAATGGCATCAACTCTGGAATAAATGGTTTCAAATCTTCTCCACCGACAATAGATAATTCACCCAAACATTTTATAGCACTAGCAGCGACTGAAGATCTTGGATCTTTAGCTTTTGGAAGAAGTGCTTCAACTATTGGTTTGACATAAGGCTTAGTCAAATCTTTCGAATTTGCTATCAATAATGACAATAATGTAGCACTTTCCTCTTTTCTTCTACTAGCAGTTGAATATTCCAATCTAGATAACAATTGAATCAAAGTTTTTCTTAATGAAGGAACAATATACGCGGGGTTTATTGATGATAGTCTTCCCAAAAGTGTGATTGCAACTTTTCTTATAGAAAAAACTTCATCGTTCAATGCAATAAATAATAACTTCAAATTACTAGCCTGAGATAATTGAGGATCGAAACACTGAGTTTTACTCAAACATGTCAAACCTTCCAATCTAATTTCAGGGTTCGGATCAGTTATAGCTATTGAAAGTAGCTTGTCCAAGATTTCGTTTATCGCATTCAATGCATTTACACTCACTTGTTCACAAATTGGATCTTTGATGAAAATTTCACAGGATGCAATCACGGCTGTTTGTCTGACTTTAGGACTTGAATGTTCCAAGTATGTAATTGTACAATATCTAACAAATTCGTTCAATTGATAACCTTCAAATTTGAAGAACACCAACATCTCCAAAGCTTGAACAAGTATTATACTCTCCTGTTGCTCGTATAGTTCATTATTCAAGATATTATTAATACTTAATCCTGTATCCCTTGATATCATAATTAACCTGTAATCTTTTGCTAGACCTTCGTTCATTTTGACGGTGGCATAAGGAGACCCAGGGGGTTGAAAAACAACACCAGCTAAAACGAGACTCAACAAATTCAATAATTTGGAATTAATTATATTAGTTAATACAGGGATATTTGTGATTAATGTTTGTAATACTTCTTGCATGTGCTTTGAAAGTGAACAATTACTGAACATCATATCCAAAATGTCTCTTTGCAAATGCTTTGTCAAAGCAGGTCCAACAGAAATTGATAACTTTCCGATACAATCAAAAATTGCAGGTTCCGTGCTTTTTCTACTTGCTCTATATTTGGAAGACATTGAAACATTTGTTTTTAAAGACAATCCTACAGGACTCTGATTTGAAGTACTATTCATAAAAGGATTTTCAGAAGAGCCGGAAACTGCATTGGATAAGATCAGGTGCACACTTGAGTTAGTTGGATATGAAAGACCTTCTCTGATATTGTCCAAAATTGCATCAAGATATGTTGCCATTTGATTACCAACTTCAAGGGCAATTGATCCTATACTGTGGAATATATAACTTTTATCAGTTGCGACGGTCTCGTTATATTGATTTCTGTATTTTTTTAGTTGTGATAAGTAGTAATACAAAGTTTTATGTAAATATTTTTCCACGAATAGATCAGGTTTAACCCTACAAATCAACGGGAAAATGTTGGTAAGCTCTTGCCTTATAAAAGATTTTCTGTGACTTTTGTACAACATCGTATTTTCGTACATCAAATCAAATCTAGAAACAATGTAAGGATCAGTATGATAATGCAAAAGTTCTCTGTAGACTAATAAAGAACCATGTATTGATTCGAAACTCTGAAGGGTTGGATTTGTGCTTGATCCAATAATATTATAAGTTGAAGCATGAATATCCTCATTGTTACCATTACTGGAATTGTTGTTCAAATGACTATTTGCCAAATTGGAAGCACCATTTGAAGTCCCCGAGTCGTTGATTTCATTGGTTGGGTTTGTATCATTTAAAACTTTAGATGCCAGATCTATGAAGCTTTTAATCCAAAACCTTCTTGCGTTGATATCTCTATTATATATTATTTCCATGCATTTCTGTAAAGTGATAGCAGCGTCTATTCTTAAGTCTGCTTTTGAATCAGTCAATTGAGTCCATAATTGTTCCAATATTTGGTTTACAAAATTGTATAATAAGTTTGGAGAATTATCAGCCAATGCATTCAACATTAAAATAGCGGTGTGTCTTCTATGATCATGTTGTTTATTTTCATTCTGTAACCATTCGATTGCCTTTTTAGCTTCATATTCGACAAAATCCCCAGTTAAAGCACCACCCGGAGTAGCCAACTTACCTAAAGTTTTTGTAGCTCTTCTCATGATACTAACATCATTTGATAATGTTAAGGGCGAAAGGTAATTGGAGAATCTTGCGGTCTTGGTGGCATTTTCTTCACCTATACCAGAGTTGAAACCAATCAAGGCATCAATTGCTGCAATCCCCCCGAATTTTGCTGAATTATCTGAATGTAAAAGCTCGAAAATGGTTTTATTAATATCATTTATATATCTATTAAATTGTTCAACCGATAAATCTCTAGCAATTGATTCTAAATGATTTCTTAATTCGATTGCATATCTGTTCCTCTCTTCATCACTATTAGACCTTAATCCATTGATGATTTGATTGAGCTCTATACCATCAACTATTTGGGGATGTGTTAATGACATATTTGTGAACTTTAATATCTTATCGTTCTGGCTTTAATATCATCCAAAAATAATGAGACTTTTCAAACAAATATAAAACTTGGTATTGACACTATATTTTTGTTAAAGAGATGAAACTTAAACAGGGTTGTAATAAATTACAATATTTTCATATATTTTCTTTTCAATTCTCTACTTAATTCGTTTAAAAACTTTTTCTACTGTACCCAAATTTTTCTATAGCTAGCATGATAATTATGGTACTGAGAATAATGAGAAGTTTCTTACAATACTAGGACCATATTCATCATAATCTTGTTTTGTATAACAATAACTCTTAAATTCAGATGTTTGGGCCAACAATGAACCACCAAACCATACCGCATTACGTTGTCTCTTATGAGAAATAACTTGAACATCTACACCTGTGGATTTGACTCCACTTAATCTCTCACTTAATTCAATTCTTTCATTAGCCAAAGTTTTTAAATCTCTTTGAAGTCTTCTACCGAAATCTTTAAACATTGTAGAACCACCAGATAAAACAATGTTCTTATACAATTTCTTACGAACATCGATTGGAGATGATTGAATAACTTGATCAACCACATCTGGTAATGGAGTTAAAAAGTCTGATGAACAGATTTCTGGATTAAAGAATATTTCTGGTGCTAAAAATCTTTCATATCCAACATCAACAGTATTGGTTTTATTCTTATCAGTGTATTCAACAATATATTGTGCAAACTTTTCTTGAGGATATTGATCGAATTTACTGAATTCTTTGACAATATCTGGACAAACATAACAGAATTGTTGTTTAATCTTTTCTGCAGTTTGTAATGAAGTATCTGGTTCCCCACGATCTCTTAATAAAGATTGAATAAATAATGTTATATCTCTACCAGCTAATGGAATGTTCTTAATAGCAGTACCAATAACGTAACCTTCAGCCACTGGAATAACGTGAGTAACCCCATCACCGGAATCGATAACTGTACCAGTTAAAGATCTATCTTGAACTTTTGAAGAAGTCCAAGAAGCAGCTAATGCTAAAACAGCTTGAACTGCAATATATAACCCAGCACAATTAAAAGTTTCAAACATAATTTCTGCGGTACTTTCTCTATTTTCAGGAGGATTTAATGGTGGTTCAGTTAATAAGAAATAATGATCTTCAGGTTCACATCTTAAGTACTTGAAAATACTATGTTCCCAAAATCTTTCCATATGATCCCAATCTTCAATTTGCCCATGTCTAACAGGATATGATAAACTGTAATTAGCACCATTTGATGCATTGATTGCTTCATCTCCAATGTAAAAATCTAAATCTTCCAATCCTCTTTTGGATGCTAAAAATGAAGTTTTAGCTGCTGATTGTTTGGATGTTTTCCCTGCGATAGTTGAAGTAGCAATTGCTGTTGGAAAGATAAATGATGGTGAATCATTACCTGCAAATCCTAATTTAGTTAATCCAGTACCATTGTCCATGACAACAGCTGGTGTTCCCATACTAGCCATCTTGAATTATGTTTCTTCTCTGATTATATATATAGTCTAAGATCAATTGATCAATTTAATTCTTTCTAAACTATGTTTAAGTTGTTCTATTCCCTCCTATCTAAATAATCGTTGGCTCAATTTCTCACGGTAGAAGTTGAGATTTGAAAAGGGTGACATTTTTTTTTATGTCTTATATTTATAATGATATTTACACTACCCTACTAAACTATATAAATTAGTTATTAACGTTTTTTAAAAATAATGGAGCTACTGATTCAGTTAATATTCATCTTTACCACTGATAATGACATCATTGATTTTAAGGATCATTCTTGATAATTGAGTTGCTAATAATAATTGTTGTTTTTTACCGATTAATGGATCAATTACAAATAATTCTTTCATATCATTAGTACCTAAATTCAAACAGTCAACACCTAATTGTGATGATTTTTCCAAAACTTGTTTTGATTTCAATGATGATAAAACGTCGATTGGATCTAATCCTGAGTTTTCGGCTAATGTGGTTGGTATGGTATCTAAAGCAGTTGAAAATGCTCTGAATGCATATTGATCAATACCTTTTCTTTTATCTGCTTCATTACTTACTGCAATTGAACATGCTAATTCAGCTGCTCCTCCTCCATATACAACTCTATTATCTCTAATCAAATTTCTTACAACACAAATTGAATCATGTAATGCTCTTACTCCTTCAGCTGCAATCATTTCATTTGAACCTCTAATAAAACATGTAACTGCCTTAGAATTTGAACAATCTTCAATAACCAACATTCTATCTCTAGTAGTACCGAATTCTAATTCTTTTATGATACCTGCATGTCCTAATTTATCACTTGATAAATCTTCGAATCTTGGAACGATTCTACCATTGGTGGCAATTGCTAATAATTCTAATTCAGATCCACCAACCCATCTAATAGCGTTTAAACCATTTTGTAATAATAAATGATTTGCTTCATCATCGAACCCCCATTGACATGCAACAGTATTAGCTCCTGAATTTTTAACTAAATCAATCATTTCTTGAAATTTCTTTTGTTCATATTCTTGTAAAACTTTGAATTCTTCAACAGTTGAAATATTTAATTTATGTTTAGTTTTTGGTTTTGGTGGTTCAAATGGACATGTTAAAATTGCAATTTTAGCATCTTTGACTTCTTTTGGCATTTGAGGATGTGAAAAATCTTTATCTAATAAGACACCTTTGATCAATTTGGAATCTTCGATTGATCCACCAACTTTCTTTTCCATTTTAATTAATTCGAAATCGACATCTTTTCTTTCGAAATCTGCAACTGATAAGACTGCTTCGACTGCCATTTTAGCAAATTGTTCATGACTTTTACTAACGATTTTTGAACCTAATGAAGTTTTAGCTGCTTTTAATAAATTTGAATCATTTGATTCATTACCAATATTGATTTCATCTGCAACTTGATCTAATTCTGCAACAGCGATTTTACAAGCTTCATCAAACCCGTTAGCAATTTTAATTGGATGGATTCCTTTTTCAATCAATTCTAAAGCTTGATCTAATAATGCACTAGCTAAAACTACAACTCCAGTTGTACCATCTCCAATTTCATCATCTTGTGATCTGGATAATTCAACTAACAATTTGGCAATTTCATTGTCTAAATCCATTTGTGATAAAATAGTAGCACCATCATTAGTAATGGTGATTTCTCCATCTTGACTGACTAAAATTTTATCTAAACCTCTTGGACCTAATGATGTTTTAACAATTGATGCAACTGCTCTAGCTGCTAAGATATGTGATTTGGTAGCTTCAAGACCATGTTTTCTTTGCTTCTTACCTTGGTCTCTAACAATGATGAATGGTCTACCCATTTCATCTTGTGCTACAATAGCATTTGACAAATCTGGCATTGCTTGCATTGGTGCCGCCATTTTCAGTTAATTCTTCGAATTCTCTCGCGTTGAAAATTTTTTTGATATATTTAGTGATAATCTTTCACATTTTTACACAACTTTTTATATGCCAATGTACTATAACTACCCATCTATATCTAATCACATGTGCCAAAGCTATCATATAGAGTTATTTAGAAGTTTATATCTTATAAATAGAGTGATTTCCCATTTATCTCCATAACCAATTATCACTTTTTACTCTAGTTTTCACCATTACACTAAATGTTCACTCTAGTTTACTCATAATTTATAAAATCACACACTCTACTAAAAATATTATGTGCTAATTCAACAGTTTATCATGGTACCACTCATCTCATCATCTCATCATTTTCTTAAACCGATTAGCGCTTGAAAAAAAAAATTAAGATTGTGAAAAATTAAAAATTTTCAGATTTTTCAAGTGAAGAATTCGAACAGATAAAGATGACAGAAATAGACGTTGATAGTGCCAGCTTAGAGGAATTAAGAGATATTTTATCCAACAAATCAGGAGATGTCAAGCTTGCTAACAGATTCAGAGCATTATTCAATTTAAAGAACATAGGGTCTGATTCTAATGATGTTGAAGAAGTTCATAAAGCTATTGACTATATAGCTGAATGTTTTAAAGATAGTTCAGAATTATTGAAACATGAAGTTGCTTATGTCTTGGGTCAAACTAAAAACTTATACGCTACTACTCATTTAAAAGATGTTTTAGCTGATACCAATCAACAAATTATGGTCAGACATGAAGCTGCTGAAGCATTGGGTGCAATTGGAGATGTTGACTCATTAAACTTATTAAAAGAATATTATGAAAATGATCCTTCAATTGAAATCAGACAAACTTGTGAATTGGCTATTGGTAGAATCAATTGGGAACAATCTGAAAAGGCTAAAACTGAAGTCTTGGAAAAATCCTTATATACTTCTATTGACCCAGCTCCTCCAATGCCAACCAACCAAGAATCAAAGATTTCAAAATTACAAACCATCTTGAATGATCAAAATGAATCATTATTTGAAAGATATAGAGCTATGTTTAGATTAAGAGATATTGGAACTGATGAAGCATGTTTAGCTTTAGCAACCGGTTTTGATGATCCTTCAGCTTTATTCAAACACGAAATTGCTTACGTTTTCGGTCAAATCTGTAGTCCAGTCACTGTTCCATCTTTAATCAAAGTTTTGAAAGATGAAAGAGAAGCAGGTATGGTTAGACATGAAGCAGCTGAAGCTTTAGGTTCAATCGGTACTGATGAATGTTTACCAGTTTTAGAATCATTTTTAAATGATAAAGAACAAGTTGTAAGAGAATCTGCAATTGTTGCTTTAGATATGACTGAAGTATAGGTTAGGGGATTGTATAGTATTTAATAATAAAATGATTTATTGATTATTCTTTATTCTTTATTCTTTATTTAGTCTCTATTCTTTGTATATTTACATTAATGTACATTATATGCTAATTTCTATCCAAGGGAGAATCCTGAATAATATGGATAATTTAGGTGATTAATTATTAGTTCTAAATCTGTAACCACAACTTGTACAAGTATAGAAAACAGTTGCACCTTCATCGGCTGATCTTAATTGTAAAGTATGATATTGCATTTCATCATTACCACACTTAGGACATTTTTCTTTAATGGTAGCCCCTTCATCTAAGTCATCGTTTTTCAATGATGTTTTAACAGCAGATCTATTCATCTTTAAGATTGATGGGAATGCATCTTCACTGGATTTAGTGACAACCTTCAAATTTGCAAACTTGGATGCATCGTATGACTTTGAACAGATTTTACAGTCTACTGTTGACTTGGAAGTTATTTGGTCCAATAAGTTACCACAATCAGTACAAAAAATTAAAGAACCTACTACTGACATGATGAGATGAAAATTTTCTTGATGCGATTTTGCAACTGATAAAAAATGAGCTTGAGATGATTTATATATGTAGAGACATAAATACGTAAGTGATAGTTATTATTTGTTATATTTGACTGAGTCGAGCTCTATACTTTGGTTCTGAATTCTGAGATATTAATTTTTTTTTAAAAGTTTTTTGATGTAATTTGAAGTTTTATCGATTTAAATTTAGTTGCAAAAATCACAAACTCACTAGAGAGCAATTTTTCACCTGTGTGAAACTATCAAAATTTGGTACAACACTTAAAGAGAGAAAACCTACAATAAATATATTTATTTAATTTACTAATTAATTAATATGAGTCTTTTGTAACTCATCAGCAACTTTGTCAACTGATTCATCTTTGTCTTCGTCTACACCGTCTAATTCTTTTCCTAATTCGTTAAAATCTATAATTTCCAAATCTTCTTCAGATTCTTCGTCATCTTCATCTTCGTCATCTTCATCATCTTCTCCTTCCATTTCATCTAAGTCATCGACTTTATCACCAAGTAAATCTTGGAATTTTTCAATCAATTCATCATCGTCATCTAATTTGTTACCGTTAATTTCTAAGGAATCCAATTTCAAAGTTGATTCACATAATTTGAACAATTTGGTTAAAACGGCTTTGTCTAATTCGTTATATTGTAATTTCAAGGTTTTCAAAGTATCGATATTTAAGTTATCGACAATTTCATTGAATCCTTTTGATTTTAACAAACAATCGTTTAAATTTAATTCAGATAATTTCCAGTTTTTCAAGTTGGCGGCAATACTTTTACAACCTAAATAAGTTAAGGTATTATCTTGAACATCTAAGATTTTTAAATTATTATTATTTTTTAAACCGTTGATTAAAATGGAAATACCAATTGGTCTGATACCGTTTTGATATAATCTTAATTCTTGTAAATCTTTATGATTGATCAAACCTAAGGTCAAGTATTTCATTGAACCATTTTCTAATCTATTTCTTCCACAAACAAAAGTTTTTAAACTTGGGTAATTTTTGGAAATTTTCAATTTTGATAATTGATATAAACTTTTACCGATTCTTTCACCAGAGAAAGGACCCATACCGTTATTGGATAAGATTAAGTGTTCGATGGTGTAAGCTTTGCTTAAATAGTTTTCGATTGGTTCGATTGTTTGTAAACCAAAGGCATTATCACTCAAATTGATTTTCTTTAAATTTGGGAAAGTTAATAAGGTAGGTAATAAGTATTCTAAACATTTTGGGACTTCTGTATTTAATCTACCGGTGAAAATATCACTTAAATTAATTTCTTCTAAAGTTTTTTGAAATTTAACCAAGATTTCACTAATTTTTTTAGATGATTCAATACCAATAGTATTTCCTGATAAATCAATACTTTTAACATTATCTAAGTCTTTAAAATCTTTTTCAATGAATTCGACATCTTCTGCCTTATCTAATTTCAATTGTTTACCAGCAATAGAATATAATGACATTTTTATAGTTCCAATACTTTATTTCTTATACTCAAATTCGATTAGGGCGAACCTTCTGTTATATTTGGTATATTACAGTTTTTTTTCATTCATTCATTTCGCACTACTCGCACAAAAAAATTTTCATTGACATTGATTAAAGCAAAGAAGAAGATGGCAGGTAAAGAACAAGAAACATATTTAGAAAGTATCCAAAAGTTACCAATCTATACTATTGGTGTTAATGTTGTTTTATTCGCAGCAGGTGTTGCGTTCGTCCAATCACCATTGATGGATATGTTAGTTCCACAATTATAAGTATGTACATAGCTCAATAAATGAAATATAGAATCATAATCTAATGTCTAACAGCTTAAGTGAATGTATAATAGTTTACAATATGTATGGGTATTATCATCAGAATATATGATATTGTATAACACATAATATTAATAGTTCAAAAATATCATTTCTCATATATACAGAAGTATGCTTTCTCATATATACAGAAGTATGCTTTCTCAGATATACAAGAGAATCATTTCTCAATTATAAAGAAAACCAAAAGAAAACCACTCTTAAAATATCTTTCATCAAATATGCTTTTAGGTATCAGCCTCCCCCTCTTTTTATCTTTCACTTCTCAAATATAAGTAGTTCAAAAAGTATATAGAACGGTTAAATAAGATATTCAAAAGAACTCATAGGTATGTCTCGAGAAAGTCAAAATATCAGTAATCTTCATTCTCTATGATCTTCACTTGTCAACTTAAGAACAAGTGAGTTGAATTATCATTTTCAAGTAATTGAAGATAACAAAAGAATGTGATAGTCTAGTGCTAGTAAAATTCTTGAAAATAAGGTGATTCTTCATATGAACTTGTTAATTAATCAGATCATTTTGATAATGAAACCGACGGTGAGATAAATGCAGAGTTAAAACTTAAAATTAAAATAACTACAAGGTATAACCCCCATAACCCCAAATTCAAAACCCCAAGTACCAAACACAGTAACCAACGTTTTATATCAAAAAAATAAAACTCTTATAATCTGTAGTCAACTCGCATTTATAAACTACAACCCTTCGGTATAATTGCTACCGATATGCATTAACACTTCAAAGAGGCCCAGTTACTAACCTTATATCATCTTAACCCAAATGATAATGCACCGCCAAACTTTATTCTACTCTGTTATACTCCGATTCAATTCCTTTTGGTTCCCCAGATTTCTGTCACTTTGAAATTCTTGCTTATGTAAGATTTGCCTCGGTTTACAACTCTGTGGAGAACAACTATAAAAATCATAGGAAATCCAACTCAATTAAATAAATAGAGTAATTGGATATTCATTAGAAACGTCAGAATACTCATATACAATATTAAATAGTGAAAACGATGTCAATACTGGTAAAAAACACCGTTGATTCAGCCCAAGGACCAAACCCAAAGGATTCCATTACTAAGGAGAGATTAAATCAAAAATTTGATCCTGTTTTAATGAATCACTTCTTGGAAGGTTCAAAAGAAACTAGTGATATCAATAGAGCTTTATTGCAACAAATGGAAAGAGATCCAATCATTGCTGCAAACCCTGCTTTCTATGACTTATCCAAAGAGCAACAAAGAGAATTAACTGCTGTTAAAATCGAAAGAATCTCTAAATACTTGGAAATTGATTCTCCAATTGAATTCCATAGAAGAACCAGTTTATTATCTGTTTTTGACCCTCAATTAAGTGTCAGAATTGGTGTCAATTTAGGTTTGTTTTTGAGTTGTATTAGAGGTAATGGTACTGCAGAACAATTGAAATTTTGGTCTTCTACTAAAGAAACCAATATTTTAAAAGGTATTTATGGTTGCTTCGCTATGACTGAATTAGCCCATGGTTCAAACGTTGCAGGTTTAGAAACTACCGCCACTTTTGATAAAAAAACTGATGAATTTATCATCAATACTCCTCATATTGGTGCCACCAAATGGTGGATTGGGGGTGCTGCTCATTCTTCAACTCATTCCGCTTGTTATGCCAGATTAATTGTCGATGGTAAAGATTATGGTGTTAAAACTTTCATTGTTCCTTTAAGAGATTCAAATCATAATTTGATGCCTGGTGTTACCGTCGGTGATATCGGTTCAAAAATGGGTAGAGATGGTATTGATAACGGTTGGATTCAATATTCTAACGTTAGAATTCCAAGATTCTTTATGTTACAAAAATTTGCTAAAGTTTCAAGAGAAGGTGATGTCACTTTACCTCCTTTAGAACAATTAAGTTATAGTGCTTTATTAGGTGGTAGAGTCACAATGGTTTTAGATTCTTACAGAGTTGGTGCAAGATTCACCACTATTGCTCTTAGATATGCTATTGGTAGAAGACAATTCAAACAAGGTAAAAGTCCTTTGGAAACTCAATTATTAGATTACCCATTACATCAAAGAAGATTATTACCATTTTTAGCTTTAACCTATTTAATTAGTAGTGGTGCTTTCAAATTAGAAACAACCATGAACACTATTTTAGATAATTTAGATGAAGCTGTTAACAAAAATGATTTACAATCAATTGGTAAATCAATTGCCGCTATGAAATCCCTTTTCATTGATTCAGCTTCATTAAAATCAACCTGTACTTGGTTAGCTGCTGACTTGATTGATCAATGTAGACAAGCTTGTGGTGGTCACGGTTATTCTGCTTATAATGGTTTTGGTAAAGCTTACAATGATTGGGTCGTTCAATGTACTTGGGAAGGTGATAACAATGTTTTAGCCTTATCAACCGGTAAACCATTAATTAGAACCGTTGATGAAATTTTGAATCAAGGTAAAAAGGCTAAAGGTTCAATTTCCTTCTTAAATAATGTTCAATACTTGAACGAAGAGCCAATTTTGAAATCATTGTCTGATGTTGATGATTTACAAAAAGTTTTATTAAGTATTGAAGTTGCAATCTTAAGATTATGTAAAGATTCATTAGATACCATTAAAGAAAACAATGGAGTTTATGAAGTTGTTTCATCATCAATGGTTAACATTTCCAAATTGAAAGCACATCATTTCTTGTTGAGTGAATTTTTAGGTAGATTATCATCTGCAGATGCATCAATTAAACCATACTTGACTTTAATTGCTAAATTATATGCATCCTCAATTGTGTTAGATAAATTTTCAGGTGATTTCTTAACTTATTCAGTATTATCACCAAAATTAATGGGTGAAATCAATCAAAAGTATATTCCAAAATTATGTTTGGAAATTAGACCTTTGGTTGTTAATTACACTGATGCATTCCAACAACCAGATATGTTACTTAATGCACCAATTGGTAAATATGATGGTGATATCTACGAAAACTATTTCGGAGTTGTCAAAGCACAAAACAATCCATTCAACACTAAAGCTCCTTATTCAGCAGATTTAGAAGCTATGTTAAATAGAACATCGTTGAACGATAGACAAAGAGGTGAAAGATCAAGTGAAATTGGTAAAATCTTATCAAAGTAATTTGATTATTTCATATGTATCTCATGAAAAAAGCATAAAACTAAAAAATATATTCCCATCAAATGTTTATAGCTTATGAATATTCTTTTTTTTTCTGGAAACTTAAGGTTAACCAAATTATCTCTCTTTGCGTTACTATTATATTAATTTAACTTTTTTTTTTCTTCCCCATATTCTCGTTAAGTTTTGTACACCAGATTCTACGTCAAAAAAATATGTTTGATCAGTGCACCCTGAAAATCCACTGATCACAGGTTGGGAAACTTGTGGGGGGAACCATTATATAAATTACCATGGATACGCTAGTAAATCTCCCAGTATTTAAGGGTGGAAATAGAAGATAAATTGAACTTTTAGCAAAATGAGTATAATTTCTACATCAGCTTCACCAAATCCCAGTGAATTGATTAATGCTGAGAGAATCAAAGCTGGTGACTTTCCAATTGACAAAATCCATCAAATCCTCGAGGGATCACAAGAAAAAGCACAACAAATATTAAGAATGTATAGTGATCTAGAGAGGGACCCGATCCTTAGTTCAAATTTTGGGGAGTATGACTTGGATCTTAAACAGATTAGAGAATTGACTACTCTCAGAATCGAGAGATTGAGTAAATACTTGGAACTTGAATCAAACGATGATTTCTTTAGGAGATTAAATTTAATTACAATCTATGATCCAAGTTTAGGTATTAGAATCAGTGTCAATTTAGGGTTATTCTTGAATTGTATTCGTGGTAATGGTACCGAAAGTCAAGCAGAGTTTTGGTGTAATCAGAAAGAAGCGCAAAAGATTAAACAAATATACGGATGTTTTGGTATGACGGAATTGGGCCATGGTTCTAATGTAGCCGGATGTGAAACAACGGCTACTTTCAATGTTGAATCAGATGAATTTATCATCAATACCCCCCACATAAATGCTACTAAATGGTGGATTGGTGGTGCTGCTCATTCTGCAACCCATTCAGTGGTTTATGCAAGATTGATCATCAAGGGTAAAGATTATGGTGTTAAGATTTTTGTTGTACCATTAAGAGATTCAAATCATACATTGATGCCTGGTGTCAGCATTGGAGAAATCGGTTCAAAGATGGGAAGACAGGGGGTCGATAATGGTTGGATCCAATTCTCTAATGTTAAAATCCCAAGGTTTTTCATGCTTCAGAAATGGTGTAAAGTTGACCGTCAAGGTAACGTTACCATGCCACCTTTGGAACAGTTGAGCTATATATCCTTATTAGGTGGAAGAGTTTTTATGGCTACCGACAGTTACAGAATCTGTTCAAGGTTTATTACTATCGCCATTAGGTACGCTGTGGGTAGAAGACAATTCAAACAAGGTAAAGATCTGTTTGAATCTCAGTTATTAGACTACCCATTACATCAAAAGAGGTTATTGCCGTTATTGGCTTTAACATATGCTATGGCCATAGGTACTGACAAATTAGAATTACAACATAAAGAATGTGTAGATAATTTAAACAAGGCTGTTGCAACCAAAGACATGAAAAAAATAAGAGAAGGTATTCAAGAAACTAAAATACTCTTCAACGATTCAGGTTCCTTGAAATCTACTTTGACATGGCTCGCAGCTGATTGTATTGACCAATGTAGACAAGCCTGTGGTGGTCATGGTTATTCTGCTTATAATGGGTTTGGTAAAGCCTACGATGATTGGGTTGTTCAATGTACATGGGAGGGTGATAACAATGTCTTATCAATGTCATGTGGTAAATCCATTATCACAAGTGTCAAATCAGTTCTAGATGGTAAGAAAAGCTCCTTTGATTTCTTAAATAATGGCCACAAGAAACATATTTTGGTTAATGAAAGTGATTTAAATCCAAAGAATGTCACTCAAGCTTTGGAGTCATTGATAATTAGTATTTCGATTGATTGTTTGGAGCTGTTAAAGACCAGATCTTGGGATGATATCAGTTATTTGAGAGTCTTATTGAGTAAATTAAGATGTCATCATTATTTATTAACTACTTTTGAAAAAGTCGTTACTGCAGAATTGGAAACTGTTTTCAAGGTTTATTATTTATCACACATTGTAGAGAATTTTGCAACCGAATTTATTCAATACGAAATATTATCACCATCTTTGAAATCCAAAGTTTCTATGAAAATCATCCCAGCCGAATTGAAGAAATTAAGGGACTATGCAATCCCTTTGACAGATTCATTTAAGTTAACTGATAATATGTTACATTCCGCTATTGGAAAATATAATGGTGACATCTATGAAAATTATTTTGGTGTTGTTAGAGCCCAAAACAAGCATTTCACAACAAAAGCACCTTATTCCAAAGTATTGGAAGATATGCTCAACAGAGGTTCATTGGACGAGAGAACAAGATTTGAAAAATCTGAAGAATCTGCAAGAGCTTTGTCGAAATAAAAGTAGTTAAGTATATGTTTTTATTCCAAACTCTTAACCGGACTATTAGGAAATATCGAATATCCAAGGGTCTAAGATGGGAACGCAAATTAGATTGAATTTTGAGTAAATTTTTAACCTAATTCAATCCCATGTCCCAGAAGTTATGAAGAAAAGATTTGGGCTGTGAAATATTGAACTCTCGATATTTGAGTAGCATATAATTTTATTAGTAGTCCTTGTAGTTACTTAAAATTTTCTAGAATAGAGAAGATGTCATACTTTTCAATTGATGATAATTCCTCTCGCTAATCTAATCACTGAAATTCCAGCAAAGTAGAAATGGATACTAAAGATAACAAGTTATTAGTTGAACTTGGAAAACTCAATTTAACGCCTATACAAAATCCTTCGAGATCAAACAGGGATGATCTGATCGAAGTGAACAGTAGGGAGAAAGAAGCACTTTCAGCAGTACATTATGGAGGTTTTAGAAATAACATAAAAAGATGGATAAATAAATTTATAAAATTTCTAGTTCCACAAAAGAAATAATACTTGGTGTAATCAACAATACTTTAGCGGATAAGGCTATTGACACTAAGCGAGATGATAGCCAAACTGATTGTAGTTATGGAAGAATTCAATCAATGATTCCCTCCTATTAAGTGAATACTTTGAATGGTACACCAAATAATATCTGAGCTAACAAAAGTGAAAGTTTGCTTTTTCTTATAAAATTATTTGGCCTATGTTATATACATGTTTAGTTTCTCCGAGAAGTAACTTTCCGACTGATTCAAATATCATTGGAGTCGTTTAAGACATCATCAGTGTTCGGAAAAAGTTACCCCAACCAACTATTAGTGTCTTATAAGGTTATGACTTTCTTACCTTCCGAAAATGAGTAAGCTCGCTACAGGAGAGAACCCGTAAAATGGTCTCGGGCTTGATAAGGTTAAATGAGAAGGTTTGGAGATCAAAACTTGAGGGGATGTTAACAGGAGCTAAAGTATAATTGAATTTCAAAATGATAGAAGTAAAGAGTGCTTTTATAGGAATATGTGCAAAAGTGTTGAAAACTTTCAAAATCATCTTTTATTAACCCAAGTAAGTATACATAACAATTTAAACCTATGTCTCTATTTAAATTACAAATTGACATTCTCTCAAATATTAAAAACATAAAACATCTGGAATATTTGAAAAAAATCATTAAACTTCGTGATGAGAAACATGTGGTTTTTCTTCGTCCATCATATCTTTGATTGGTCTATCACCAAGACCAGCATGCATATATGGCATATGTTTTGCAATACCAACAACCTTCCATGGTTGTTTGATTGGTGTTTTGTTGAAAATAAGATCCATTTCTTCCAAAGATCTTCCCTTGGTTTCTGGGTAGAATAAGAAAAGAACTGGAACAATTAAGAAATTGATCCCTGCAAAAACTAAATAAGTGAAAGGACCGATATGGTCAAACATGATTGGAGTAACCATAACGATAGCAAAATTTGAAAGCCAGTTACAAGCAGTTGAAATAGCAGCAGATGGAGCTCTGATTTCTAAAGAACTCAACTCAGCAGGTAATAACCACATTTCAGCTAAGAAAGCTAACGCAAAGAAAGTATTGAAACCAAACAAGAATATTGCAGCAACAATTGGTGCACCATCTCTTTTTCCACCCCATTTATCATCTGAATAATAATTACTTATAGTCAATACAACCATACAAAGACATTGACCGGCAGCACCAACTAATAATAATGGTCTTCTACCCCATTTTTCAATGAACAATAAAGGAATCAACGCAGCTAAAAAGTATTCAGTACCATTACAGGCGGCTAAAATTCTCGATGGTTTAGCTTCTAAACCAATATATTGTTCAAAAATAGTACCAGCATAATATGTAATTAAATTAATACCACAGATTTGTTGAATAAGTTGAGCCCAAGCACTCAAACAAAGTCTATGAAAGTTTCTTTTTGGACCTTGTCTAAATAAGACTTTGAAATCGAATTTACTTGCAGAAGCACTATTTTCCATTTTAATAGCTTTTTGAACTTCGGAAACTTCTTCATTAACCAATTCGGAGTTAGCTGGTAAGTTTTCTAAAGCACTGTAGACCTTTCTCGCATCATGTTCTCTACCTTTTCTCAATAACCATCTTGGAGATTCTGGTAATCTCAAGACAAAAGGAATAATCAACAATGGAAAGATACATTGGAAAGCTATTGGGAATCTCCAGGAAACTGATTGATGAGGATTTAAATCTCTGGTAAAGTAGAAAGCAAAATCGACCCAATAACTGATGGCAATACCACCTGCAATCAAAGCACCTTGGAAACAAATAAGTTTACCTCTATCTTCGGCTTTGGCGATTTCGGATTGCCAAACAGGAACAGTTGAAGTAATAAATCCATTACCTAAACCAGTAACAACTCTTGCAACAATTAAATGAGCTAAAGTATAAGCACAACTTTGTAAAGCCCCACCAATCATAATAATAATACAACCAATAAAAACCAATTTTAATCTACCTAATTTATCACCTAACCATATAGTAGACAAAGCACTGGCCATACAACCAATTTCTATAACATGTTAGTATTTGAAAAAAAAATGAAAAAAAAAAAAAAGAGAGCTCATAAAAGAAACTCTGGTCGAAACTCATTTAGGTAATTAAAGCCAAAATCTGTGATATCAAACTTTGAGTTTTGGTTGAAATCAGCCGTCTGAAGAAACACATACCATAAATACCAATGGTGAAACCTTGCATGGTAGAATTTGAACCATCCGAGACGGTATCTATTTCAGGGAAGGTTTCTCTAAAATGTCCCAAAGTTAATAAGGAACCCATAACACCTTGATCATAACCGAACAATAAGAAACCAATCGAAGCCATTAAACTGACGGTTCTGTGAAGTTTTTTACCTCTCAAACCCAAGAAGGAGTATATTTCATCATCGTCCCTACCATTTTCCTGAGTCTCAGGAACTGGAGGTGAAGTGAATTTATCTTCAACAGCATCAGCTAATGGTTTGTCTTCAAAGAGTTCGTTTCTTTGATATTGCGCAGACTTTTGATCAGAATCACTGCTAGACATATTTGAAAATTTCTATAATCTGACAATTATTTTTCTATACAAATAATTTTTGAAGAGTTCTAAGAGTAAGGATTTGTAATATTTATATATTTCTGAAACAATCTCCACAAGATAAATAAATACTCGATTGCGAAACTTAAAAAAAAAAAAAAAAAAAAGTCTGCAGAGTAACAACTAATATGATGTAATACTATTGCGATGTAGTAGCCTTTCTTAAAAAGGAACAATTTCTATATCGTTACAATATCTTAGATAACAACTCACAATAAGATATAATAATAGAGTTTGCTAGTGATCATATTAACCGGTCATTTGTTCAAAGTTTATGCGGTTGGAGGTCGATAAGTAGATTTTTAGTAAAGTGTCCCTCTTCATTTCGCTTCTATAGTTAAAACAGTATTAATAGACTAGTCATGTGGTGTAGTCTTTGCATATAAGAATATCGGGCTTACATAGAAGCGGCAAGATTATTGGATGTGAAACGCTTAACTCAGACACATATTACGAGGCAACGCACAATGTTTTAGTGGAGTAGATTGAGAACCTTGGAGAAAATTTGGGGAAGCTACAATTTCGACCCAATCTACACTAACATAAATAATATGTATCCCACTTAATACGACTTAAACGCTTTCAGGTAAAAAAACTGCCCCTCTAAACTCTATGGAACTAAATTAAACCTTCACCGGTTTATCAATTCCAAATTTGGGTCATAAGTGTCAAAAAATTTCTTGTCTTATTTTAGCAATGAAACATTGGCGTAATTTCAAAAGCTGCCTTTAAAAAGAACTAATTAATAGTTACTTCAAATGATCAATCGTACCATGTTACTAGCCACTTTGTTGTAACGTGTTATCAACTACCTTGCTCTTACATGTTTCACTCTTATATTTAGCCTGATTTTATTTCTTTTAGTAACTCTAGTCTAGTATTGGTCTTCTTTCGTCTACTGATTGGTCTTGTTCTATTTCTGGTGATTTGCGACTAGTATTTCCCTTTTGAGTATCCTCAGTCGACGGTGGGGTCATTTTTTTACTGCTGCTTATATGTGTCTAACATTGCTCACAATTGGTGGTCGGGGCACTATTTCTGGGGTAAATAGAACTAAGATAGATCTATATACAAAGCTTAGATAGACCCAGTGGATCTGGGGTAACACATCGACTGCCAGACCAATAACATTTTACAGATCAGCCTTTAACTCCAATTCATAGAATTGTTTCCCAAAAACATAAGAAGCGGGTCTTTCCACCGCTATGATTTTCTCTAGTGGAGCCGTGTTGATCGTTTATAGTCTAATTTTTGGAGAAAAACTATAAAGCCTATTTCAAGGCTTTTGTATCTTACTTCTACTAGTCCCTTACACTTCTTTTCTTTCTTTCTGTTTAACTTCAATTTGAATTTTTCAGTTATAATTAAAGTTGTTTCGGGCCCTACTTTATTGTTAGAGGGGGGAACTACTGATCGCTTATATCAATCTATTTACTTTCATTAATATATTATCTACTTTTTGTTGGGCTTCTTCAAAGATAGCAGATATTAGATAACCTTGTTTCATACCCTTAAACTTTTGTCACATAAACCTAATTCAGGATTCAATTGTCTTTGTAAACTCAATAATCCTAAAAGAAATTGTTCGTAAACATATTTCTTATGAACATAATTGGATAAATGTGTACTTGTTAAGATAACTGGAAATTTTGGCTTTTCAGGGATCACATTGGTATCGCCACTTGAAACATAATTATAAAGTTTTTGTCTAATCATCCATTGGAATTCTCCAGGTGGAATATATTGTGGTGCTACAATAGTTCTCAATGGCAAAGATGGTTGAATACTTTTAAATGACTCAGTATCACTAAAATGGCTATATGCATCTGTGAAATCCTGAGTGTTGATTGAAAACGTATCTTGACAACTTCCTTTGAAGTCTAAATCAATTTGGTCTGGAATTACAATCTCTTTTTCAAGTGATTCTTTGAGACTTTCTAACTTCTCCCAAGTCCCTTTCACAATCCCTTTCAATGATTTGATTTCCAACTCTGAAAAAAAGTTTGTAGTAAAATTTTCATCAATACAATTTAAAAGCTGCAACATATTTTTTCTTTGGTGTTATTTATCGTTTTAAAGTTTCTATTCTTTTAAATGAGCTCTCTTTGTATAATTTCTTTACTTGCTTTATCTAAATTCTTTGTTTCTATAATTCTAGTTTATGAAAACTCTTGTATTAGTATTCTTTTGAAAAACATGCTTCTGCTGAATATTTATAGTCTTCGCTAGAACATAGTTTAATAACTCGCTTAGTGAATTTGGAAATTATAATGAGAATCTTCCCTATACCTTCTATTTTTCAAATCAAACAAAATGTCAAAAATCTATTTATAGAAATCTAGCATATGGAGCATTATCCGACCGTACATCTTCATATAAATCCCAATATTTAAATCTCCTTGTTCCTACTTTATATAATAACTAAGTTGCAAAAACAGTTGCAAAAACTGTTGCAAAAACTGTTGCAAAACCGGGTAACCATGACTTCATTGACAAAAAAAAATTAGTGCGAAAATGTGAAAAATTTTTCAGATAAATCAGATAGTAGTCATTATGAGTTGGATATTTGGAGGAAATAACAAACAAGAATCAAGTTTGGGATTCGATCCAAAACAAGTTGAAGATGTTTCAAGTTTCTTACAAAGCCCAGGAGTCTTGGAAAGCAGTAAATTACACCCATTAGCTGGATTAGATAAAGGAGTTGAATATTTAGATTTAGAAGAAGAACAATTAACAACCGTTGAAGGAGCTCAAGGATTAATACCTTCAAGAAATTGGACAGATGATTTATGTTATGGTACAGGTGCAGTATATTTGTTAGGTTTGGGAATTGGTGGAGCCTATGGATTACAAGAAGGTTTGAATAATTTACCAAAAAATTCATCATCAAGATTAAAATTAAATACAGTTTTAAATCATATCACTAAAAGAGGTCCATTCTTAGGTAATTCAGCAGGTGTTTTAGCATTAACTTATAACTTGATCGATTCTTCAATTGATGCTATAAGAGGAAAACATGATGATTTAAATTCAATTGCATCAGGTGCATTAGCTGGTGCAATTTTTAGAAGTAGTGCTGGTTTTAAACCAATGGGTTATTCAACTGCTTTAATGGCTGGTGCAGCAGGTGTTTGGTGTGGTATCAAAAGATTGTTACAATAAGTTTACGTATATAGGTTAATGATTCTTGTTTATAGATGAGTGTATTATACTCCCCCGTTATAAAGAAAAAAAATATTTGGCATATATCCCTTGTTCTTCATTATCTATTAATCTATATAACTAAAGTTTTCTTATTTGGTGTTTCATCAATTGACAATTTTCTTTTCAAAGATTCTTTATTTTCATTATCCTTATTTTCGTTATTTTTGACTTCATTAATTACATTATTCTTGACTTCATTAACATTATTATCTGTTCCAAACTCGGTTCTTAAGAATTCATCAAAATCCAAGTTTGTCAAGTTTTTTAATTCATCATTTAATTCAAGTTTGGTGCAATTAAATTCGCTGATTAACTTTTCATAATCCTGTTGATTGACCATTTCATCTTTTTGTAAATGTCTCAATTTTATAAAATCAAAAAATCTTTCAGAAGTATCATTTTGTAAAGAATAAGCTAATTTTAACATATCCTTATTAGTTTTTAATTTTGCAAATAGTTGATGGTATTTTGATTTTGTTGGGAATTGGTTTAATAAGATATATTTTGTGTTTGAAGGGTGATTATTAAACTTATAGCAAATTATTAAAAATTCCAAAATAAGTTTGTTCCAAGGAAGGGGATAAGGATTAAATACAGAAGGATTTGATTCAGCACTTTCAGCTATCATACCACCAATTTCTTTACCATATTTCTTTTGTAAATTCAAATAATCGATACGATTAGCTAAATTACCATTTATAAGCAAACTGATTTTATAGCTTTGAGTCAATTTCAAAATATCAGGGATATAATCATGAATTGGAGATTGTCTATTTCTCATATCTCTTGTTCTGCAATGGATTGTTAAGTTTTTAATACCAGTTTTGCAAATATCTTCAATTAATTTTAAAGAATCTTGTAAATTAGATAACAATCTAATTTTACAACTTATAGGTTTATTATTTGGAATACCAACATTAGTGACTAAGTTTTTTAATATATCACATAATAAGTTTGGAGTTGACAATAAAGCAGCCCCCATACCAGAATGAATTGAAAAATTTTTTGGACAACCACAGTTAAGATCAATTCCATCTACATCGTTAATAACTTTCAAAGCGGCCTGTACAGCAATTTCAGGATTTGCAGAGCCCATTTGGAATATTAATTTAGAAGCTTCTATTGGTTTATAAGTATTGAAAATAACTTTATTATTTGGATCAAGAAATTCAATGGTATTTAATTTTGAATTTTCAACTCTTTTGCAAGTCAAGATTTTCTTATCGACAATTTCAGGACTCCAAACAAGATCAGCACCATTCTTCAACGCTAATAATCTTGTTGGAAGCTCACCACTTCTGACCATAGGTCCAAGTACAAGTTTTCCTTGATAGTTAATCATAGTGATAGTTTTTGAGATGAGAATGAGATGTAATTTTAGTTTTGGTCACGTGAATATTTGTTTGATATGGAGATAACACATAGAACAATTCAGAGATAAAGAAACCTAATTGAGGAGATGATAGTGACTGGGGGTGGGGAAGGGAGGGAGAACAGGAAGAGCAAAGAAAGAGAAAAAAAACTGATAGTTTATTCAAACTGAAAAGGTATAGAGTGGAAATAGAATGGTGAGTGTAAATGGCAGATGGAAATATGGAAATGGATATAAACATAGGGAGATAATGGAGAAAGAAGAAAGGCGTGACAATAGAAATAGCCATTAGCGATTTGGCGAATTGGTGTTAAGGTTTTACATAAATGGTGTAGACCGAAACTAATGGTGTATACCGATAGGTATACACCATTAGTATTCATTTACACACCCATTACTGATCCTAAATTACTATATTAATGATATAGTAATAATTACCTTTAAATGTTTACTAGTTAGTATTTACTAAATGTATACACTGATTAATATCCTTAATTTCACATCTTAACAATAAAGTTTGATTCATTTGTTTTTTTCTTATTGTATCTACGCCTTTGATAGTACGAACCCAGAGATACGACATGGAAATGTAAACACCTTTCAGCCTCTTACTCAATTCCTCAATACTTATCTTTTTTATCTTCTTATAAACCTTTTGCTGTTTCTTCTCGATCTTTAGTTACATTAATTAATCTTCTACTACATCAATCTCATCTATACTAATGGTCTTCTTCCTTTATCTTTGTCGTGGTGTCGTGACGGTTTCATGTCGCGATTTGTGTGTCGCAAATGTATCGCGGCTTGACCAATTGTCGCGGGGTTTGGGGAGGATTTTGGGTACTTGTTCTGCAATGAGAGCAATTCTATTGGTGGATATGTGCGACATACAGAATCTAAGAAAGAAAATCATCGACAATGGCGCCCGACATTTGAGAAAATTTTTTTTTTGCAACTTTTCTTTTTGTGTCATAATTAGTATCTCATCGCATCAATATAAGCATAAATAAGAAGCGAGAGAAGATTATTAAGGGGAGGAACAAAAGACCCATAATACATTAAAGACCCTCTAAAACCCACGAAAAGATCAATGGTTGAATGGTGATAAAACACATCTAGAAACGTCTTGCCCTCGGGATGAATGACCCATATAAAATCCATTATGGTGAAGTTTTCTTTTTCCTAATTCCCTCTGTGACTCTATAGTTTCTTTTTTTTAAATGTTTATAATCCATTATAAACATAAAATTTTTTTCCTTCTCATCTGATAAAGAAAAACGTAGAACAACAACAAGAAACAAGTCAATTGATATTGCAAAGCGTTGATTAGGGTCAATTCGGTCATACTGTATTGCTTATAATTACATTTATACTCTAGGGAAAAAAAAATTAGTTTTTTTACTATTAGAGTAACAGATTTTTTACTCAAACAGAAATTAATATTAGAGTAACATAAAAAAAACTTAAGATTCATAAAATGTCCACTTACTATCCAATGCAAGGATGTTTGACTCCGAACATTGAAACAAAGTCTAAATTACCTTCCAATTATATCAAATTGGATATCTTGTCTCCACCATTGTCCCCATACCAAAGACTGGATACTCCAAAACCAACTTCTTCAAATGAAGAAAAAACTAAAAAGATTGATAAATCTTCCATCAAATCGTACTTGAGCAACAAACCTTTCAATTTGGAAAATTATAAAAACTACGACTTGAAGTTGAATGCCTGGAAAAATTTGAGTTCAAACTACAAAAATAATCAATTCAACTTTTTATCCAAGTACTCCATAAAGAAAAATAAGGAAAATCAAAGAAACTTTGAAAAAATCTATAAAAAAAGAAAATATAATATGAATAGCTTTATGGATAGTCATTTGAGTGATTCAAACTCAAATGATGAATTCAATAAAATCAGAACAAGAAGAATCATCAAAGAATCAAATACTGAATTGTCTGATAGCTCCAACAACAATAATAACAATTTCCCTTCAATTCCTTCTTCTCCAAAAAGAAGAAAACCTGCAACTCCTCATTATACTCAACAACAAATTGTTATTGATGAAAACATTCCTGACTATTCTCCTGATTTATCCACCTTACCAAATAACAATAAGTGTTTGAAAATCGATTGGAAAGGTCAACCAATGGATTTATCTTCAGATCCAAACGTTTCAAAATTGCATCCTGCTGAAGTTACCTTAGCATCAATCTTGAGATTATCCGCTAATTTGTACTTGGATTCAAAGAGAAGATTTTTCTTTGAAAAAGTCAATAGATTGAAGACTGGTAACCAATTCAGAAGAACCGATGCTCAAAAGGCATGTAGAATCGATGTCAATAAAGCATCAAGATTATTTGCAGCTTTTGAAAAAGTTGGTTGGTTAAATGATGACTTATTCAAACAACATTTGAATTAAGTCTTTTTTTTTGCATGTATTTATAGTTTGGGTCACGTGTACAATAGGCTACTTTCAGATGTAAAATAGACTACTCTTGGGTGTACAATAGGCTAAACTTTCATAATGGTAATGAATTTAAGGGTATTTGATAAAGTAATGTTTAGATGAAAGTAAAAGGATAAGAAACAGATAAGGAAAAAATAAGAAAAAAAAAAAAAAAAAAGAAATTAAAAAGGTTAATGGTTAATACTGTATAATTAGTATATTTAAATGTCATATTGGTTAGTGTTAATGGTTTTTGGTTTAAGTGTTTTATAACGGTTTATTGGTTTTATAGAATGTATTGTAATTATTCTAAGTGCGAATATTGTTCTCTATTAATACTTGGAGATGCCAGTTAAGAAGATTAATGATTCCAATGATTTGATCCATTTCAAGAAATCCATATCATACAAACATCTCCAGGATACCATATCTTACATAATTTCATTGGTAAAGTCTCATGAATTGCCTTCAAATGTTTTAAATCCTGAAATAGTACAGAAATCGAATAATTCTCAACTGCAACATTTACCACCTAAACTTCAAAATCATTATGAACTTTCCAATCCTGTACAAATTGTTGTCGATACACTCAATGACTTGTCTCTTCTAGTCGATTCCACTCCTCCTCTTGAAGGTCCTAGAAGATTTGGTAATTTCGCCTACAAGGATTGGCATAAAAAGGTTGATTTTTCCAAATTAAAGAAATTGGCTGATAATGACGAATTGGATCACTATTTGATTGGATCTTTTGGTTCTCCTGTTAGATTGGATTATGGTACTGGCCATGAATTATCTTTTATTGCCTTTTTGGGTATTTTGTTAAGGTTAAATAAATTACCAAATATCACAGGCTTGGAATTATTAATTATATTTAGCAAATACTATGACTTGATCAGAAAATTAATTCTACTTTATAACTTGGAACCAGCAGGCTCTCATGGTGTTTGGGGCTTGGACGATCATTTCCATTTCATTTATATATTGGGGGCCGCTCAATTCAATGAAGCAAAATTCCAAATACCTCCCATTGCTAAGTGTTTGGATGAAACTATCATTTCCGAATACAAGTTTTCCAACTTATACATTAATGCAATTGCTTTCATCAAAAAGATAAAAACTGGTCCCTTTATGGAACATAGTCCTATCCTTTATGATATCCATTCATCTGTAACTTTATGGAAAAAAGTCTTGAGTGGATTACTTAAAATGTACGATGTTGAAGTTTTAGGCAAATTTCCTGTCGTTCAACACTTTTACTTTGGCAAATTCTATCCCTGGGAAGACCTAAATCATAAAAGTTTACCTGAATCTAACAATATGGAATTTATCGGTGGTGAAGGTATCAAGACTACTAACAATAATATTAGCATGACTGCTGCCCCTTGGAGTAAACCATCTTCTAGACTCCCTGAACAAAGATTCAGACGTTAATGAGTTAATGAATAAAATAAATTTATAAATAATTTATGCTTTTTCTATATACATATATCTATATTTAATGCTCAAGTGTCTAATAAACCTGATTGATTTGGTTTTCTAAAATTAAATGTACTTCTACATAATGGACATGTACTACTTCCACTACTTTTGAACCATTTATACAAACAGGCTGAATGGAACTTATTGGAACATGTTTGACATGTCTTTGAAGGTAATGAATGATCTTGGTGTAAAATAGAATAACAAATGGCACATTCTTCGAATCCTGAAAAATGTAAATCGACATTTCTTTTGAATAATTCAATTGCTTCCAAAATTGATCCATTAGTTAAAGAAATAATCTTCTGTGAAGACAATAACCATGCCTTCCATTCATTTTCTTTTAAGCCAATTCTTTTAGGCCCTTCAACGATAACATTTTCTAATGGGAAATTTGATGGAATCTTAATTACCATTTCCATTGTCTGCTCATCAATCTCAAAAACTGATTTAATTTCATTAACAATTTTGTTGACTCTAATTGTCATTATATCAGTCACTAATTTACTCTTGGATTCCTCGACAGTCGATAACATCTTTCCGACTAATTTCTTTGAAATATTTTGTTTTGTAAAAGATTCAATGTGTTGCTTCATTTGAATGTTTCTTACTTCATTATACCATGATTGAACCTCACTTCCCAAGAATTTACAGCTCAAATAATACAATTTGACTAGTAAAAATTTACCCAGTTCTACATCTAAAACTTCATTTTCAGATTCCTCGTTGAGTTCTTCTTCATTCAATTTGAAGAAATCAATTTGTTCAATTTCAAAAATCACGCTTAGAAACTTTTCCAACAAATTGAAGCTTTTAATTTGGGACAAATATTGATTACGAATTGCATAGTTTATATCCTTGAAATGTAACAAGATAAAGTACCACAATATGAAATAGTTGATATTTTCATTAATATTGTCTTCGCTATTATCAACGTAATTATATTCATTGACCTTTGAAATCAAAATTTCGGGTAATTTTACTTCCTCATCTTTTTCCTCTCTAAATTGATAATTCAAAACCATTTGCTGTTGGCTATCCAAAATTTTTTTGAACGATTGTTCAACACAGATCTGCTTTATTTGAATAAATTTGGTTTCGAGACATAATTTCACAAACTTATCGAAAGACTCTTCTACCTTTATTTTACGAAGACTTCTTTGCAATACATCCTGACACATACTGACAACCATATTGTTGACATTGTTATCTGTTGCATTCACTTCTTCATCGAATAATAAATCGATCAATTCTTGATCGAAAATAAATTCACTTGAACTTATGAATTTTAAGGTGAAGTAACGAAGTTCATAATTATCTTTAACTGAAATCTTAACCAAATCTAAATTATCTTTAAGCATAGTTCCTACTAACTCATTATCAACGATATTTTGATACCAGTTGAAAATCTTTGTGATCTGACTACGAATAGCAATAAATTCAGTTTCGTAAGCATACTCTCCATTCAACCATTTCTCAAGATGTACAATGATCATATTGAGTCTGTGTTGAGGGATTGGAGTATAGTCTTGTTCATGAAACAAAAAGTTAATGGATAATACCAACCAGTTTAAGCCTTCAATTGGATTCTTCACACCAAGAATCTCTGAAAATACATAATTCCTGATTCTATCAAATTTCTTGCTTGTTAAAAGACTATTTAATCCTGATAAAATAATACCTAATTTTAAAGGTGATTTTAGTAATTTATTGAAGTCTGTAACAATAGAGTCAAAGGCTGCCAAATTAATTTTTTCGCTTTCATTCTCCAATACATCCTTGATCGCTCTTGCAACGTAAGACTGTAAAGCTCCTTTGCTATTTAAATTGTCAACCAACTTACCAAATACACCATCATCTGTTTTATCTCCTAACAACACATCACAGGCGGTTTCAAAAGGTATATTAATCTCTCTGTATTTGTCCAAAGAGTTTAATTCTATGTCTTTATTGAGAAAAACGTAATCTTGCACGTATTGATACAAGATGATACCGAAATACCTGCTATTGATATCATCTTTGTCTAATCTTGAAAGATTTCTGATAATGTTTGGGTTCAACTCTATACCTTGTGTATCGAGGTCATCTTCAATCAAATAAATGTTTTGCTTTAAGGAGTTTGAAACCGCCAACATATCTTTATTGATATTCGGTAAGTCCCTCAAAAATGAGTCTAACTTCTTCCAGATGAAACACATCTTTTCGTCGTCGATTAGGCTCCAATTTACTTCATCTGTTTCTAAGTATGACCATAAAGAAGTAAGTATCAAATCATGACCTCCAGATCTTTCGATAAACTGAATGAAATCTTGACTAGATGACCAAGCTTTGGATAATAATGAGACTATCAATGGATGATTTGAGTCCTTTAACTCAGTCGATTTCGAGGATTTGAAACTGGATAGTAACTCCTGTTCATTTGTTGATTGGATCAACAAAGAAAATACTTGGGGATTATCGACAAAGTTTAAGACTAGACTCCACTCTCTTGACGTCTTATTTGGACTTGTGACTATCTTATCGAGATAGTTCTTAATTTCTTCGGAAGCAATATTTTCGTAGCTCCATTGAAGTTTATCCAAAAGTTTGTTTGTGAAATCTAATGGATTAATCTTTAACATATCGAATTTCACCATCAAGTCTTCAATGATGTCATTGTTGATTTCACTTGATTCCCAGATAGCAAACAAATATTTAATAACATAGTCGATAGATTCCCCTTCCAAATATACTGCAACGGAATCTGTGAATTCATCTAATTCCTCTCTACCTTCATTGCTGATTGAAACACCTTTCTGGATTAACCTGGTCAAAACTTCAAAACTTCTTTGGATAATTGGTTCACTTTCGGTTTCCAACAAACCGTCAATTATCTCTTTCAACAAAGGTGAAGCATCCCTTTTTAATACCTTCAAAATGTCAGCCGAAGAGTCAATATCGACAAATTTTTCACCCAGTTCAATATATTTCAAAATAAGTGCCTGTTGGGAAGAAAGAATATCGTTTACTTCAGCTTCGTTGAGAGTACCTAATGCTTCACTAATCAAGTCAAGACACTTTTTCCTCGATTCTCCGGCTGCTTTAGATGCCACTTTGGTAGAGCTAATCGAGTCTATCAAAGTTGGGAAATTTTCAAGTAATAAGGAGTTATCTTTCAACGCAGCAGTAAAACCAATCAAACATTCCAAGGCATTTTCTTTATATCCAGCTCTTGCACTCTTCAACTGAGTACAAAGTTCACTTGAAATGCTGCTACCGAGTTTTGATTCTTTGAAATCTATATTCGAAACTTCGGTCATTAGAATTAAACAGTTTTTCAATAGTATATAAAAAATAGGATCCAGATTACATGGCCCCAAATGTACATAATCATATAGTCTTATTTCACTATTGTTTCCACCCAATTCCCAAAAGCTTTCTTTAGGTACCTTTTTACCCTTCAAAGAGCTAAATTTGGTCAAATTGATTAAAGTTCCCCAAAATTGTAAAATGATGTTCCCATAAATGATGTTTTGAGATGGATTCTTGGACGATTTGATCTTGATTTGTTTGATAAATCTCTTCAGAATATGCTTGAACAAGCTTCTAGAGCTTGATAGTATCTCGTTGCACAATTTGTTTTGATTTCCCTTTGATTCTTGATCTTCCTGGAAGATTGATTTCATCAATACAAGGTAAGTATTAGTTAATGGAGCATTGAAAGTTTTAGCATTAAAACTGGGAGATAAATACTCCCATATTGAATCATTATCCAATAAATCTTCGAGAATATCAGGATTCAAGCTAATATCATTACCACGATTTAATAAGATGACCAATTTATTTAACAAATTCAAACTTCCATTTATAATTCTTTCGTGCTTTGCAATTGCATCTGAGTCAGTGGTATTTCTTTCATCTGAAAGGGATTTTTTGTTTTCGTAGATTAGACTGATCTGAATGAAGTCTAAAATATCATTTGCAAAAATTTCCCATATTTTGATTTCAACTCTAGCTTTATCATTTTGGAAACTTTCTAATAACAGCGAATACGCTTGAGAGCTGACTTGTTTGTCACTATCATATAAACACAGTAACCAGACTGGTAAGGATGATTTCAAATATTTAGCAAATGCTTTACCACCCAAAAGTAAAAGAAAGTTTGACTGGACTTTGACAGTCAATGATCTTACAACCTTTGAGTTGTCAAATGCTAGCTTGGGAAATAACTGGATCCAGGAGTTTATAATACTTTCATCCCTTAAGTCATACTTTGAATCTGAAGCAAAGTATAGGTTCAAATCATTCAATGATTTCTCTTTGGTGGTTGCATCTCTCTTCATTAATGATTTGAAGATAACTGTTAGCTGTGGTGATGTGATGAATTTTAAATCAGGTAACCCAGTGAAATAATTCATGGTCACTGGAAACCCATTGTGTCCTAGATCTGCCTTCAGTCTTGTGTCTCCAGCATTAAACATAGCTACTGATGATATTTCAACTATTGACTAATTGCTCGACTTTAGAGTAGTTCGCAAACTTTTTTTTTTGCAACATTTTCATATTGAGAATAGATTAAACTATAAATGCTAAATAATTTTCTATAATAAATAGTAGTTAGGATGTAAAGGTCTCCAATTTAGAATAAAATTCCTTAACTACATCACTTGCACGAATTTTGGATGGATCAAAATTTCTGATCTCAAGGTTTTCTTTATTGACAGCTCTTGAAAGTGCAACATACACTTGACCTTTTTCGAAAATTTTTCTTAAATCAACTCTCAACCGTTGTATGGTTTGACCTTGTGATTTATGTATTGACATAGCCCATGATAATAATAAAGGCAACTGGGTTCTAGTGATTTCTCTCTTTTTACTTCCTGAACCGATGTCTATTATGAAATCTTCTGGTGTTACCAAAATAACTGAATCATAGCCATTTTTTCCTTTGAAATTGACGACTGGGTATATTTCTGCTTCTGGTTCTATCATTGCTTCTTTAACCAATAGATCAAATTTCACTTGTCTTTCGATTGGGATTTGGTTGTAAATGATTTTCTCGGTCTCTGACCATTCTTCAATCTTTCCAATTTTGCTGCATAATAAATTTATTTCTTGCAAGATTGATTCGTCACTCAAATATGCATCATCATATATTTCTTGAATTTTCAAGAATAAACTTTGGGTGGTCATGAATATGACCTTCCCGATAGATCCATTAACAATCGACTCATCACGGTTCTTTAAGTACATAACTTGGGCTCCAGGTTTCAAGATTAATGTTTGTTCACACATTAAATTATCTAATAATTTACTATCATAAACGTCAAACGTTTTATCATTAGAATGAAATACTTTGGCTTTTGCATTTATACTGCTCAATCTTCTATCATTGGCTCTTTTGACTTCCTCTCTTGTTGGGAAAAGTTCTGTTGGCTCTATACCATCTTCATACACCCTGGATCTTTGTAAATAAAGAAACTTTTGAATTATTTCCTTTTCCATTGATCCAAATCTTAATGCATTTAACATATCGATCAACTCATTATCACCACTTTGTCTAAAAACTTGAGTTAATAAAATTGTCTTATCGATTGCAATCTTCCAAGCAGGAACTTCAAAACAATATTTTGCTTGACCCCCTTTACTGACAGGTGGTAATTGGAAGAAATCACCAGTACAGACTAATTGGATACCTCCAAAAGGCTTATCGTTTTGTCTGACAAGTCTTGCTAACTCTTCAAGCTTTGAAAATAATAAACCATCAATCATCGAGATTTCATCAATGATTAAGACTTTTAAGGTTTTCCATTTCTTTATTAACATTGGTTTGGACTTGATTGACTTGGCTAACACTCTGGGGTCGGCTACACCCAAGCCAATCCCTAAGAACCTGTGAATTGTTTGGCCCTCAATATTACAAGCAGCCAACCCTGTTGAAGCAGTAACTCCAACATAAGAAGCAGCATATTTCAACCTTAACCTTCTGACCAACTCTCTTAAGACAACTGACTTACCAGTACCGGCACTACCTGTGTAAAATATATTCTTTCCATGTTCCACAACTTGAGAAATTACAGAAGCCTGTTCTTTACTTAATGAGATGCTATCCAGTGTTTTGATATCCAACTGTTTGGTTGGTTTATTGAAAGTTGACTTGAGTTTTTTGGTTCCCATACCATTCAATGCATCCAATAACAGGGAGTCCCTCTTTTTGTTTTCTGATTTGATGGTTGGAGCTTCATCTTCATTGACCAAATCAATAGTAACTTGGGAAAATTTTTTATTCGAAGTCTTTTGTGACAACAAGGTACGTTCCAAAATTGGATTTCTGAAATTATTTAATTCAGGGGAACCGAAAGAAGTATCTGAGCTGCCGAACTCTTCGAAGCCATCGTTATTATTGGCTTTGGATAACACTGAGTCTGATCTTTTAAGATTCAATTTCTCTGGGGTAGTGATAGATAACGCGCTACTCTGTTTCCTGTCACCGTTACTTGGAGGCCTTGATGAGCTGAAAAAATTCACTATGGATTTTTGCTTTCCTTTGGAGGTATTCGTATCCTTCATAGCTCTCCTCTCTATCTGCAAATCACGTTCTTGGAGCTTCGTTTAACTAGCCGCTTGTAGCTTTAAGATATAGTAAACAAAAAAAATCGCGACTCTAGAAGATTATATCAGAATCTGAAACATCATAATTCTGACATGAGAATGAAGGGCAGAGACACAGTTTTGACCTTTGAAGTGAAGCAAAGGCATATGTGACCAATAATGGGATCAGCTGTTCTTTCCCTTAAGTTAAAATCTTGGGTTTTGTTATGTTGAAGGTAATTAGACACTAGCATTTAGCACATATCTATCAGGAAGAAACGATTGACAAAATATAACTCTTACAAAGTGACCCTTAAACGTAATGTTTCTCTCCCACCTTTATCGATGTTTTACTACGTGTGGAATTTGTTCTCTAGTGAAGCCACGGTTCCCTGAGATAAGAACAATATCACCATTTCTCTTATATCTAATCTATCACTGAATCGCGAATTGGAATGACAAAAATCTGAGTTAGTGATCACAGAAGGATACGTTTCACAATAGAACCTATAGATTAAACGTCTTAAATTTCGAAGTCTTCCAGACCAAAGCAATTCAAAGATAACCTATTGCTTATATAGAGAAGTAGGTAGCAGAGGGTGATTCCACAATGCCGCCAGGCTCAAATTCACCAGAACAAAATGGATTGAAAGATGATGCAATTTTCAAAGTTCCGAATAAACGACCCAATGTATTCACAAAAGGTATGAAGAAACTAACCAAATCATCATCCATACTAAATTTCAATTCAGTCATCGGTGCTAATAGCAGTAATGACATACATAGTAATAAACCTGAAAAGTCAAGTACAAACCCAGATGTAGACAGTTTTCAAGCAATTGAGTATGATACTATCGCCAGTAATACTAAGGAGCCAATACATGTGATGCATTTGCCAGAGAAGTCGGAAATTCTGTATTCTATGTCACCAAGAAAGGTTTCAAATGGCTCACAATCATCAAATGATAAGTTTCTTAATTATCAAATGCAAAGCCCTGTATATTCTCATGATCATAGGAATAATAGTGTAACAAGTGGTTCACTAGTAAGTCTACAGTCTTCTTTGGATCCCAAATCAAGACAAGCAAGTCATAATGGTAATTTTCTTGGAAACGATCATAATACCACTGGATTGGCTGCCGTTGGCTTGAATTTAGCTGGTTATGGATTATCGAGTGATGATTTGAACTCCATTCCTCCATCTATACCCAAATACACTAAATCTCCTAAACCAAAGACCCAACTAAGCAATATTTATTCGAATGATTCAAGAAATTCCTTCGAGACTGATTTTAGTCGCCCTTCCCTACCCCAAATCAATACTAAAGTAAGAAATAAATCAGCAATTTCAAATCAAACGCCATCAACTAATCAGTCTTATAACTCATCTACTTCCAAGAGCATTTCAAATACCACCCCTGTGATAAACTCATCCAGTCAATTCTTACTGTCTTTTAATACGGTGGTATCCAACATTAATCAGATGCCAGATGCTTTTATAGTAGATCAGTTGTTCGAAGGTTTGTTAAGTATCAGGGCCTTTTCTGAAAAGGCATTGCAAAAGTTAAGAGAGCAACCGACCAAAAGGAAATGGGAACTTCTATTGAGAGAAAATGAGACAAACACAAATTTTGACTTGAAGAATTTATTAAGAAAGACTGTTATTAGATATAGTGCTGGACTGGATGAATTAAATAGTCAAAGAGATACTACTGATGAAAGCTTCAATTCCCCTTCAAGAAAAATCTCATCCAATCTCAGTGATTCGGAGAATTCACCAAGTCTAATGTCAAGTATCACACAGAACTCGTTAAATAATAATTCAACGGGAATTCAAAGAAATCTATTAGGCATGAAGAAGAAGCCAGGTGATGGTACTCCTGAATGGTATGTTTATAGAATATTTGGTGGTAAACTATCTACTAAGGATTTCAAAAAGCTAGAAAGAAAACTTTCGACTTCTGATAAGACGCATGATGCCAAACTATGGACAAATGAGTTTATCGAAGCACAAGGTGAGGCGGCCTTATCAGTTATTCTTTCTCGAATCAATAAGAAAAGTATTAAGTCAAATGATGAGTTCGATAAAGAATATCAAATTATAAAATGTTTAAAAAATATTGTTAGTCAGAGAATTGATTTTGATTCTGATGGCGTGGAGACCAATATGAATCCATTTGTTTTCAGCGGTTATGCAAACAAGTTACATATTATTAAGTCAATATCATTTTCTTTGATGTCCCCAAAAGTAGCAACAAAAATCTTGGTGACTGAAGTTCTAATTTTTTTACTTTATAACAAAGACCCTGATTCGGTTTCATTGATCTTGGAAAGTATGACTGCCTTACAGGATAATTTTGGGGATTTTGTGAGGTTCCAGCCTTGGATGGGATCCTTCGAATCATTCATAGACAGTTATTTCATCGGTGATTATTCGACAAAAATCAATTTCAATGCTAATTTTAAGAATTATTGTTTGACAACTTTGCTACTTATAAATTCAATTCTCGATAAATCTGAACTGATCAAATTAAGAATTAACATCAGAAGAGAGTTGGGTGATTCTAGATTAGAAAAGGTGTTTGACAAATTGAAGGTCGTTAATGATGATAGAATCAATGAAGAAATCGAAAAATATGAAAGCTTTGCCGAAGAAGACTATAACTCATATTTTGGTCTTTTGGAAAGCAGTCAAAGCATTGAAAGTTACGGGTACGAAGAACAAGATTTGGATGGAGTTTACAGTCAATTGAAACAACAATATTTGTCCACGGACTTGTCGATAGAGTCTGACTTGAAAAACCTATTTAGTAAATTATTAATTTTGAAAGATACCGCTAGGTCACCTGAAGACATTCACAAATTAATCCAATTGGTAAATCCATTGATGCATCATATTTTTACGGAAGGAATTTCCGATGATATAAGTGATCCAGATATTATAATTTCGAATTCTCTCGAGTCTTACTTAAAGAAGCCAAGTACATTGGAAGAATACAAACGAATTGAGTTACAAAATGAAGAGCTAACTCAACAGTTGAATAATTTGAGGAAAGAAGTCAAGAAATTGAAACATGAAACAAAATTTTCTGTCTATGCTGAAAACTTAGAAGCCTTGAAAGGTGAAAATTTACTAAGTGCAGATAAAATTGTAGAACAAGAGAAAGAGATTCGTCAATTGAAAACTGAATTGGGTCTCTTGAAAGAAAGTTTGGAATCAACAAAAGAGAATGAAGTTTATTCGAGTGTTTCACCCATAAAATCTTCTAAATTTGTTGGTCAAGAGAATAATTTGATGATTAATGAACTAAACTCAAAATTCAATCCTCGTGCAGAAACTTCAAAGGGAAGCGAATCAAATCCTATCATTATCAATGAAGAACAACGTCTCTCCAATTACAAAGGAGACGATAGTTCTCATTTACACAAAGCTAGATTTGGAGAGTTGAAGGACTCTAATGACCACGAGTTCCATACCCCAAGACCACCCACACCCCCACCGTTATTTGCTAAAGCTGACTCCATTGATATAGATGAATTTCAGTTTAATCCTGCTGAATCACATCCCTCACCAGCAGCTCCTCCTTCAAAAGCGCCTAGTTTAAGGAAGAATGATAGTGAAATCACTGTAACAGGTAGATCATCTCATTCAGCTTCAACTGTCATATTAAATCTGACAAATACTTCAGGAGTCCACTCTTTGAAACCCAACGAAGGACCAATGCCCCTGCAAGTAAATGCTCCTCCTCCACCTCCTCCTCCTCCAATTCCAAAGTTTTTAGAAAACTTAGGTGTTGCTAAAATGCCATCAGCTCCTATTGCAGTACCTCCCCCTCCTCCACCAATGCCGTCGTTCCTTGATAAAGGTTCTAGCAACGGGAAATCATCACAGGCACCACCTCCTCCCCCTCCTCCACCTGTTCCTTCATTCCTTGAGAAGATAGCTACAAATAATAGGATTCAGTCAACTGGTCAAACCACAAGCTCACCTGCCCCTCCTCCTCCTCCTCCAGCACTACCAACATTTTTAGACCAAAGCAAGTTGAAAGAGCTACCTTCAACACCACCGCCTCCTCCTCCCCTTCCAGTCCCTTCAGTTAATCCTTCGCCCCTAATAAGAAGTTTTAGTAATACTCCAGAAATCCTGGATGTCAGTGTCGAAAGTCCTGATCCAAAAATGACAATACCTCCAATCAAACCTAGAAACAAATTAAAACAGATGCACTGGGATAAGATCGATAATATTGACCAAACATTTTGGACTGATATTGAACATAATAAATTATCAGAACAATTACAAGAAAAAGGTATTCTAGAAGAAGTTGAGAAGCATTTTGTTGTGAAATCATCAGCTATGAAACTTAGGAAAGATTTACTGGGACATGCAAACAGTAGCCCCAATAATAATCAAGTCAAGAAACTCTCATTTTTACCCAGAGACTTAGCTCAGCAATTTGGTATTAATCTTCATATGTTCGGTAATTTGGATGTTGATGCATTGGTTTTGAAAATTTTACACTGTGATAAGGAGATTCTAGATAATCTCACAGTTTTAGAATTCTTCAATAATGATTCTTTGTCAGAAATTAATGAAACTTTAATCAGGAATTTCAAGCCGTACTCTAGAATTGTGTCAGATCCTAATTCCAAGCCAAAGAAAGATTCACAAGAATTAGACAGGGCTGACAAATTTTATCTCGAACTTTGTTTTAATTTAAGGCATTATTGGAAGTCTAGGTCTAGAGCTTTACTTATGATACATACGTATAGTAAGGACTATCTTGATCTATCAAGAAAATTGAGAGTCATCGATGAAGCTAACAAATGTATTAGGAATTCTGAAAGTTTGAAGCATGTCTTGGGTATAATAAGGTCTGTGGGTAATTTCATGAATGATGATTCTAAAAGGGCATTGGGTTTCAAGCTCGATACTTTACAAAGATTAAAATTCATGAAAGATGATACAAATTCGATGCATTTCTTGCACTATATTGAGAAAATCATTAGAAACACCTTCCCTGAGTATGGATCTTTTGTTGATGAGTTGAGTATCTTATTACATGTTGCAAATATATCAGTTGAACAGATTGAAACGGAGTGTACTGAGTTTGATTTGATGATAACAAGTATCCAAAACTCACTTGCTAGGGGCAACTTGAGTGATCCATCAACATTTCACCCTGAAGATAAGATTTTGGATATCACTTCGTCCCCATTAGAAAGTGCTAAGATAAAAAATTCATTGTTGCAATCACATTTGAAAAAGACTATTGAGGAGCATAATTCATTGATGTCATATTTCGGTGAGAATATTAAGGATTCGTACAGTAGGAATTCTTTCTTTGAGAAGTTCCTGGCGTTTGTTGGTGAATTCAAGAAAGCCCATATTGAAAATATCCAAAAAGAGGAAGAGCAGAATGTTGTTGATGCTAGAAAAAGAATTATTGAAACATCCAAAGCGAATCGTGAGAAGAGGTTAAGAGAACAAGAAGACTCTGCTAACACTACCAGAGAAGATGAAGTACTAAATGAAGCGAAGGATGAAGATGAAGAAAGTCAAAGTGATAACGAAAGTGAAAGTGATAACCACAGTAGTGTCATGGACACTCTTTTAGAGAAATTGAAGTCAAGCGGACCGTCACATGGCTCAAGTAGCTCTCTCAAAGAGAGAAAAACCAATGATAGACGTAAAAAAGCATTATCGTTTTACTCATCGACATCATTGGATAGGCCATTGCAATCATTGTATATGAATGAATCGGAAGCGGGCTCAGTTTTATCAACGGCAGATCATGAATATGATAGTGTTAATGATTTGAAAAGACGGTTGACAAAAAGAAAGAATGGCTCATCAATAAATCAAAGTTCAAGTTCGTTACATTCCGATAGCACAATGCTTAGAGCACAAACAATGTTAAAACAATTAAGACAAGAAGATGATAAAGCGTCGATAAAGTCTTCATAAACCAATATCCAGCATAAAGTAATGACAAGTTCATACTGTAGCATTAGCATTAAACTGTATATAATTTTATATAATTAATAAATAAGTAATGATAATAGTGGAAGTACGTATTCATGAAGGGTATAATAAAAAAGAGTTTTCTTGATTAAAGTGGCTCAATGGATATATGAGTATAATTCAATTTGCTCATAGTGAAAACTAATATAGGAAGTTGTTGCGCTTAGACACTTTTGTTAATTTTGGGCTGCAAAAATTTTCCAAAAGCAGACATGAGCAAATACAAGTAACCCAAGAGTTCAAGCTTCAGTTGTGTGCTGATCCACAAAGGACTATAACGAGGCACATATCTACGGCCAATGAAACTTAGATTCAAGATGAGCAGTTTGTTTGACAGATTTACTCAATAGCGCGCTTAAAAAGATTTGAGCATTTATAATTCCTCTGTTTGGCAGCCAATAATGGAAACTATAATTGTAGCAAAAATTTGAATCTTTATTCTGATAAAGTATATAATCACATAGACCCGCCAGTATTTAAATCTGGTATCTTGTTGGAGTAACTTTAGATCTGAATTCGGAGTTTATTATTCTAGAATAGGAAACGTATAGATTTATAGTAATGACTGTCACTTATGAGGGTATGGATTGTATTCTGGACATGGATTCCATGGCCTATATGAATGCAAAAACCAAACTGCAAGCTGCTGTGGCATGGACTGCTCAGCCTGAGTATGGATACTATACATTGTATTTTGGTTGTGCATTTGTTATTGTAGCCTTTTTAAAGCATATCTACTATAATTATAGAGATTTGTCTTACAAGAAGACTCAACAATCAAATTTTGCCACAAATTTTGTTGATGTGATAACTAGTTATTTCAGATATGTTGGTTACATGCAAATCCCAAGTAAACTTACATATTTCACTTCTTTACCACCTTCAGCAGGTTCTAGTTTATTCTTAATGGGCTCGTCGTTATATTTATTCTTGTGGTGTTTTGTACCACATTTCTGGTATCGTGGCTGTAGAGGTTTTGGATCCCCTCCGCTAGCTGTCCGTGCAGGTATTATGGCAACAGCCTTGACTCCTTTTATTTATATTTTGGGTGGTAAAGCCAACTTTTTTACATTTTTGACAGGTATTAGTTATGAAAAATTAAACTACATACATCAATACGCAGGTGTTGCAGCTTTAGTTTTATCCCTTGTTCATACAATACCCTTCTTTTATCAGGCCCTTATGGAAGGTGGTTATGCCAGGTTGAAATATTTTTTTGATACAAGCTTTTATTTCTGGAGCGGTGTTCCTCCATTAATTTTGCTTATATTACTATGTACTTTATCAAAATCTTTTATAAGAAAACATTTTTACGAACTTTTTTGGCATGTCCATTGGATGATGGGAGCAGCATATTTTGCAACTTTGACTTGGCATCTTTATGGCCAATTGGGTACTACCAATTATATGTGGGCTGCTTTAGCTTTCTGGGGTTTTCAACTTATCTATAGAATGCTTGTGAAAACTTGTTTCAAGCCAAATTCTCTTTTTATGAGACCAAGAAAGGCACAGCTATTCAAATTGAATGGTTCAAAAGCTTTTCAAATTAATATTGAAGACAAAGTAACTTGGAAACCAGGTCAACATGTCTTCATAAGATTTGCTTCAAAACTTTTGGATAATCATCCATTCTCAGTTGTTAATATTCCCACTCATGATTCTTCAAAACAAGACATGAAGTTCATTGTTGTTCCAAAGAAAGGTTTGACTAATTCTTTGTATAAAAAGATTGAGGCAAATACCACAGAAATAACTAAAGAAAATGTTTTCATCGATGGACCTTATGGTGGAAGTCATAGAGATCACAATAGTTTTGATAAGGTTATCTTATTGGCTACTGGAAGTGGAATAACTGCCACTTTATCTTATTTAATGGATCTTGTAAGTAAGATAAGAAGTGGTGAAAACACCATAACCAAGAAAATCAACTTCATTTGGATTGTCAGATATGCAGAAGATATTGAATGGGTAAGAACTGAATTGAATAACTGTGATTTATCAATCGTTGATATTGAAATCTACGTTGTGAATCCACAAGAAAAAATAATTGAAGATGAAAAGATTGTAGGATATGAAAAAGGTGTTAAACAAGATACAAAATATTTGGAAAGTTCTGGGTCAAGCTCACCAATACAAACCGTAAGTCAATCCTTTGGGTTCAATATTTATTACAGTAAACCATCTTTGAAAAAGATTTTTGAACCTTTCAGATACGATATGTTGAGAAGAAACTTTATAGTTTCAAGTGGTAGCGAATCAATGAAGTTCCAAGTCAGTAGTATAGTTTCATCATTTCAACCACTAATATTCAACAATGATTTGTACACAACATCAATTGAAGAGATTTATTTACATACTGAATCTTTCAATTGGTAGAAATGATCAAAATACTTTTTTATTCTGATGGTTTTGTATGGGAAATAGGGTTTTAGAAAATTATTTAATAATATATATTTATTCGAAACTAAAAAAAAAAAATTTTTTAAAAGGTTAATTCCTTTCCTTCATTATCTAAAAAGGCTCCAGTTTTGGATGAATCTAAGGAAGCAATGACTTCTGTCATATCTGCAACACTTTTAGCAGGTGGAATAAAGATATCAGCACCAAAAGCAATTTTAGCTTCAACACTCATATCGGTATCAACAAAACCAGGGTGTAACAAGATAGTAGTAGAATTTTTTAAGTATTCTAAATCACTTGATTGGTTTTCTTGTGCAACTTGTTTACCGAAATGATTGATAGCAGCTTTAGAAGAACCATAAGCATTGGCACCAACTAAGAAACCACCAGTTGAAGCGGCAATAGTAGATAAGAAGACAATTTTTTTGGCAACTCCGTTATCAGCTTGGGCTAAATAAGGATAAGCAGCTTTGTAAGTTTTAACTGTACCAACAACATTGACATTAAAGACTTGGTGGTATTGGTCAACATCATAGTCAATTGATTTAGCTAAGAAGTCGGTACCAAGGAAACCAGCATTACAGATCAAGACATCAATTCCGTTTGGAGCCATTGTCTTGATTTGACTGAAAGCTTTTTCAAAAGTTGCAAAATCAGCCGAAATATCAAGAACAATGATTTTTAAATTTGGTAAACCTAATTGTTCAATTTCTTTTGCAGTTGCAGCATTTCTAACAGTACCAATTACGAGATTGTTTGAATCTTTGGTATACTTTTTAATAAATTCTAAACCGATACCTCTGTTAACACCAGTAATTAAATAAGTAGTATTCATTTCGTTTTTGTTATTTTTGTTTCTAATTCTTTTTATAAATGTGGATAATCCCATATAATGAAGAGTCTTATTAGTTGCAAAACCATCTGAATTTATATTCAATTTTTCATCGCTCTATCTTGTTTAATAATCACTTTGGGGAATACTAAATTAATAATCAAGTAACATACTTCCTTCTACTTCTTTCATATTTTTTTCCCCTTTTCGAAAATCCCTTTCATAAATTGTAAGCAATGTTTCATATACAACTTTATTTCAACTCAAATTGATTATCTGTGGTCGTGTTTTGACTAGTTGTGAATCAGTTCGGTACACCTATACTATATCTGATCCGGGGATAATTGATAATCTGAATAATTACTTAATAAGCAGTAAGTTAATATAGAATAAAAAATATCAACAAACTAAAAGGATGACAAATGAGACCTCATAAAGCAACTTTATAGCAATGATATTACAAGAGCCTGATAATATATATGGGTAATTTCGAATTTCTACATAATTGGATTAAAGACAAAGGGTAATAGAGTAAAGTAATACACACTAATAATATATATTATCGTAAATCATGATCTATTTAAAATTTAATTATATTTGGAATTAAACTGATTCCATTAATTCGCTGGAATCTTTGTGTTCTAAGTTTTGAACTTGAGATTTTGAAGCAATATCCTCTAAATGAGTTTCTTTGAAACCCAATCCAGATGGAACGTATTTTGATGATTGCCATGCATGAGCAACATTTTCATATAATTCATCAACTTGTTCTAAAGATAAACCTTTAGTTTCGTAAACGAAATACCAGGTAAAGAATCCACACAAAAAGTTACATGAACCCCAAATAAAGAAGACTTTTGAACCTAAATTAGCATTACCTTTACCTGAATCAACTAAGTATGGAGTAGCATATGCAATTGCCCAATTCCATAACCAATTTGATGCAGTTGAAAGTGCAATTGATTTAGCTCTAGTAGTTAATGGGAAAATTTCACCAACAACTGCCCAACAAGTTGGACCCCATGATGCAGCAAAGGCACCAATGAAAATACATGAAAATGCAACTAAAACTTTATTAGCAGAATCTGAATCTGATGCAACACCAACAATGGCAATAATGTATTGAGAAACTGCCATAATAACAGCACCACCTAATAATAATTTTCTTCTACCAATGACTTCAATTAAAATAATACCTGGAATAGTCATACCAACATTAACAATATTTGTAGCTAAAGATGTAGTGAAACCAGCCACACCAGCAGCTTCAAAGAAAGTAGTACCAAAATAGAAAATAAAGTTAACACCAGTCAATTGTTGGAAAGCTTGTAACCAAACCCCAGTAAATAATCTCTTTAATTGTCTGTTTTCTCTTGAGAAAACTTGTGCCCATGAAGAATTTGAAACAGATTTTTCATATTCATAGTTAGCTCTAACTTCTTCAAATTCTTCGAGTAATTCAGGGTGATCAGTTGGTAAAGTTCTTAAAATGGATAAAGATTTTTTAGCATCTTCATAGTTATCTTTACTGATGTAGTATCTTGGAGATTCAGGTAAAAAGAAGAAACCAATACCCAAGATCAAAGACCATAAAAGTTGGATAGCAATTGGAATTCTATAAGAACCGGAATCATTTCTACTTTTAGTACCTTGATTAACACAAGCAGCTAATAATAAACCGATGGTGATAGCCCATTGATAACAAGAAACAACTGCACCTCTAATATATTTTGGAACAGTTTCAGATTGATATAAAGGAATTGAAGAAGAAACAATACCAACTCCCAAACCAGCGATAGCTCTACCAACACATAATAAAGTAATACCAGTTGCAATAACTTGTAAAATAACACCAACTTGGAAAACAATTAAGGAACCAAGAATAATTGTCCATCTTCTACCAATTCTTTCAATTGGAATGGAAGCAAGAATAGAACCAACAAAAGTACCAATACTTAAAACAGAAACAATGATTGATTTTTCACCTGAAGTGAAACCATCTTGATGAGTTGGGAAATGGTCAACGACATAATCCATAGCTAAGATACCAGAAATAGTACCAGTATCATACCCGTATAAAATACCTGCAAAAGCAGCAAATAAACCAACAATGATCCCCATTTTGGCGGATCCAGCACCCTTTTCATCAATATTAATATATTTTCTTACAAGTTTGCTATCTTGTAATCCCATTTTGTATAATCTCTAATTTATTCTTTGAATGTAATTCAATATATTTATTCTAAACTTTTCTATACTTAGATATTCTTAAACTTTTTTTTAGTTTTCACTATTGTTAGTTTACTAAAGATTAAGAAGCAGAGAATGATAGACTTCAAATGGAAAAACCTTTGGTATTTATACTGATAATTTTTCCCCATAAACAATGGGTTTCCCCACCATGTTTTTAATCTGGAGTAATCAAAAAAGAAATCAAGGCGTTATGTCATTCTGAATTCCCCTTCGTTTGGAGCAGAATGTCATGTTTACTAAAAAATTTTCCCTCTTACTAAAGGCATTTACGCTCAGTGGCATATTTTGATCATTTCTGCATTATAGTAATTCCGAATTTGGGTGAGGATGTCGCTCCGGCGACATTTCTGTCTATAATTGACACAAATATTTTTTCCAGTGCACCAATGGAAACAAGTTAAAAAGAAATGGGCACGAAGAATAAGATGCCATGCGTAGTCACCACAAAATTTCATGTGTAGCTCACCAATAGAAATTGCTCTTAACATTCAACAATGTCGATTACCCCAGTCCGGCTGCTGGTCAATAGATTCGGAGTCATTTATTTGTGGGTTCTTAACTTTTAGAGGTGGTTTTTTGAATCTTTTTTTAGTTGCCCTTATAGATAGAATAATTTTACGAGATCCTAAAATCTGGAGTACATAGTTTATATTTGACTATTAAAGAGTTTCTTCATAGTTATTTCTTCTAGTCAAGACATTCTCTCCCACCATAATTGTATGAGCTGATATTTCTTCACAAAAAAAAAATAAAAAATATTCTTTTTTTTTGTTTGATAAATAATCCGTTATACTTGAAAGTTTCTCCACAAATTCTCCATTAGTCCAAGCCTACTTTTTTTAAAAATCTGGCATGGGGAATATTTCAGCTAATGCCGGACAAAGATTGAAACTTTATCTTAGTAAATCTTAACCTTCGTCAAACATTGCTCTGTCCTGTTTTTAGTATCAATATTGATCTATAATTATAATTTTGCTTCTAATTTTGTACTGTCATTAGTATCCTTGCTATTTTTTTTAGGTTTTGTTTGTGAATATCGTTAGTTCCTATGGCAGAATTTCACGTTGCTTCAAATACGTACCTTGAAGTTTAATGATCGTATATTGATTGGACATTAAACTAACGAAACAGGAGACCAAACAAATAAAAAAATAAAAAAAACAGGAGACGAAAACAATCTAAATCAAAAAAATAAAAAACAATTAAACAGGGGACGGAACAAATAAAGGATCTAGATGTTTTGCATCACTACGTCAAACTAAGGGAGTTTGCCATACCAAGAGATAGAAACTGAATTTCAGATTTGGAGAATATCTTGTGGGTTTAAACTACGGTAAACGTTTCTTAACTCCTCTTCGTTTACAGTTTTTTCAGGATGAATAACTTCGATATAAAATGCTACGGCATATTTTTCGAATATATCTATAGAAAAATTTGAAGAATTAGCGATTGTTTCTTCTCTTTTATGATTCAGTACTGATGTAGAACTTACTATATCATCAATTTAAGAATTGAAATCTTCACTAGATAAGTTTGCTGAAAAGTTACCCACCACAGTTATAACGAGAGTCTTTAAAGCGTAGTTCATCAGAACTGGTTGAGAAACAATTCATTAAATCGCATTTGGAACTAATTTTTAAACTAAAGACCAAAATGACAACGTCGCCGGATATTAAATTTAAAGAAGGGAATCTTTATATTTTAGAAAGTAAAGTGAAGCTGTTGGAGAAAGCAATAGACTACTTGGTAGAAGAAAACGAGAGTCTTAAAAAAAATGTCAAAATTCTTTCAAATCAGGTTCGAGAATTTAGAATGGACATACTATCCAGTAATGAAAGAGGCCATAATATGATTTATAATAGTTCTAATCATATTACAAATGTTTTGAAAAAGGAGTTCGAAAAGTTATTCAAGGAAATACAAGGTGAATCATTTACTGGGGAACTGACTCAATTTCTTCAACAGAGTATACCAGCTCAGCAGATTATACCAGCTCAACAGACTATACCAGCTCAACAGAGTGTCCCAGTCCAACAGAGTGTTCCAGTCCAACAGAGTGTTCCAGTTCAACAGAGTGCTCAACCTCAACAGAGTGTTCCAATCCAGCAGCTACAATGGCAAGTCAGACCAGTCATCCGATCTCAAGCATCAATTTCGAATCCAATTTTCAGAGAGAATCCCCCTCAACAGTTAAATTTTGAATCACAGTTTCAACTTCCACCAGCAAATAAACCCGGATTAGAGGAGAGGCCATCATCTTCTGCATCTCTGGGTTCAACATCTTCAAGTGATTTTTATTGGGATGGTGCCGCAGTACCTATTCTGCTACAGTTTGATGAAAGTGCTTTGGAACTCGAGGAAGCAAGTCAAATGAACTTACTGCCAAAAGATGTCCGATGCCTTTTAAAACAGTGGTATATAGGATACCCTCCCAAGAGAGCCAGCGTAATTGCAAAAGATAAAAGGTATGGAAGTCGATGGAGAAAAGCTCATGATGTGAAAAAGACTTATTTCACAAGAAAACGTATTGTAAAATTTCTCGAATCCATTTACAAACGACTGAAAGAAGCAAATGTTAACGGTGCTGATACCAACAGCTTGAGCTTGTTGAGAGAGTTAGATATTTTCGAGCTCGGAAGATTATTTGATATATATAGAGAAGAGAATAGTCATTCATTACTCCGATTGAGTTCCTTACTAGGGGATAAAACAAAAGCTGCTGAAATTGAGGCCGAAATGATTAGATTGTTCAGGAAATAATCATATGTCCACTGATATTACTTGAACAAAAAATAGCTAGAGAGAAAATATGATAGAATTAGAGAAAAGAATAGAGGAAACAAAAAAAAAAAAAAAAACTAAAGCATTAAATAGGGGAAGGTTATGATTAAGCTGAAAATATCCTTCTTTTATAGCATATATGGCATTAATTGATATAGTTTATCTTATTCTTAGTTATTTCTAGTAATCTCAAACTGCGCGACTATAGAGAACAAATTTTGCAACCAAGTAACAGAAGGAGGTCCTTCTGGTTATATATTGAATGAATACAACATAATTATAAATTTTAAAGAGTAAAAATTGATCATTTATATCTCAAGGTAATGAATGTAAGATGTATATTAATTTTGTCTGTATATAGTAATAATAATACCTCAACTATATTGTCATAGATCTAGTTTAAAATTTGATCAACGACATCTACTACTGATTTCTCCAAATTGATAAAGTCAAACCCTAAAATCTTTTTGGTTGCGTCGTTGTTAGTTGCTGCTAAGGTCTTGATATCTTCATCTCCTTGTCCAACTCTTCCCTTTGGTAATTTCAAATCTGGGAAGTTTTTGTTGATGATATCTAAAATATGTTGAGTACTAAATTTGCTTGAAAAACAAAATAATCTTTTACCAATTGCTTCATCATTTTCAACTCCGACCAAGTGTGCCTTGGCAATATCCCTAACATCAACAAATCCACCCTTGTCAACTTCGAAATCATCACTTTTCAATTGTAAAAGTGCAGCAATTAATTCATTCAGGGTATTTAATTTTCCTTTAGCATCTTCTTTGAATAATTGTGGGCCAAAAACATAAACTGGATTAACTGTAGCTAACTTGAAACTTGGTTTTTCCTTTTCTAAGAATTCCCAAGCTAATTTTTCTGCAAATGATTTGGCTCCATAATATGCTGCAACTGAATCTTTAATAGCTTCTTCGTATGTTATGTTGTTCCAGCTTTCTTCATTGAATGAGAGTTTTGAGTTTTGTTCATCAACACTTGAATATACAGCTGCATCACTTGATGTAACAACAACTTTTTCGATATTCTTACCGTATAATTTAATTGACAGTAAAATATTTTCAGTACCTTTAATGGCTGGAATGACTAAATCGTTTTCAGGATCGGTAGTATCATAGAAAAATGGAGATGCCGTATGAAATAAATACTTAATATCTTGATGTTTTTTCAAAGTTTCATCAAATGCACCAGGTTTAGTCATATCTTCAACAATTTCATATTCAAATGAGCCTAATTGTTTTAATTTTTCACCTTTCGCTTTTGATCTAACTGTTCCAATTACTTCATATTTTTCTGAAACTAATAAGTTAACTAAATGACTAGCAATGAATCCGCTTGCTCCTGTAACTAATACCTTAACCATATCTTCTTCTATTGAATTCTCTTCTTTTCTTCAAAATTTATATTCACAATAATTTCTGCAAAACTCGTCCAGGATCGATTATCTCGATTGGGAATGAATCTACGTTATCGCTCTTCCTAATAATTACTATTTACGATTTTTCACATTTTACTATAATTAATCTCCTCTATTATAATATCTGATCTATGCCCTATTGTCACTATCTCTACTTCTTATCTAAACCCATGTTTTCCCATTTTTTTAAGATTTTAAAAAAAAATTTAAGTTTTTTTAATTGTTTTTTTCATTTTTTGCAAATTTCAAATTTTGCAACTATTATATAATATTCTAACAAAAAAAAAAAATACACATTAATTATTATAAAAAATTTTCAGAATGCTTATAGGACAATACATATAACGACAAAAAAGCCTGATACATTAACCATGTTAATTGGCCATTACTCAACTCATAGTGGCTTTGAACTTTTTACGATTGAAGCTATTTTTATTTACATCTGACTCACTTAGTCGCAATTAATTAAAACTTATTTGGATTTGACATAATGAAACTCTATGATCAAGTCTTGGTGCATTTGAATATAGCGCATGGGGCTATATGGGCATTATTGGCGAGAAAGGGGCTAACGGCCTTAACCACATATGACGGTTCCTACTTAGCAGGTGTTGTTTGGGCAAATTTTGCTGCTTGTTTAATAATAGCAGCATTATCAAAAATCGATAAAACCTTCTTTACAATAGGTATTGCAACAGGGTTTTGTGGTACCTTATCTTCATTTTCTTCCATGATCTTAGAAGGTTTTGAATTAGTAGCAAATGCTAGTGTAGGAAAGCATTATAACTATCCCACTCCTGGTTATGGTGCTATGCAGGCACTTTCAGTAATTATAGGACAGACGGCTGTTTCCATCTTAGGATTTCATATAGGTGAACACATGTCATTCAACAGAACATATCCACATAGAGAAGCCGGTATAATAAGTGCCATAATAGGTCTTCTCTTATTCATAGCCGTTTGTATATTACTCGGTGTTTATGAACCTTGGAGAGGCTGGATGTTTGGATGTTTGTTTGCACCTTTTGGTGCATTTACCCGTTTTCACTTGGCTAAGCTCAATAAGAAATGGCCCTTAGGAACTTTCTTAGCCAATGTGATAGGGACTATATTGATTGCTGTTTTTACATTGATTGTCCGTTCTCATAGTAATACTTCAATGCTTATAAAATCAAAAATTGGCTGTCAGGCATTGATGGGCGCTTCGGATGGATTTTGTGGTGGGTTAACAACTGTCAGTACTTTTGTTTTTGAATTGTTCAGACTCCCAAAAGTTAGAAAGTATACCTATGGATTGAGTTCAATAATACTGTGTTTCTGTTTAGTTATCATTATCTTGGGTTCATATCATTGGACAAAAGGTTTGGAAGACCCGATATGTCCCTCATAGATATTACTGTAAATATTTGTAAAATAGTAGATATTATAATAGCATGCTAAAAGGACTCTTTAAATTTTGCAACCAGGATTACTTCTCGATTTGGTAATTGTAAGAGATAAGATATTTTTCAGAAGCGAGATACGATCTACAAATAATTTAGGGCAAAATAATTTAGGGGGATACCAATTGTTAATCTGAGGTTGGATATTTGCATATTCTGGATTAAAACTATATTGTAGACGTGCTACTTCTTCAAGTTTCATAATAATTTCATTCAATGTATATTCCTAACAAGTATGATGCCCCAGATTGGGAATCTCAAAAATTAGTTATCGAAGAATACCCATTGGCTACATTGATTACTTCAATAGATGGTGAGATAATTGCCAACCATATCCCATTCAATTTAGTTGAAAAAGATGGAAAGAAAATCTTACAGGCCCATTTGGCAAAGGTAAATCACCAATTGCCTGCACTCGAAAATAATGATAATGTTTTGGTGGTTTTTCAAAGTGATAACTCTTATATCACACCAAGCTTCTATGAGACTAAGAAGGAAACCCATAAAGTAGTACCCACCTGGGATTTTGCTAGTGTTCACTGTTATGGTAAGAGTACAATAATTGATTCAGCTGAATTTTTAAGGGCTCAACATGAGAAACTTACAAATCAACAAGAGAAAGATAGAAAAGTCCCCTGGACTGTTGATGAAACTCCTGAAAATTATTATAAACTTTTAGCCAAAGCTATCATCGGTTTAGAAATTGAAATAACAAAAATTGAAGGTAAATTCAAATTCGAACAGAAGATGAAAGAAGGTGATGTTAAAGGTGTTATTGATGGTTTAGCTGAAGAAAAACCCAGAGTTTCCAAATTTGTGAAGGATTCAAATGGTTTCTAAACCTATTTATTTTATATTTATTATTTATTATACATTATTATTACAGCATTTTTATTTCCTTAGTATGCTACATGTTTCTTTTTAATATGGGTTGAATCTTGAACCTCCTCTAGGTGCACCTCTTCCTCTAAAACCGCCACCTCTGCCTCTAATGCCTGGTCTGCCTCTAAAACCTGCTCTACCTCTAAAACCTCCTCTTCCACCCCTGCCACCTCTGTTAGTGGAACTTAAACCTGGAATGTTGGTTCTTTTTGCGCTAACTTTCAATTCACGATCTCTGAAAGTTGAACCATCCAATGTTGCAACTGCATTATCAACTGCTTCAGAATTTTCAAACTCAATATATGCAAACCCTTTAGGCTGTCCTGTGAATTTATTTTTTAATATGGTGACTCTATTTACAATCCCAGCACTTGCAAAGTGTTGTTGCAATTCCAATGGAGTAGATGCATAGTCTACATTACCAACGTAAATCGATTTTGAGTCAATCTCCAATTTTTCAGCCTCACTTATATTGTCTTTTTCTAATTGCTGTTGAAGCTCTTTTGATTCGTGTGCCATTTCCTCCATTCTCTTTCTATACAATTCTTCATCCTCTTGCATAGGTGAATCGTATGTTGTGTTCCCTGGAACTGATTGTGAATCTACTGGTACTTCTTCTGACATGATTGTTGATGCTGCGAAATGAGAAATTAGAGAAGTTTAGTAGTTAAAGCTACAAAAATGAATTAAAATATATTAAGCCTATTTAAATTAAACTTCTGGTAAATTTCTATTTCTACCTAAAGTGCTTGTGCCCCGTTTTATTAATAAGGGTCTTGGTGTTGGATTTATAGTGCCGTATTGTTTTGGTCTTGATTTATCGATATGAAGTAATTGATTTCTTTCATTATCATCATCTGTTTCATATCCTCTGTCAATTCTACCAGATTCCTGAATGGTTCCTATACCCATGAAGCTCGATTCATTGTTATATTCAAAGGGGTTAGGAGGAATTTTGTTCTGGTCTCTTCCACTAAGACAGAATATAATCAAGAAAATTAAAAAGGAGAATAAAACCAACCCTAATATGATACCAATACCCACACTTACAAATCCAAGATGTATATGTAAAAAGCCATCATTTTCTCTTAACCAATTGAGGTTAACAGGTTTGTCTATAAGGAAGACACAAGATCCATATTTTGTTAAGTGAGAACATCCATGACTCAATATTTTAATCTTATGGGAAGTGCCTTGACCTGCCTTATCAGTAATATCAAGAATTGTCTTACCATGAGAATTACGTTTACACTTGAAGCCAAGGTCTGAATGATTTGAATGAATTAAATATCCAGCATTTAATTCATCTTCATTTTGATGTGGTTGATGGGTATTCGACATACATGCAAATATATTTGGTACATCAGTACTAGGAATTATATGCAATTCCAAAAAGTCAAGAAGATTATCCATCGATCCTGTTATGTTATATAAGTTTAGTGATTCTGGAGTTGGAACCAACATTGAAAACGCATCAAAGTTATCTGAGTTCATTAACTCAAGAAGTTTAGGAAATTTTTCAAGTATCTCTAAAAAGCTACCATTATCATCCCCAGTTGATTTGATCAAATCAATGAAACTGACTTCAAAATCTGAAGGTAACAATAATTTAGTAATAATATGTATAACCCCTTCATTGAAAAGAATATCCGAATTCAAAGGCAATGAAACTGCGGTATCATTGATCTTCAATATATGATTGAAGTCACCATCATAAAATTCGTTACTGATTTCAATAGCATCACCCTTTAAGGTTTTTGTAACCAATGTTTGCTCAGAATTTTCGCCTAGTCCGAAATCTGAATATATAGTACCTTCGACTAATATTCCTTTCAAAAGTTCTTTGAAAACACTAGGGTTTTTTTCTAAATAATTAAGAATTAGACCAAGACTCTCCCAAGTACCTTTGTACTGAAAACTAGATGTTTTGTCTTCTAATGAGAGCGGCATACCGCATGGCAAGAATGCAGAGAAGCCTTTATGATTCTCTGCCAATGATAGTAGATCAAAATCACTTAAATATTGAATAGTTCTCAAACATTCTTGTTGGTCAATTTTTATATGTTCGAGATGTCTTTGAATACCACCACTTGATAATAGATCAGCCAATGAATGCTTGAAAGATGATGGTGTATCAACGGGTTTATCAACAATATATGCAATTGAATTATTACCAATATCAAAAGGAATACTTTTTATTTTGATTTCATCATTTACTCTAGAGTGTACTTCATCTGTGAAAGAACTTGAAATTTTGACTTTGAAACAACCGCCAATTCTTTTGTCTGAACAAAGATTTGTATCACTCAATTTGAAGAATGTATTATTCGATACATTTTCGGTTATATTAATCCTTTCATTGATAACTTGATACAAGAGTTCTTGTTTAGAGCTAAATCCAGTAATCCCTATGATGTCATCACTGAGTACTCTTGATACGCTATTGAATTCTTCGTCCTCTACCACATCGTCCCTCTGATCAATGCTCAAAAGAAAAGTCTGATTACTAGCAGTTCCCTCAATGAGGTATTCCAATGATCTGAACTCTAGCTCACTAACATAGTTTGAATAGTGTAAGGCATATAATGACTTTCTAGGTATCATAGCAGCTACATTGATATTAAGTTCGTTGAAAAAATTTAGCCTTTGTTCATGAACATCGAAAATTTGAACAATTCCATCACTGAAGATTATATTAGATCCTGTCTTCGAAGTTTTGAATTTGTCGTTTAAAATTATGCCTTGATCGTCAAGTTTGATTTTGTAGTTAGTTAATTTATTGGTACTGGTATAATGTGATTTACTGAGATTCAAAGGAGCAATTAAATCAGGTAATATCAAATTATCAAGAAGTGAAATTATATCGTGCTTAATTTCTAGGATAGATTCATCAGTCGATGTGAACCTGTTCCCATTAAGTGTATGAAATAATGTTGAATAGTAACGCATTGTCATGTTAGTCATGGAATCACGAACTAATTCATCATTTGGAATAAATACCGAGTTTGTTGAATTTAAATATTCATGACAAGTGGCAGGAAGTTTTGTAAACTTCTTCTTTTTGCCTGGCTTCTTTTTGTTTTTTGCTGAGTCTAAATCTAAGCTGACTTCATTGGGGAATAACAGTTGGAATAGTGACTTCATAAATGAGATATTGTGACCGTTTAATGTTGTATTGGAAGAATCTAATAAGACTTCACATATGCTTGGTTTTATAGGTAATTGTTTATCAATGCCTTGAATGAACGACCATTGATGTTTAGCATAAATATCGGGCTCTACTATTGTAGCCGAATTGTCAACTTCGAATGTCAAATCCTCAAAATTTGGGGATATTTTCACAGGATACTTCTTTCCATCGATTCTATATAAGGTGTCAAACACGCCTGACTTATCCTTCATCCACCCGACTCTAAACTTCTGGTCAATAACGTATCGTTTTAATTCATCTGGTGTTATGTGTTCTAAATCATTATCAACGAAAGCCAGGTTAACCGGTGCTAGCAATGTGACATTCTGTAAATTATTGATAAAGGGTATCAAGCCCTTCCTTTGTATTATCCTTAGAAAATATGAAAACTCGACATCCTTGGACAAGATATCTATTATAGTTGAAGGTGTAGGTTCAACATGTGGAGTGGTAGTTGTCGGCGATGGTGCAGCAAAAATTTGTAAAGATATCACCAAGGTGATAATAAGCTGGCTTATATTTATCAACATTCACAATGTTGACTATGTTATAATACCACTGTAGCTATTTACCTATACCTTAGATAGCGATAAAATCAAATGATAAAATTAAGTTTAAGGCTTATCGTGATCGATGTTTTCAGTGCGACTCAATTTGGAAGAGATAATTATGCTGCAAAATTTATTAAACTATAATTATATAAGATGATTACAAAAGGTGTAAGAAAATGATATAGAAATGACAAAAATGAACAACAGACCACATAATGTGATAACTATCAAATAACAGAAATTTCAAATATGCTTTCTGTGATAATTCGATTCCCGTGTTGATAGGTGAATGAATGAATGAATATTATGCATAATGAATTATTAAAATACAATCACTGCCCAAGTACCTAAGGCTGCCAAAGCCAAGGAGATGAGGAGGGCCAAATAAACACCTAATTTTTCCCAATTGCCGATACTTTTTACTAATTTCAAATAAAATAAACAAGGTAAGATGATACAAACAAGGAAACAAATTGAAGCACCTAACATTCCAATAATCTTATCGAAATCAGGGAAAACAATTGCTAAGTAAACAAAAATGGCATTAACACCGATTCTTATGAAAAACTTCCCTAATCCCTTAATCATACCGGTAAACCAATTTGATGATTCAGTATTAGTGTTGAATAAAGAATCTAATGTGGCAATAATAGGTTTAGCATTCAAAGGGGTCTTTGCTACAGGTACAAGACAAATTAAACCAGAAATTAAAGGATAAACCCATTGAGGATAACCTGGGGTAATTAACAAATTGTTAGTAATTTCGTCTCTACAATAACCACCGAACATCAAAAAACCTAAAACACCCATAGAAAAATCAGTTAATAAAGTTATTGAGTAAGTGGTTTTCAAAGTCTTTGTGAACTTATATGGATGTCTCATATCACTCTTCAAGTTAGGGAAAATAGCATGTCCACCAAATGGTGCCATTAAAATCCCAATTGCCAATAATAAATCAGGATAATTATCAGGCCAGAGTTTAGTAGGCATAACCGATATTAAACTACCTGGGGAATCTGCTTTGAGAAGACCACACACAAATACCAAAATTGTGATTGAGATTGTTGATATAATACCAAACAATGAAAAGATAGATAAAACTGGTAAAGGCATGAATGTGAAAGGTGTCAAGACTAAGAAGCTCAAAAGTTTGAAGTTTGTCTTTGTCCAAGTTTCATCGTCTCCTAATAAAGCATAAAGGGAGTCACTAAACAAGACAATTAATGATACACCAGCACCAATTAAGTCAATTGAGAAGATGATTGAAATTAACAATTTAGCCATTGATCCATAAGATGCATAACCTAAATCTGCATAAGTCATTAAGGTATTATCAGTATCCATAGATTTGGATAAAAGGGTAGCAGACCAGTAAGTTGCAATACCACAACAAAATAATAAGGGGATACCAATGATCCAACCAGCTTTTAAGAACCCCACTGGTAATGCTAAAAGACCAACACCAATTAAGACATTGATTGAATTAAAGATAGTTTGAGGGGCGGTAGATTGACCTTCTAAAACAGTGACGATATTTCCATCTCTGTCTTCAACCTTTCTGACACTCAAGTGATCAGCTGTTGTTAAGTTTGAGATGGAGCTTCTTAAACTTGAAAATGAAGGGGCAGGGTAAACTCTCTTTTTAGGGATTGGGATACCACCGTGGGAAGTATTTGTAGAATTTGTCCTTGATCTCGGATTATTGTTTAATGCATGGATGATATCTTCTTGATAGAAGACATCATTATTGTGAGAAGGGGAAATGTTATTAGAATCGTAGCTAAAGATATTATTTCTAGCCAAATTCATATCATGAACGACAGTGCTCAATCTTTCACCTCTCATGGAAGGGATCATCAATTCAGGATCAAAGACTTCATCCAGATCACCATCTTCATCTTTTTGGAAAAAGGATCTCTTCTTGTGGATTTCGCTGTCTAATTTGTTTGCCTGATATGATTGGGCTCTAGTGAAAGAACTAGCAAAATTATGCAAGGAATTGGGACCCTTGAACGAACCAAGTGGAGTGTCTAGAAAAGACTGTCTTCTGAAGGAGTTGATAGGAGTATATTCCTGAGGTATTAATGATGAAGTTTCGAGTGATTCTTCAGAGTCTGACATGATTGTGTTGAATAATTAAGACTCTAGTATTTATGCGATTTCCCTTATATACCAATGCTAAAATGATGCACTAAAATTAAAATATAACCTCAATTTTTATAGGAAATTTCGTGTCTTCCCCTGAGGTGTTTCGAATAAACTACTTCTTATATACGTAGTGTTTATTTTGAGCCAATTCTCGTCTCACTTCGTAATAATGCACTAGGATTCTAAACTATTTTTGAACAAAATCGGGTTTGTTTCACCTTTTGGCTTTTGGTCGCTTTTCTAATTTGACGATAAGATCTTTTATTTTGGAATTTTCATTTCGGTGAATACACTTCCAAAGAAAAATGGAAAATTTAAAAACAGCGAGTCACGTGCTTTATCAATTGAGTTAAGTATTCGTTAATCTCCTTCTCAATGCCATTCAGTTGATTGACTAATTAAAAAAAAAAAACACACATCCAGACACAAAAGGGCCTGGGATTTGCATAAAGGATAGGAAGAGCAAGTATACGTGGAATACATCATAAGAGAAGGAGGGTCATTTCTTGGATAGGGGTTAAGAATATGAGTGTGATGACAAAGATAAAGAAGTTTTTTACAAAGTCAATTTTTTTTAAAAAAGATACTGAGTTGACATCCAGGCAGAAATGGATCCTTGGGTTAATAAATTTACTATCGGTGGTGATATTCTGGGTGATGTCTAGTTTTTTGGTGAGTGATTTATTTGAAAGTGATATTTATCGTAAACCATTCTTAATTACTTATATCAATACTGCATGTTTCAGTTTTTATCTTATTCCCTATTTACTGTATGAGAAAATTAGTTTAGCACAATTCATAAAGAACATAAAGCATGACTTATCAAAGGACAAATTGGCTATCGGTTCTGTTAATTATGGTTCAGGTATGGATGAAGAAAGTGATATCAGCGATAGTTTAATCCATGATAATACTCACGATTTGAATATCAGTGTCTTGGAAACTATTTCATTATCTTTCAAATTTTGTGCATTATGGTTTTCAGCTAACCTTGTTACCAACATGTCTTTATCTTATACATCAGTTGCATCACAAACCATATTATCATCTACATCTTCATTTTTCACCTTGTTAATAGGTTTCTTGTATTCCATTGAAAGAATCAACAAAAATAAAATTTATGGAATAATATTATGTTTCTCTGGGGTCATAATAGTTACCAAGAATGATTCTTCCTCCAAAAATCCAATCAACTCAAACTTGGTAGTATTTGTGGGTAATGTATTAGCATTATCGGGTGCTTTAATCTATGGTATTTACACAATTTTATTAAAAGTTAAAACTGTTATCAAGAATTCTACATTAGAGAGACAATTGAATACTCACTTATTCTTTGCATTTGTCGGTTTATTCTGCCTTGTAACTTTATGGCCTGTTATCATTATTTTACATTTTACAAAAGTTGAAACTTTTGCAATTCCAACTGATTCTCATATTTTGACCTTATTGTTAGTCAATATGTTGATAACTTTTGTTAGTGATTTTTGTTGGTGTAAAGCCGTTATATTGACGAGTCCATTAACTGTTACTGTTGGGTTGTCAATGACAATTCCTTTAGCAATGGTTGGTGACTGGCTTTTAAAACAGTTTCTGTTCAATTGGATATATGCTTCTGGCGCAACAATCGTCACTATAGGTTTTTTAATTATAAATAACGATGAAAGAAATGATTTCACTAATGATTAGAGCAGATTTATGGGCCAACAGTTAATTTTTCATGAATATTATCTTATCATTTATTTTTATAGATTATTTAATCCTCTGTAATATATAATAGATTTATGCGAAATTTCAATTGAAGAAAAATCTTTAATCGAATAAGGTGTTATGAATATATTTATTAATTTAATATTCATTTTAACCCTTATATCTAGAGCCATTGGGGCTTCCTACGAAGCTATAAAGCTAACAGAACTATCACAGAATTCTCCTGAATTCATAATACGAATTACTGATGGTGATTTAAGTTTATTTACCGGGATTAGAGATTATTATACTTTATTAGTTTTAACAACAACCAAACCTGAACATGGTTGTAAAATCTGTGAAAACTTGATGCCTGTTATAGAAACTGTTTCAAGATCCTGGTTTAAAGATTACCTGTTTACAAATTCTTTGATTTTTGCTGAAATTGACTTGGTTCATGAAGCAAATTTCAAAATCGCTGAAGAAATGAAATTAGAGACCATACCTCATATTTGGTTAATCCCTCCAAATCTTACAGAACAATTTGATCCTTATAGTATATTGAGAGAACAACATTTCATCTTTAAGTTACCGGTTGGAAAACCTTCAACTCAGTCATTAGAGTTAGCTCAATTGTTATCTCAAACTTTGAATAGAAGTATTTTACTTAGAAACGAAGATCCAAGCGTTCAATTCATTAAGTATTTCTCAGTTACATTCTTAATAATAATGCTTTTCAAGAAAAGAGGTCCCAGAATAATAACTAACTTAGGTAAGTCATTTGCATATAGAATTTTAGCTTTACTGATTATTTTTTTCTCAATTACTGGGTATCAATTTACAAAAATTAAGAGGGTACCATTTGTAGCACGTAATGAAAATGGTATAATGTTCATCAGTGGAGGTACCCATTATCAATTTGGGACTGAAATTATCATTGTTAGTATAGTTTATCTATTATTAGGAATAAGTGTTTTAATGTTGATATATTTAGGTAATTATAAAGCCAATGAAAAAAGTTTATGGAAGACCAATGAAATTAAAATCCTAATTGCTATTAATACTATAGTATTATATTTCCTATATAGCTGTCTTACCAGTATTGCATTAAGAAAGGATCACGAATATCCTTATTATTTTACAAAACTCTTTTAGAAATATTAATATAAATTTTATAGAAGAATCGCGTATACCTTTAGATTTTTCAAAGAATGGAAGGTAATGTCAAATCCGTAAAACGGACCAAAATAACCGATTTCTTCGGGGTCAAAAGACAAAAGAAAGATAATATACAAGTGAAGGAGCAGATAGATAGGAAAGTTGTGCAAAAAGAGGTCAAGAAGGTTGAGGGAAGTGAAGAAATAAATAATAAAGAAAATATCGAACCAGATAATTATGAAAAATTTGCTCTAGAGAATGGGTTTAATAAACAAGAATGGTTAGCCTCTTTAACAGAAGAAGAGAAGTCCTTGCTTGAACTAGAGATCAAGTATCTTCATGTAAGCTGGTTAGCATTTTTATACAAGGAATTGACTAAACCATATTTCTTGAAATTGAAAAGATTTTTAAAATTGCAACAACTGAAGACCACCTTCCCACCTAAAGATCAGATATATTCTTGGTCACATTATACACCGTTGCCTAATATTAAATGTTTGATTTTGGGGCAGGATCCATATCATAATTTCAATCAGGCTCATGGATTAGCATTTTCTGTATTGGAACCTACAAAACCTCCACCATCGTTGAAAAACATATATAAGACAATCCATACGGATTATCCACAATTTGAAATCCCAAAGAGTCCAAGTGGAGGAGGAAATTTGACTAAATGGGCCAAAAATGGAGTTTTATTGTTGAATACATGTTTGACAGTTGAAGCTCATAAACCTAATAGTCATTCTAAACAAGGATGGGAAGTTTTCACGCAACAGGCGATCAATGTTGCAATAAACTATCACTTGAATAGCCATAAAGGGTTTGTGGTTATGGCATGGGGGATGCCAGCCCAAAACACATTGAGTAAATTTAATAATTTAGATAAGAATGAATTTTTAGTATTAAAGACATTCCATCCATCACCATTTTCAGCAGCCAAGGGATTCTTTACATCGAATTGTTTTAAGAAATGTAATGGATGGTTAGAAGAGAATGGTAAAGAACCGATCGATTGGTCGATTATAGAAGGAAATAGTATTTTCGGTTAGATTAATATAGTAGACCCTATTCGATAAATGAAAACCTCTAAAAAACTCGAAAACATAAGAGAAAACAGTAGAAAAAAATAACATAGATGAAATCTTTGAGAAAAATTGACCCAAACAAGTAGTTATTATCCATCAAAAGAGTCAGTATCAACATATAATATCCAATTTAATCTTTTCGATTGATTTTTGTAAAATCTCATTAATCTATTACACGTCTCACTGATACAATCATTTCTCAAAATAATTTATACTTCATAAATGCACGCATAAAAATAACCGCCATGTTACCCGGATACAGATAAAATTGAAAGTCTCGAAATATAAACTCATTAAACCAACCCTAAAAAGAAAAAAATTTTCTTATTGAGGTATTAAAGGATACAAGAGAATAAAGGATTAGAAAGGAAAAGAATCCAATTAAGTAAGGTATATAAGTAATAGAATATTCTTAAGTGAGATTAAGAGTGATTTATATAAAATACTGCAGGGTTATTGATCAAGTTTTTAAGTTGCAAACAATATTCCTGGACAAAATTCCAACATCTCAAAAGATCCTGAATTTTATCAAAAACTTAATTTTTTTTTGTTACATCGATTAAACCTTTTGGAGCTATATATATCGGTAAAGGATGACGGAAACTAAATTGAAGTTTGAATCTGAGACTTTGAAAGAAAGGAAAAAGAGATTTTTATTGTCTACAGATCCCATTACTGCTAAAAAAAATGATGTTGATGATTCAACCAGAAGATTTCAATATTTGTTGAGTTTATCACATTTATTCCGTAACTTCATCGATCTTAATGCTTCCAAGAACAAAGAATTCAAAAAGTTGGTTCAGACCATTGACAAGCAGCATTCTTTCCAAGAATCCAAAAAGTCTAAAAAGAAAAATACCAGAAGAAGAAAAACCGAAAAGGAAGAAGATGCGGAATTATTATTAGAAGAAGAACACATTGGTGATGAAAATCAGGCTACAGTCCTCACAGAATCTCCAAATTATATCCAAGATGGTAAATTAAGAGAATATCAAATTCAAGGTCTAAATTGGTTAATATCTTTATACGAAAATAGATTAAGTGGTATTTTGGCTGATGAAATGGGTTTAGGTAAAACCTTACAAACAATCTCCTTTTTAGGTTATTTAAGATATATCAAACAAATCGATGGTCCTTTTATCGTTATAGTCCCTAAATCAACTTTAGACAATTGGAGAAGAGAATTTGCAAAATGGACCCCTGATGTTAATGTAGTCGTTCTACAAGGTAACAAAGATGAAAGAAATGATATAATACAGAATAAATTATTAACAACAAATTTTGATGTTTTAATCACCTCCTTTGAAATGATTATCAGAGAAAAATCCCAATTAAAGAAATTCAAATGGGAATATATCATTGTTGATGAAGCTCATAGAATTAAGAACGAAGACAGTTCTTTATCACAAATCATCAGATTATTCTATTCTAGAAATCGTCTTTTAATCACAGGTACACCATTACAAAATAATTTACATGAGTTATGGGCCTTATTGAATTTCCTTTTACCTGACGTCTTTGGTGATTCTGAATTATTCGATGAATGGTTCGATAACAATGGCGGGGACGATGATGATGACGAAGAGACTAAACAAAAGAAACAGAATGAAGTCGTCGAACAATTACATCAAATATTGAGCCCTTTTATTTTAAGAAGAGTTAAGGCAGATGTAGAAAAATCTTTATTACCAAAAATTGAAACTAATTTATATATCCAATTGACCGAAATGCAGAAAGAATGGTACAGAAGGTTACTCGAGAAAGATATCGATGCAGTCAATGGTGCAATAGGTAAAAGAGAAGGTAAGACAAGATTATTGAATATTGTCATGCAATTGAGAAAATGTTGTAATCATCCTTATCTTTTTGATGGTGCTGAACCAGGTCCTCCTTTCACAAACGATGAGCATTTAGTTTTCAATTCCGGAAAGATGATAATTCTAGACAAATTATTGAATAAATTTAGAAAAGAAGGAAGTAGAGTTTTAATCTTTTCTCAAATGTCACGAGTTTTAGATATATTGGAAGATTATTGCTACTTAAGAGAATATAATTATTGTAGAATTGATGGATCGACGTCACACGAGGATAGAATAGAAGCAATAGATGATTATAATGCCCCAGACCTGGACAAATTCTTATTTTTATTAACAACAAGAGCTGGTGGTTTGGGTATTAATTTGACAACTGCAGATATAGTTATCTTATTTGATAGTGATTGGAATCCTCAAGCAGATTTACAAGCTATGGATAGGGCTCATAGAATTGGTCAAAAGAAGCAAGTTAAAGTTTACAGGTTTGTGACGGAACAAGCAATTGAAGAGAAGGTCTTAGAGAGAGCAGCCCAAAAATTAAGGTTGGATCAATTAGTTATCCAACAAGGAAGACAGCAAGTTCCAAACAATTCAGTCGGTAACTCCAAAGATGATTTACTTAATATGATCCAACATGGTGCTAAAGATGTTTTTGAAAGTAAAACCGGTGATAAGGAACAGTCCAAAGCTTCGTTATTGGACCAAGACATAGAAGAAATTTTATCAAAAGGTGCTCAGAAAACAGCCAACTTAAACCAAAAGTTCAATAAGTTGGGTCTAGATGACATCCAAAACTTCACATTCCAAGGTTCGAATTATGAATGGAATGGGGAAAACTTTGCTAAAAAAGAAAATAATGAATTGGGTTTGACATGGATCAACCCTTCTAAAAGAGAGAGAAAGGAACAGAACTATATGGTCGACAACTATTATAAGACAGCATTCAAGTCGACAGGTATAACTACAGGGGTCACACAAGGTAAGACCAAGGCACCAAAATTATATCAAGTAAATGACTTCCAATTTTTCCCTCCTGAGTTAGTCAATATTCTTGAAAGAGAACAATTACAGTATAAGAAGGAGACAGGGTTCAAGTACTCGTTGAAAGATTTTGGTGACAGTGATGAGGAATTTTTAGCTGATGAATTCAGAAATGAATTGTCCAGAGAAGAGAGAAGGACTAATGCACAGAAAAAAATCAAAGAAGTTGTACCCTTGACTGAAGAAGAATTGAAATTGAAGGATGAATTATTAGAAAAGACATTCTACACATGGACGAAACGTGACTTTTCTTCTTTCATCAGGGCAACAGCTCAATATGGAAAAGATTCATATGATAAGATAGCTAAGGTTGTTGGTAAATCACCCGAAGATGTGGAAAAATACCTGAAGGCTTTTTGGGAGAACTATCAGTTGATCAAGGGCCATGAAAGATTCATTCAACAGATAGAAAAGACACAAAAGCAAGTCAACAAATCGAAATTTCAACAAGAAGTTTTAAATGTTAGAATGAGCAATTTGAAAGACCCCATAAACGACTTACAGATTCATTATCCTCCAAATAATGCGAAGAGACTTTACTCTAAATTGGAGGATAGATTCATCCTATATTGTGTTTACAAGCATGGGTTATTCTCAGAGAATTTGTCCGAAAAGATTAAAGAAGAGATTGCAGGTAGCGATCTCTTCAAATTTGATTGGTATATTTTATCGAGAACAGCGAATGAATTGGGTAAAAGGGTTAACACCTTATTGTCAGCCTTGGCCAAAGAGGTTGAAAAGAAGAAAAAATTAGGTGGAAATACAGTTAACGGATCCAATAATAGTACAAGAGCTGGATCTTTAGAACCATCCACCCAGAACAACACACCTGCTCCAGGTGATAACAAGAGATCTGCTGAGGAAGAAAATGGAGCTGCTAAGAAGCAAAGAAAGAAGAAAAATTCACCAAACTAGTCTAATACTAGGAAATAAATGTTACTTTACGAAATATCTGGTCAGTGTATAATTTTGTATAATAGGTTAGAAATAAATGTCATGAATATATTATGTTACAATTTACAAACTATTTATTACGTAATGATATCACGTTTTTATACTACATAAGGTACTGAGGTTGGATGGAATCTTGAACGGTTGATATATAGTAAGGTACTTTATTTGCAGTCCAACTAACAGAGAGAAAATCACTCATTTCATGCTTTTCAACGCTCAAGTAATCGAAGATGGTGGAATCACCTGTGGATTTGTATCTTGGAGTAATGAAATTTCTTAAACTAATGATTTTTGTGCCAGGTTTGAGCCCATATAATAATCTGCCGACTTCAAAGTTCAATTTCATGTCAAACAAATAGTTATTTACAATCAAAACATCGCAGTCAAGAACACTCAGTCTAACCTTTTCATTATTGACAAAACTTTGGGATAAAGCAAATTCCATTTGTAAAGGTCTGATACCGAAGACTTTTAATTTCTTGTATAAAACTTTTTCCTGGATTTCGGTCAATTGGGATGCATGCTCCATTAGCTCACACCCTCCACTGAAACCTGCTCCGAATTCCAAGGCTGCTTGAAAAGAGGTGTTACCAACCCCCGAACCTAAGTCATAGAATTTTTGACCTGGTTTGAAGTCAACCTTTGTTAAAACTTCACTAACGAACAGAGGTAACAATTCCCCATAAACTTCTGCAGTAAAGGCTTTGTAACGTCTTAATTTTGATGACCTAGTGGAAACAACCCTTGAATAAACTCTGACCAATATTTGCTGCATACAAAATCTTGATACAGTTTCTTTTTCGTTCAAAAGTTTGAAAAAGGCCATTCTATAGGACTTAGGACGCTTGAAACTACCACAGACTTCATACTCTATCTGTGAAGAATCTGACTTGATAGAATCCACTGTGCTTGTTGGGGTTGCGTTAACATCAGGAAATTTATGTTCCATTTCTATTTTCTTTGTGTCAGGTTCTGGTGTGATTGTTTTACTTCTTAGGATATTATGGAGACTCATCACTCCAATATGTTTCTGGACTGGATTTGCAGTACTAAATTGTTTTAATGGATCCTCTGTTTGAAGTTTACTCTCTGCTCCATCATGCGAAGTAGAGGAATACTTTGTGTTTTCTGTGTCAACAGTTTTGTCAATTGATGTTATCTCCTGGAAGAAGACATCTAACTTCATACTAGGAGGCTCCTGTCTAACTATATCGTTCTTTGTTTCAGACCTACTCACTCTCTTAGAAGGCGTGACATAGCGTCTCAACTCTGAATTCACATCAATGTCAAATAAAGTGTCATCGATATCGTTGGGACTTAGTACAAGCATCAACATATTCCAATTGTCAACGATGGCCATAAATCTATTGAAATCATTATCCTCTACAGCTTTATCTAATCCAAGACAATAGTCATTGAAAATTAATTCTTTCAAGACATTTGAATGTGAGAAATACAAACAGTAATGAATTTGAAAGAATTTTTGCATCTCGAAGACAGGATTGAGTTCTTCACTTTTTGGCTTTGCCAAGATGAACATTTCTGAATGCTGGGGATAAAGCAATGTCCTTACTCTTATTTTGTTGAAGGGATTGAGTATTTCTTCACCATTTTCCATTACAGTTATTTCAGGAAAGCTTGAAGGTAAATTCCTATAACGCTTGAAATTTTCTGACATGATTAATGCCGCTGTAGAATCACTGGCCTCAATTTCATCATCGAATAAAGGGTCAATATCCTCTGTATCAGGAGCAAAGTTAAGTTTTGGAATACACGGATCATCTTTATTGGCCATTTCATCGACGAATAATTGTCTGCCTTCGATGGAAAATTGAGTATCAACGTTTATATCGTAGGGATCAAAAGGACTTACATACTCTTCATCCTCCTTCAAACCTTCGTCTTCATCTATTTCATCATCATCTGGGCCCTCACTCTCTTCTAGTTGATCGCCAGTGTCATTTTCAGATTTCTTACTACGCTTGGAAGCCTTTGGTTTAGAGCTTAATTTTCTTTTGATGGACTTTCTTTTCATCATACTTTTAAGGACATGTCTTTCTTCTGTTATTGGAACATAGAAAGAAGTTTGTTGACGTTTTCTTTTATCGTCATCTTTCACCAATTGCTTATCACCGGTAACACTCTGAAAGTAAGCTGCATCTTCGTTCAATCTTTTCAAGAACAAGGTTTGACTTTTACCAACTGGTGGCTTTTTGACTTTAGGTCTATTCATAAGTTCGAGTCTTCTTTGTTGAAGTTGTTTTCTTCTTTCCTCTCTCTTTTGTTGTCTTCGTTGCAACCCTTCACTGTTGATTTTAAGTTTGATCTTATATTCTTCGAATGTTATTGCCTCATTTTTACTATCAATATCAGTGTAATCAATCTTATTTGGGCCCTGCTCATCATCATTATTGTCATTTCTTTCTTTAGTTTTATCTTTATCTTGGTCAGAATTAGGATTACTATTGGCAGCATCATGGTCATTATCCTGTGTGTTTTTGTAGTCAGTATTATCATCAAAAGACCCTGAGGTTTCAGAGTTATGTTTACCATTGGTATCAAGAGTGGTCTCTTGGTTTTTTCTTTGGCTCCTTGACTTTCTTGAAGATCTACTACCATAAGCATTAGATGAATACCACTGGGATTCAAATAATAACCTATTCAATTCACCCTTGACCTTTGGTCTGTAAGGGTTATTGAATTCATGAATTTTCTTTTCAATATAATCAGCTTTTCTAAAAGGAAGTAATGTTTGGATGTAATTTACTGATTTATTCTTATCGTTATTTATTTTGATAATATTCATTTCAGTGGAAGGAATTCTTCTTGTTTGGAATTCGAATGCAGCATAAACAACTTCCCTAGTTGGAATACCAGGAAATTCAAGTCTTAATCTATCAAGAGTAAAACCCGTGAATAACAAGTATTTGAGGAATAAAGCATCAAATCTAGGACCCTCTACCGCATCAACTTGATTCAACATTTTCTTTATTTCCACAGTGCTTCTAAGAGGCAATTCTTCTTCAATAGTTTTTACATCGGTGTCTGATGCTTTTGAGCGTCTTAAAAAATACAATTCACCTTGTGTCCAGTCAATACAATATAAGTTCTTTATACAGTTTAAAATTTGATGGGTAGACTTGTCAGGGAGTTCCTCAAAAAGACCACTACTGGTTAAGTCAAAAGATAATTGGAATATTAAGGTTGAAATTTCTTGAGGGGTCCAAGGTGTTTCAGTAGAATCATCCTCAAGCAAATAAAGTTGATTGAGAATTGCATGGATTTCATCCAATTTTTGATCAATGCTTCCTTGATCTCTTAAAGGTAATTCGGCAGCTTGAGGGACAGTACCTGCTTGGATACAGTTTCCTAAGTAGACAACCTCGTTTCTTGTCCAGCTTATATTAGGAGACAAAGCAAGTAATTTCTGGACAATTGAGTCGAGTGGAAGGTTTGGCAACCTTGATTTGATCAGTTGCAAAGTCAAATCATAAGTTAGAAGGTAATGTAGTTGCTTCAAGTCATCTATACTAAAGTCATTATCATTATTGAAGTCATGTTCACTTGAACTGTCTTTGGAATCAGGCGTTAAATAAGCATCCAGGTAATGATTGACCTCTCTCTTAGCATCTCTCGATAACGCGTCCAACCCACAAATATTTATTTTGTGTAACTCCAAATCAATCCGTAAGTTTTCTGGTTCAGGACTTTGGCTATCCATCTTTGTTGAAGGTGATTCTCTTGTTATGGTGATGGGTATGGTAAAAAAAATTAGTAGCCAGATCTAAAAAAGCTTGGATTGTGTTTGAAAAACTACGAGAACTGAGGAAATAATAATCGAGACATTTCAAATATTTTACAACATAAATAATCTGACATTTTTTTTTTTCACAACTCTAATCGACTTAGTGGTTTGTTGATTAGATAATAGAGAGGCCATCATATTATCAGAGCAAACTTATAGATGTAAAAGGAAAATTGGAAATATGTAATATGTAATATGTAGTTATAATTTACTTGCTCTAAGGCCATTCAACCTGAATTTCAAGTCTTTCAAAACTTTACTCTCAGGCTTCCAAGAATCAAAAACTTCGTATAAATCGTTAATTTCATCATATCCACTTTTCCCTACCTCGCTGCCCTTGTCAACACTTAAGAGTTTGTTATTGTTGGGCCAATTCTTTTCAATGTTGAATAACAACCCTCTAAGACACCAAGGTAAGATGAAAGGATTTGTACCTATTTTTGCGATATTGAATTCCTTTATATAAACTTGATTATTGATTGGAAGTTTGATGATCTCTTCTGCTTCTAGATCTGAGAGAGATCCATATGAACCAATTCCTGATGTGACGAACCCATCACTTGGCTTGTTATTAACTTCATAGCTGTGTTGTGTCTTGACTTGTTTGATCTGGGAATAATTTGTTGGTGGGATGACCAAATCATCAGTATCCAAGATGAACTTAACCCCCAAATCATACACTTTACCATCATTGTAGATCTTTGAATGTCCTCCTCCAGTCAATGGTCCTGCCAATGCTGTACTTAATTCCTTCAATACATTGTTATCAAAGTATCCAAGATTCTGTAATTGGCAACACAAAGATACCAATTTCTGGATAAATAATGGTGTCTGCGACGAATGATCAATATAACACGCTCTGTATATATTGGGGTGGAAAATATGTGAGGCAACGGCTGAATATAAGGGAACTAATTGATCGTTGATCGATCCAATGAAACAAATCTTAACGTTCGAGTTTATGATAATTTGCATCGACTCCTTATAAACCAAAGACTGCTGACTGGTAAATTTAGTAAGTTCAAAAAGTTCCATCATTGAATCATGTTCAATTGCTGAATAAGCTTTCATGAAAAATGATTTGTCAACTCCATAAAATGGACCATTATTAATACCTGCCATTCCTAATATACCTATTCTTTTCGATAACACATCTTTCAAAATACCACTTTTGATTAATTGGGCTAGTAAGATGATCGAAACAACACACCCTTGTGAATGTGCTGCAATAAATATGAAATCAGCCTTATTTAATTCTTCTTGCCATTTCTGTAAGATTTCAGTGAAAAACTCAACTCTGTCGAAAATTTTTCCCTCCTTTTCTAATGCAATTTTTTGAATACTAATATCATTAGTATTATCTTCCCTTATAAGACCATTCTCAACACAATATCTTATGATTGCCTTCTCTGCCTCATTAGCAAACTTTATTGAAGTACCTTTTGGAGATCCGATCAATGGCCTAATCATTTTAGTTGGGAAAAATCCATGAACTCCAATAACTAAAATCCTACGTATCTTTTTCAAGGGACCACTTCTCTGATTGATTATATCTGCCTGTTTAATCGTTGGGCGACCTCCGTTATTACCATTTGATCTTGGTTTATGGTTGATCAACAAATTACCCATGGAATCATTTGTTATTGATATTGTATTAGGATCGTTCTCATCTTCTTCCAATTGTGTTTGTTGATCATAAATATACTTTTCTTCAGATTCCTTATTTCTTGTGTAATATCTGTTATAGCTCGGCAAACATGCCCTTTTGTGACCTGGCAATTTTGATAAGCATCTACCGTATAATTTATAGGTTCTCTCGTAAAGTAAATTGAACTCCTTCTCTACTTTATCCTTCAGGGCACTTGAATTCTCAGCTGTTTCTTCTGGTTCTTCAGCTTCATCGCTTATAACACTTGTTAAGGTTTGGGAACTAAAACCTAGTTTAGTAGATAATTGATTCAAAAATTGTTTCCAATTTGTGGTATCCATCTTACTCTGACTACTATTCAGGTTAGAGGTTGAGTTGTTACCAAATATACTCGAGGTTATACTATTATTTGACATGAATGAATTCTGGTTTGGTAAACATTGATCCCAATTGGGTACAATAATATTTTCTTTTAAATTTTCGTTTTTATGAGTGTTAATTTTATCAAACTCTTTGGCATTGTCATGTGGTTTGAACAAAACTGCATCATCTTTTTGACTCTCTTCAAAGTATTGTTTAGTCTGTAGTGAAGAATTGGAATTCACAATTCTATTGATATGATTTACTTTCTCTGGTTCACTGTCTTTAGCACTATCTTTGACATCCACTTTGGTCTTATCTTTGGAATCCACTTTGACTTTATCCTTAGGATCGTTTTTAGGCATAGGATCTTTCTTTTGTTTCTTATCTTTCGGGATTTCATTACCATCAGTAGTTTCCTGAGAGGATGGGGTTGATTCCCTATTCCAAAACATCCAAGAAGACGCACTTCTCTTTCTATCTCTTGCCACATGGTCATCAATCTCATCATCATTATACTCAGTATCATCTTCATCCTCCTCTTCATCACCATTGACAGCATGTTCATGAGCTGCCATATATTGATCGTTATTTGCTTTACCCCATGATATCCAATTTGAAGGGGCTAAAGTAGACGATAAGCTTCGTGTCAAAGAACTATCGGATACCTTCTTATTTGAATTTAAACTTGCATCTGTTGTGTTATCTTGTCTACTATCGTCTTTATTCGTATCTTTGGGATTTGAGTCATCTGCATTGCCAGCACTATTAGGGCTTGAGGTGGGTTTAGAATTGGAATTGGTTGGATTTGTCACGATAGGAGCCTTAGAATTCGAAGAATTCCATATAGGCAACCAATTACTCATTATGTATTAGAATATCTGTCGTTAGTCTGTTTCCAGTAGTCTACTAAGGACTAATTATAATCTACAATAAATTCTAATCACAGGTTATCTCCAAAAATCTGTAATCAATTCTGTCATTTAGTGCGAAAGAGAAACATTCATATGATATGATATTTACTATTAGTTAACTATATCTCTAAAATATTTAAAGTCTGCCTCAGTTGTAACAGTTCCACCACAGACGATTACTAACAAAATATCATCTTTGGATAAGGGACCAAATTTGTCCAATTGATTTTTATTTTCGTTCAAGATTGAAATTGAGGCCCCACAAGCAGGTTCAACTTCTTCTCCGAAAGTGTCATAGTAAAACAAAGTGCCTCTAACTGTATCCAAATCATCTATGACACTATTTGATACAGGGTGGGAATGATAATGCTCTAAAGATTGGGATGAAATATATGGCGATGCCAATGAAGTTGCTAATGTCTTGACTGATTCAAGATGGACTACTTTGTTTTGTTTAATAGCTTGGTCAAAAGTAGGGGCACCAGTAGATTCGACTGCTAATACTGGTACTTTTTGTAGAAATTTAGAGTTCTTCAAACCTTGTACCACACCATTAAATAAACCACCGCCACCTACACTGCAAATAACTCCTTTTACTTTAGATAAATCCGGTTGAGATAACTGATCTTCAATCTCATTGATCATTTGGCTATGTCCATCCCAGATCAATTTGTCATCGAATGGATGACAATAGACTGGGTATATGCTTGGATCCAATTTGCCTATTAGTTCTTCTCTCAAGTATTTGTCTGCTTCACCCCAATGATGACCTTCCAAATATACTGTTGCACCATACTTTTTCAAAGTTTCAACAACCAAAGGTTTTGGATTATTTTTTGGTAAAACTACTGTACATTTTACATTAAAGTGTTGACTACTGTAAGCAGCAGCCAAACCTGCATTTCCACCTGACGATGAGAATACTTCCACTTTTGGCTTATTTTGCCTATGAGCTTCTTGTACTGATTTTCCAATCAAATTTCCAATACCTCTTAGTTTGAAACTACCTGAAGGTTGATGATTTTCCTTTTTCAAAAAAACCCTACACGGGAGGGATAACTTGCTAGTGGCTTCAACTAGCTGTGTCTTAATTGAAGGGAAATTCATAATAAAATACCTCCGCCAGATCAATATTGTAGGAAGCCTTCTATAACTTGATGCGGGCTTATCGTGAGAATCTCAATAGATATATTTTATGAATGAAGAAGAGATTCATAAAATCAGAGCAATTTGATATTGTGACAAGTGAAAATGAAAATGAAATATTAGAGGTATATGCACAGATTACGGAAGAGGACGAGGACTTTTATCTTAAAAATCTAAAAATCTTCTTCAACAAATTGAAAATTCCTAAAGTATTCACTAAAGATATTGTAGAATGTGTTGACTACTTTTATCTGATTCAAGGTGATTTGTTTAGTTCAAGTAACTTCAAAAGAGAAATAACATTACAGATGATAAAGACCTTCACCATTAGTAGCCAGATAAACTCAGATGATGATATCATCGATATAATAGATGTCGATAGACTCATCGAATACAGTAACAAATTGCTAAAATATAGAGACAATTTCGAGCACATCAAAGAAAGCTGGACGTTATTCATACCACCAACTGAAGATATAACATACAAACTTACATTACCCGATCTACAAAAGATAAAGGGTAATTTACATTTAGAGGCATTGAACGATTCCCTTTTAATCGATATGTTAAGTTGTGGATCGCAAGTGGGTGAAAAATTACATAACTTCGAATTCAGTAGAACAACTGATGGTTTGTTCATAACAATCAAGGATTTTGCATTTATTTTGGGTACATTAGGGGAGTTAGGCTAATACATATATTCTTCTTCTTCTCTTCTACAAAAGTTTCGCAGCTTTGAAATATACTGAATTGTCGTACAATATAGATTTCCATCACTAAGATGGTAACGATCAATGGTTTGAATTATCAACGACTAGAAGATGAGTTGATAAGGACATTGGCACCAGGGATAGACACATTCGATAATTTTATCAGTTCAAATACAACAAGTTTAGTTGATCTAGACATACTTTTGTTTCATGTAAGTTCAGTGCAGACCATCAACAGTTATTATTTCCCTTCCAAATTTTCCCTTAAAGTCATGATGACTATGGCCTGCAGAATTCCAGAAATCAATTGGTTGAACCAAAGTGATTTTGATAGTGCCCTTATGAGTGATATTGGCAAAGAATCTCAGAACGATTATGTTAATTTAGCCTCTCTTAAAGATAGGGCTCAAGACATACTAACTTTATACACAGAGAGTCTTTCAAAGGAATTCAAAGAAACTTCAGATATTTCCAAGGTGGATATCTATATTGAAATCTGTGATATTTTCAAAAGTTTAATGGTAAGTGAAGGGGATATAAGATCAATGAAATTCCACAAAAACACTAAGAGACCAAAGGTTCCATTAGCATCAAATGAAGTCGTTAGCGATTCTGAAGAAGAACCATCCATAATTATGCCAAATAAATCCAAGGATGATCGATCAACAAATTCAAATTTGGATGAAAACTGGCAAATGATTACAAGCGCCATTGATAAAATTGATACACTACGCAAAAGAAAGAACAAACGAAGAATTGGTTCAAAAGATCTCACATTGGAGAGTCTGTATTTAATACAGGAAGCAAAGCTTTTTGAGGATGACTTGGTAACAAATAGGTTGAATCCATGGATAAGCCAAGGCTATACTCTTGTTCACCTTGTTAAACGAACATTTTGGTACGCCGGATTGTCCAGCAAGAAGAAGTCGCTAATCTACCATCATTTGTATCTCACTTATAAGGATTTTATCAATTGGGTGCTAGATTTCTTCTTATTGAATTTAAAGCAAGAGTCTCAGCTGATCACCAATTCCAAGCTGGATGGTAGTGAACAGAGCCTTTTACTTAATTTCCAAATTTTGCTTGAGGCTCAAGAAAAACCCAATTTCCAAAGTACGGGACTAACTAAGAGCATTCTTTATGGGTTAGATAAAAGAACAGACACAGTTGAATATGACAGGCTCATACCACCCGAAGCTGTGTTTTCAAGAGAAGACGAGTTGATTGAGAAGTCCAATAGTATGATAGATGAACATTCTGATGATGATATAATAGATTCATTGTATCTTCGATACAGATTCCTTTTAATGTTCTATTTCAGTACATTGGATCATACTTCTGATAACCATAGTATTCAAATGAAAGTGGAACCTACTAATACTAGTCCAGCACAGGTCATACTCGGGGATATTGCAGAAGCATTACTCGAGGTAAACACTCTCTATTCAAAGATTTTGATAGAAATAGCTTCAGAAGATGCTGTTAAAAATAAATTTGGATTAGCGAACTTAGAATTTGTCTTGACAATAACAGGGAAGGTTATGGAAACTACTCATGCAGATTTACCCATGGGATGGATAGACCAAATTATATATGATATTTCACATAGAGACAAGAAAAAAACCCCACAAAGAATAATTAGGAATATTTTTAATCAGCTTGTTAAAGTAAACTTTTTGTTTGACCGAAGTAAATTTTCAGAGGAAGAATTTGACCTTTTCCTTTATTCCTTTTCAAAATTTTTAGAGATTATAATGAGATGGTATGACTTTATTAGCAGAAGAGAGCAGATAAATGAGACATTTAAAGCTTCGCTGCTATTGAATAAATTGTACCTGAGAATGGAGTTCTGGATATTTGATATAAGTGAAGATATCAAATACGATGAATTCAAAGAAGGGATGACAAAACAAGAGTTGAAACACCTAGCTGACGAGAAATTGGCCAATTTGAAAGCATTAATCGATAGTATAGGGTTAAGTTATAAAAATGTAAATTAGCGTAAATATACAAACTATTTACTGAATTTTTCTTTTTTAATTGGACTATTGAAGGAATGATATGACTAGATAATGTGTTTGACTTTGAAATAGTGTCTCAAATATTGGATTTGCCAAGCTCCCAAAGCAATTAAAGAAACGATAACAATCATTGAAAAGTTTTTAACTCTTGAATTAGTTGATTCGTTGGTATCTCTCATTCTTTCTTCTCTTCTTTTCAAATATTGTAATTCATTAACAATTTCTGCAGTCATTTCTTCGATTCTTCTTAATTCAACTTCATTAGGCTTTAATTTTTCAGCAGCTTGAATGGCATTCCAATCTCTAGCAGCAGCACCACTTTCGATATCTAATTCGATTTGTCTTGATAATTGACTATATCTAGTATTTCCTTCCAAGTAGTTGGTGAAACAGACATCAAACGCAGCATTGTGGAAACTTATGAAAGTGATTTTTGCTTCTTTTCCTATGTCGTTCTTTTTACGAAGCTCATTCCCTAATGAATCAACAACTATAACATTTAATTGTTGTCCATCACCTATTCTACCATCGGTCTTGATATTAACAACAACCAATTGTTCTTCACTAGCAAAATCTCTAATACAGACTGGTTCAGGATTTGAGTTGGCAAGAACTTCTAAGTTCAAGGCAGTTATTAAGCTGATGAAGCTAGAAATAATAAATAAACTGACAATCTTCATCCTAAAATGTGTTGTTAATTTTTCAACTCTATTTTTATAACCAATATTTGATCTCACGTCCATTCGCGTTTTGAAAATTTTACCTATGGTGACGACTTGCTCGAAAGACTTCCTCATTAGGAAGTCTAGGATTATTGAGATTTAGGAAAAATTTTAACAGAAAATATTTCAAGTATATTACCAAGACCTACTATCAAGACCTAATTTCATATTCATAATGGCGAAAGCTAAAACTACACATACCATGGTCAAGCTTGTATCTGCAGCTAAGACTGGTTATCAGAAATGGTTCAATATCCCAAGACACACTAGAAAATTAAATTTAATATTATATGATCCTATCGCAAAAAGACACTGTTTGTTCACAGAGGATAAAAAGAGAAGAGTTCCAGAAGTCGTTCCAAAAGATTTCTATAGAAGACATGTATGATATTTCAAAATCATTATCTATGGCTAACTAGGAGCATGAAACATTTAACATAAATCGAGAAAAAGGAAAGGAAGTTTAATGACATTTTGTATATAGTATGTACATATAAATAAAACTATTTACAGGATTAGTCTAGTTGTATGTTTTGACAGTCCATTTATCATTGACAGACATTTTGCTGTTATCACCAATGATAGTGGAGATCTCTTTCTTACCACCTATCAAGTATTTTTCTGTTACGTTCTTCAAGTCTTCATTACTAACATCTAAAAATTTCTCTCTTCTTTCTTGTCTCATTTCATCAGTAATTCCTTCCATGAAGTCAGTCATACCTTGTTGTGAAATATTCATTGGTGAATCGATACTCTGGAAAATTGATAATTTGGCTTCTTGAAGATCTGCCAGGTCCCAGTTATTTTCAATCTTATCCAAAGCAACACCAAATGAATCTTTGAATGATTGAATTGACTTCAATGGGTTTGGATCACGATATGAATAATAATTCAAAGTTCCACCTAACCCATCATAAGTTAATCCACCACCATATGCACCATTGGATTCTCTTATGACTGAATGTAAGTGTTTGAAGGACAATAATTGTGCCAAAACTTGTAACGCAGCACCGTCTTTGTTGGTATATTCAGATCCTAACTTACCCAATGAAGCATATCCAATTTGGAATGGTAAATCAATCAAAGTTTGAATATGAGAAGTTGACTTTAAGTGGAAATCTTTAGCGTATTCCGCTAATTGATTATCTCTTAGTAATCCCGACAGTCCAAATTTATCATCAAAATTCTTAATTAGAGCCTCATTGGATGTCACAGTTTCAGAATCACCAACCAAATTAAATTCGAAACCATTACCCTTAACAACCAATTCTTGGATTTCTCTTAATTTAGGCAAAACATCATTGATTAAGAACTCTTTACCATGTGCTTCTAAATCTTGGTTCAATTTCATAATGAATTCAACTTGTCCAATTCCACTTGTTAAGTTTCTTATATTTTTTGTAACGGTTAATTGTGAATTTGAAAAAGCTGATGCATACGAGTGACCACGCTCAGCAATGGTATCCATTTGGTTTTGCCCTAAGTTCTTGATCAAAGTATTTAATTTATCTACTACCTCTGAATCTGGTTGAAACTTAGTTTTAGTTAAGATTTCATGCCATAAATCATAGATATGATTAGAATTCTTGGACAATGCCATTCCCGATGCAACAAATTTCAAGCTGGTTTCATTAATATTATAAGGATTAGTTCTATTACTGAATGAAAAGCTAATACCTCCTGTTGATTTTTGAATTCTAGATTCCAAATCAATTATCGAAGTATCTGTAGTACCTGCTAAATTAGTCAAGCAGGAAATGAACAATGGCATATATGGGTAATACTTGGAAGGAAGGTATGAGAAGTCCTTGGCAGCTGTAGAATATATCAAACCATTAGTCTCAATTATTCTTTTTTGCAACTTCTTATCATTAATTGATCCAAAATTCAATGGATAAAAATCACCCTTTCTTGGTATGTCAGCCATAGTCAAAGTTGGTAAAACTGATACATCTTCTTCTTGTTGTTGTTTGCTCAACAAAGCTTTAGACTTTTCTAAAATAACTCCCTTATCTTCTTCAGTCAAATTCTTTGTTTTGGAAATCAATCTTTCATTTTCTTCTTCGACTAACTTCTTATTGAAATTCTCATCTGGTCTCATAGTGAATTTAAATACCGGTGTTGATTCATCCAATAAGACATTGATCATAGGTTCGAACATCTTCAAACCTTGAGAACTGTAGTCAGATTTGAATTGATTCAAAATTTTTTCAACTTGCAATGACTCTATTGGATTTAAACCATTTACCCAAGTCGAAACAACAGAGTTCAAAAGACCTAAACCAAAATCTGGTTTGTGCTTTTTAAAACTCAACTCTAATTGGTGTAAGATGGCTTCAACTCTTGATTTCAACACCTCTGACTCTTGAGAGAAACTTGGTATTATTTTGTCTTTCAAAGTGCTTTTAACTTTCTCATCTAACAGGGCAACCTTTGATTCTGACAAATTAGTTAAACCAACAGTGAAAGATAATAAAGCAGTAGTTGAATCCAAACCAGAATTGATTGAGAAGTCATCAGCGTACTCTTTTTCTATCAATTCTTGATAGAACGGAGAGCTGTGTCCATCAAAGAGCAACGAATTAAGAACTTTCCACTTAAAAACATCATACTGTTTTCCTTCTAATGGGTTACCCAAGTACCAGGTAATGGATGACTGATACTGTTCATCAATTGGTTTGTTGCTCATCACATCAACCGGGCCATCAATAATTATTTCTTTGTTCCAATTCTTAAAATTTGGTTGTTTGATAGTATTTTTGGGAGACCTTGAACCAAAGACTGCATACACTTCATTCAATTTTTTCAAATGGTTAAATAAGGATAAAGAACCATAACTGAAAGTTTTTGCATTTGAAGGATGATAACAGGAACTATGGAAATCTATTAAATCTTCATATTCTAGATTGGTAATCTTTTTAGGGTCACCACCTGAATTATTAAGACTTGGGTAAATAGATTCTTGGAACTTGATGTAATAGTAATAGCCTGAATTTGAATATTGGCCTTTCATCTCGTTGTAGACAACACCTTTAAAGATAATAGGTGATTTTATATCATCGACTATTTCATTTTCTAATCTCCAACCTTCTTGGTTGAAGTCTTCATATGTCAACAAAGGTTCAAAAACGGATGACAAATATACATCCATCAAGTTTTGGAAATCCTTTTCGTTGGTTGTGGCAAATGGATAGAAAGTATAATCATGGCCTGTCATTGCATTCATAAAATTACTTAATGATCTATTTAACATTTTGAAAAAAGGATCACGAACAGGATATTTGTAGGAACCACATAAAGTGGTATGCTCTAAAATGTGAGGTACACCCGTAGCATCTGGGGGGTTTGTTTTAAAGGCAACTGAAAAAACGTTATTTTTGTCTTGAGAATCTAAATGTAAATGTTGACTACCAGATTTTTCATGTTTCAAGAGAACTGCAACAGTGGAAAACTCTGGGATCGGCTTGACATCTTCGATCTTGAAGCCATGATAGTTTAATCCTATAGGATACTTGCTTAGGATCGAGCTTTGATCACTATATTGTCTTACTGATCTTCTAGTAATGGACCTTTTAGTAATAGACCTAAGCATCTTGCGAAAATTTGCAACAGTGAGATTGAGAACAGTTAGAGGAAGCTTGATACTAGAGTATTTGTTACAATAAGGAGCTCCACAGATATATTATCTCTGATTATAAATGTTTATCAAAGCTTATGTATACTAAAATTTAAATATCTTCAAATTTCACAAGGTTTTAGGAGAAATTTTGTACAATTGTTTATGGCAGTTTAATGCTACTGTATTGTGAAGAGTGATTATGTTTAAGCATAGTAAGTATTAGCTGGGATGAATGGAATGGCATTATTATGTCATAGCGGAGTTATGTTGGGCACTTCAATTCGACCAATTATAGCATTGTTAACAAGACCCAGGTAATTATCCAAGACAAGGCTATTTACATATCTTACTCTAACAGATTACCAAAGGGATAGGTCACCATCCAAACCTTTCATTAAAGTACTCTGAAGCATGGAGACAGCCGGTTTAGGGTCTTTCTCTTTTGACTATTGTAGGATTCTTTATCTCTTTTAACAAAGGTCGATCTGATAACGGATTAATGCAACAAAATTTAATAGATAAGGGAATTCTCAGAGATAAGGGAATGAATGATGAAATAGGTATTAGATAAGATTACCGATAATTACATTATAATGATGCAACATGGGAATTAACATTACATGAGCTGTTGAATAAGGATAAGAAGCCGTTGAAAAGCATTAGTTGCCGTTATATAAGCATCTTGGTAACTAATAGCTACACAGAACAAACAATCAAAACTTATTAGACATGACCCAAAAATTAATTATAACAATGCCTAATAGAGTATTTTTAGGAGAACCTAACCAAGTTACATGAAAGTGATAATGTTAATCAATAAATCAAGAAATATGTGTAACATTAATTAAGTTAGTAACGACATAATCAAAGTGTGACAAGAAGAGTGTATTAGTCATGGAAGATTTGTTATTGCTGGTGAGTCGGTTAGAAAAGGACGGTAAAACACTGGAAACAGAGCACTGAGAATAATGTCACAACTTAAAATTCGGTTTATAGTTGACTAAGCAGCTTATAGTTGTCATAAATAGTTGTCCGAGTCACCTATTGCAAGTAATAGTTTACATAATATCAGATTGTCATTGACATTTAGACGGTAAACTTGGGTTTTGAATGGAAAACCCCTTTTTTTATTATGGTAAACCCTGTACTAATTGTAATTCGTTCATTAATTTTCTATGATTGTCAATTCTTTAAATATCCAGCCTCTATTATTATATACTTTCTATTGTTCAGATCCCACTACCAGGTGAATTTCTAACAAAATAATACAATAATCGTATCTGGTTCAAACCAGTTGAATACAATAAGACAGCAAATGTCGCTGTGCCCCCACGACACCGTTTGAAATATTTCAGACCTTTGACTAAAAGCGCGTAGTCACTTGTTACAATAAATTATCAACAGACATACCACATTTATAAAGATTATTATTTATAAAACCAACAAAATAACATAAAACTCGAGTAAATTCAAGACAGAGCGTCGCTTTATATCACACTATCGTCAATTAATTCATATATTCATATTTTTTTCCATTACAAAACCTTTTTAGATTTTGTTTCTGGTTAATTTTCCAAATTGAAAAATTCACATTAAACCCTTATTTTATTACTTTTACATCCGACAAATACTTAAGGGAGAACAACAAACTACTACTATTACTTTATTCATTTCATCATGGAAGAAACTGATAAAAAATTATTATCCACTTCTTCACCGGAAGGTATTCAAATTGCTGCTAAGATTACCCCAACAAGGTTAGCTAACTTGTTAATACGAAAGGGCCCTTTGCCAATTCGTCATATAACCAATCAATTGAGTCTTGAAGTCCAAAATTTCAATCAATTGTCTTTGTCCAAGCAGAGAAGATTGATAATGTCTGCCATGGAACAGGTCGATAAAGAAAACAACGTTGTATTTGAAAAAATTGGCTGGGGTCAATGGGCAGTAAGAAAAGTTGATAGCGATTTCATAGTCACCGAGGGTACTGAAAAGGGTGGACAGGGCCTCGAGGGCTCAAATGTTGTACCTGTAATGAACAACGGTGAAGAAAAGCAAATTAACGTTAATGACTTGAGAAATCAACCAAATTTGAAATTAGGTTGGTCAAAAAAGAAAGCTGATAGAAGAGAATCTATCACTAATAACAAAGCAAATTTACACAATGTTAAACTACCAAATGAGAGTGATAAAAAAATGAGCTCTTCAGCTATTTTTTCTGATTCTGATGAAGAAGAAGAAGAAGAAGAAGAAGATGACGATGAAGGTCCGGATATTGCCATCGAAGATGAAAGTTCAAGTGAAGAGGAAAGTAGCGAAGGAGATGAATTATTCAAGTTTGATCATGAGTTGGAAAATAAAAAGTCACCTCCAATCAAATTTGCTAATAGGGTTCCATTAAAATTGAGTCCCCCACCAATCGCTTTAAATTCAAGAAGAAAGTCTTCAAGTTCCAATAGTGTTACCAAGAACACTAACTACAAACATATTTTCAATAGGTCAAGACTCAATTCCTTAGAGAGTCTAGATAATTATATAGCTTCCTCGGCGAAAAATTCAAATATTTCATTCAGTTCACCACCCCCACCCCCACCAATTTCAGCAAACATGAATACCAGTTCTCCATTAAGTTCATGGAGCTCAACCAATTACAACTTGAGTAAGAGTCCCGACTTGAATACCAGGAGGAAATCATCATTCAATGAATCCAATATCAGATCTACGTTATCTTCGTCTTTACTGGGTAAAGAGAAAGACATGTCTGATACAGATGAGGAAGACTGGCAAACAATAGGTGCAGAGAACTTAAGAACAAAAAATGAATCTGAAGAGACTAAAGCCGCATTAGCATTGGTAGACTTGATGTCAGTGTAGTTCTCAAACAATCATACCGAAATATTTATGGGATTGATATACGAAGCTTTAATTATATAGACAATTACCTATGAAGATAATATTGTTGGATTATCCCTTTAGAGTTGCCTCAAAGAAGATCCAAACAAACCCCCTTATCATAGACCAAAATAACTTAAAGTAGTTCTCATTATCCAAATAACATTATTCGGATAATATGCAGCTATTAATGACCCTTTAATGACTTTCAATTCTATTGTTTAATTAATATATATTTTTATAAATTCGTTTTTAATTAATTCCCAAAACAGTTAAATTGCTTAAATCCCGTACACCAAAAATACGCGTCTTTTAAAAAGCCAAAAAAAAAAAATTGACACCATTATATTTCAACTTGTATTGAGAAGAACAGTATAAGTTAGATACATAAGAGAGAAGGGTTAATAATGTCAACAACATCGACAGTATTACCATCCATTCAATTGGATATCAACTATAGTGATATCAAGTCCTCTATCAAGGATTTTTTAACTCATTTCAAATCTAGTGTTGAAGAAGATGAAATGGAAGAGGAAACAGAATTTCTAGGTTTGAAATATATGCAAATCTTACAAAAAGTTGCTAACAGAGACGTCACAACTGTCTATATTGACTTAAATGACTTGAAGAACTATGAATTAAACCAGCAAGGTATAGAATCCCAGGGTGCTTCCCAATTCCAAAATTTAAAACTAGTTGATAATATCTTAAAGAATACTCATAGATATATCGAGATGTTCAGCTCCATAATAGATGAAATCATGCCTAATCCAACTAAGGATATCTCGTACAAGGATGACGTCTTGGATGTTATTTTACATCAAAGAAACTTGAAAAATCAAAGAGTTTTACAAGAAAATAACGAACAAATAAATGAATTGAGAAGTGGATTTAGTCAAAATGATACCAATAATGAGGAAGCTAATCCAGAATTAAACGAAAACTTGTTTCCCTCCAAATTAACAAGACGTTACCACTTATACTTCAAACCTTTAGTCAACAACAAACCATATTCAGTAAGAGAAGTCAAGGGTAGTCATGTCGGTAAATTCATCACCATCAGAGGTATTGTTACAAGAGTTTCGGATGTTAAACCATCAGTTATTGTTAATGCATATACTTGTGATAAGTGTGGTTATGAAATCTTCCAAGAAGTCAATTCCAAGATTTTCACCCCTTTAACTGAATGTAATTCTTCAGTTTGTAAGAATGATAACTTAAAAGGTCAATTATTCATGAGTACTAGAGCTTCAAAATTCTCTTCATTCCAAGAGGTCAAAATTCAAGAAATGGCCAATCAAGTTCCAGTTGGTCATATCCCAAGATCTTTAACAATCCACGTTAATGGTGATTTAGTCAGAAGCTTGAATCCTGGTGATGTTGCTGATATCTCTGGTATTTTTATGCCATCACCTTATACTGGTTTTAGAGCTCTTAAAGCTGGTTTGTTAACTGAAACTTTCTTGGAAGCTCAACATATCTATCAACATAAAAAGCAATACGAAAATTTAGAAATCACAAGGGAAATTGAAGACAAGATTAAATCATTGAATCAACAAGGAGGTATTTATAATAAGTTAGCAAAATCTATTGCTCCAGAAATTTTCGGTCATTTAGATGTTAAGAAAATCTTACTTTTATTACTTTGTGGAGGTGTCACTAAAGAAATTGGAGACGGTTTGAAAATCAGAGGTGATATAAATATCTGTCTTATGGGTGATCCTGGGGTTGCTAAATCACAATTATTGAAAGCAATTGGTAAAATTGCACCAAGATCAATTTATACCACTGGTAGAGGTTCTTCTGGTGTTGGTTTAACTGCTGCAGTTATGAGAGATCCAATCACTGATGAAATGGTTTTAGAAGGCGGTGCGTTAGTTTTGGCTGATAACGGTATTTGTTGTATTGATGAATTCGATAAAATGGATGAAAGTGATAGAACAGCTATTCATGAAGTCATGGAACAACAAACTATTTCAATTTCTAAAGCTGGTATCAATACCACATTGAACGCAAGAACTTCTATTTTAGCAGCAGCTAATCCTTTATATGGTAGATATAATCCAAAATTATCACCACATGAAAACATCAATTTGCCAGCAGCATTATTATCAAGATTTGATATCATGTACCTTATCTTAGATCAACCATCAAGAGAGTCCGATGAAAAGTTAGCCAATCACGTTGCTTATGTTCACATGTACAATAAACAACCAGAAATGGAATTCGAACCATTAGATTCAGCTACAATTAGACAATATATTTCAGTTGCAAGAACATATAGACCAGTTGTTCCAAAAGAAGTTGGTGATTACGTTGTCCAAAGTTATATCAACTTGAGAAAAGAATCATATAGGAACGAAGGATCAATCAAGAAATTTCAACATATCACACCAAGAACTTTATTGGGTATATTGAGATTGTCACAAGCATTAGCCAGAATCAGATTCGACAATGTTGTTAATAATGAAGATGTCGATGAAGCATTGAGATTGATTGAAGTTTCAAAAGCATCTTTGAATTCAGATGAAGAGAAATTGAGAGAAGATGACAGTGCTACTACAAAGATTTACCAAATCATTAAATCAACTGCATTTGGTACTAGTGAAGATGGCTCAATAAATAAAACCTTAGATATGAATGACTTGCGTCAAAGAATCATTGCCAAAGGTTTCACTATTGAACAATTTATGGATTGTATCTATGAATATCAAAGTATCAATGTTTGGCAATTATTGGATGGCGATAAACTTATGTTTATTGATGACGGTGAAGATGATATTGAAATGGAATACTAGATGTATTGCCTAAAAAAAATAGATTATATTGTATAATAGATTAGTTGTAATAAATATTTAAACCTCACTGATAAAATTTACGGGCTCGCTTTTTTTCTTTGATAACCAAATCAATGAAGAGAATTAACAGACGCCAGAATGATGATATAGAATTGCACGATGTCACACATAATAGTAGACCAGATGATATGGAGACAATCGTGACCAATGATTCCGCTAGCCAAACCATGGATCAACTGAATAATTCTGTATCCAATACAAATCCAAATCGTGTTCAATTCGATATACCAAACCAAGATCAAAATAGTTTCAGTGATAGAACAAATTCAACCCCAAAGACAAGTAGAGAAAATGCTTTGCAAAATAGTCATTGGCTCTATAGACACACTTCCGTGATACTAGAAAACAAAGCATCGGTTGCAAGAGATCATGTATGTATTTTTTATCCAGCCACAGTAGTGTATTCAACTACTGATAAGTTATCTTCACGATAGTCCGATATTAACAATTTAGATGGCCTGTGAAAGAACCTTTCTCGCCTGGACAAGAACGGGGAGTGTATTCCTCACCTTGGGTGTTACATACCTCCAGTTTGTTCACTTATCTATTAAGTCAAATTCAGTTGAAATAGGGGATAAAGTCTATGATATAAGTCATATCACAAACCAGACCCTACCTTATTTTGACCATTACGGTAGAGCCATTGTGATCTTATGCATCTGCTTAAGTTTCTTTTGTATTATATTCGGCTCTATCAGATTCTTCCACACACAGACTTTATTAGCTAGAGATTATTTCCCTGCGGGTAGAGTAACAATTGGTGTTCTTGTGGTAATAAACATAGCGATGGTCATAACCCTTCTCATATTTGAAATAAAACTATCCAAATAACCATCGAACCAATCTCAGAAAATCTTGAAGCTCAATATATAAATTAGATAGTACTATTCTTTATACTGCTCTAAATAAGTTGTTGATAAAAAGACTGCGACCAAAATTTTTCAACGCGAATATACAAGTTAGAGTATTGAATATGTCAGACTACAATTCACAAACAGTCCCACAATTGAAGGAATTATTGAAGCAAAAGGGCTTACCAGTCGATGGTAAGAAGGCAGACTTAGTCCAAAGATTGACTGAGAGCGATTCTGCATCTACCGCCACCGAGGAAGCGCCAGTTGAATCAAGTGAACAAGTATCAACTGAGCCAGCAACTACTGAACCAGTAGAAGCTGAAACAGCTACAGAAGAGGCCAAAACAGAAGCAACCGAAGAACCAGTAGATGGTATTACAGAAGAAGAACCTAAAAAGGAAGAAAAGGAAAAACCAAAGGTTTTAACCCCAGAAGAAAGAAAACAATTAGCAGTAGATTTATTAACTAAGAAAATTCAAAGGGCTGAAAAATTCGGGGACGAAGCATCAGCTGAAGCTGCAAAGAAAGATTTGATAAGAGTTGAGAAATTCGGGGTTGAACCAGGTACAGCTTTGGCCAAAGAGATCGGAATTGTTGATAAAAGCTTTAATAAAGGTCTCAGAGATAGACCTTTTAAAAAACATTTCAAACGTGGTGGCCATCGTGGTGGTTTCAACCGTGGTGGACGTGGTGGTTTCAAGAGAGGTGGTTTCAAACCAAGATTCAATAACCATAGACACTAATCAGTGGAAAATAAATAAATTGTAAGAGATATTAAAAGGAAAAGAAACAAAGACAAAATAAAAAAATAAAATGATGCAAAAGTTTTTGCAAATTGTATTACAAATATATTAGTTCAGTAGAATTTAGACAAAATCTGGATCCTCTTCAGTGACAGTAAAGTCACTATAACCGTTTTCTTCCTCTTTATTGATGACTAAACCTTCATTATTTTTAATCCAGATAAAGTATAAACTGATTATAACTATCAAAGTGGCAAAAAAGTAATTCCAAACTTGATAATAGAGGAATGTACCCTTTTGAATTGTAAAATCATTGACGAAATATTCTAATAATTCATCGGGTAAATTAGCATAGGAAATATCACTATAAAAGTTCTTCAGATCCATAAAGCCTGCCACGAGAACGAAAAATATTGAAACATAAAATGGTAACGCAAACAATACAATCAATGATTTTTTGAATGCTTTCCTCAAGTTTTCGTTCTTTTCTATATAATTTGCAACATTTGATGAATATGGCGGATAATTTTTAATAACTCTGTAAGTCTTAATACCATATACAATGGAAGCAACATAGAAAATCATGGCTATTATAGCATTTATGAGAGTGAACACATTGATTATTAAATCAGACTTGGTAACGACGTCCATTTGAGGAACATCCAAACCTACAAAGGATGATGGAGTATAATCTAATACTCGTGATACAATGATACCAGCAATACTGGTAAAAACATGAAGTAATGCTAAGTTCTTAGCAAATTTATACTGAGCTGATGGAATTTCCCTGAAAGATTTAGTATTTTTATGGTAGTACAAGACCCCATAACCCATGCAAAAGACAAGGATTTGGAATTCAACGAAAACATTAAATAAAATGAATAGGTTAGTCAAAAAGTCTCTAAATCCAGTTGAAAAGGGTCCCTTAACTTCTGTATGGTTCAATATAAAATCACTGAATGAAATCAAGACACCAAGGGCCAAAATTGGTAACATAATAAAAAATACAGCGGCTTTGCAAATGACTGAAATATTATCAAGATTTTGGAAATCTTGACCAACTTTTTTAATCAAATCTCTGAACAAGTAGCCAGTGACCAAAGAAATCAAAATGATACCAATGAAAGACTGAGAGTAAAGGACGTATTCGACAAAATTCAAATATCCGTAAGAATTGTGATAGATGATTGAAACATCAACGTTTGGAAGTTCATCTGGAACCGCAATATAAACGCAATAGTAACCAGATTCGTTGACGTCAAAGATTAATTCATTATGATCTTTGTTATCGTAAGTTGTTAAGAAATCGTTCAACATGACATCTTCATTGTACTGGTGACCGTTAGAAACTTTCAAGTCGAACTTGTCATTTTTGATCAAGTTCAGTTTGAAGGGATCGGATTGACGGTTATAAATATCAGGAATGGGAAGATTAGTGAAGTTGACTAAATCAGGAACATGGATAATAGCAGCAGGGATTTTGAATTGCTCATCCTTTTTAGTATGAGAGCTGAAATCATTGATTTGGAGCTTGATAAATGCATTTGAGTTGAGATTTTTGACTGGGACACAAATAGAACTCAATTCTTTATTTAAAATGGGGGTTTTATACATTTGTATATCACTGGACAATACCAATTGAACCAAAGCCAAGAGGCTAATTAAGAATTGTACTAACATCTTGTATACGTTTCTCAGGGGTTTGTGATTTCTGAATATATGACCTTCGCACCATTTAAGTAGTCTTTTGACAGGAGGCTTTAATCCATTGTGGTACCCGTATATGATTTCTTAAAATAGACGTCTTTCAGCTTTTGATGAAAAAGAAATTACACTATTAATGAAGTCAAAAGAGATAGTACTGAGTACTGAAGGAAAATGACCCAAAAAAGATTCGAAAATGACTCTAGGAACACCTGAGAATGACTCTATAAAAGACTTGAGAATGACTCTAGAAGATGCCGTAAAATGGCTCCTATACGAGATGACTCTGTAATTAACTCTGGAAGCAGTTATCTTTTAATAGCAAATTACTTAAAATAGAATATAATGACAGGTCCATTACGATTTTAGAGTTTAACTATAGTATTTTAACAACTTCTGACTTTTAAGGGTTACATACTTTTTTACTTGTTATTACGTTGGGCCGCATTTACCATGTTAGGTTATTAGTATAGTCAAACTAAGCTAGTTAGTAATTAAGCTAGTTAGTAATTAAGCTAGTTAGTAACTCAGCCAGTTAGTCTTGTTAAAGTAGTAAAAGTTCCGATACTTTAACTATTCAAGTCCAGAGAGAATATATACTCGTATATATTACCATCTGAAGATTCTAAACATGTGATGAGATAAAGATCTGGGGTCTCAAAACTCTACACCTGATGGTAATATAACTGAGCGTGGGGATTATATCATACTAAAGTTACAGCACTAGTACATAAAGTTCAACTACAAGCTACATCTGATTCGTGGTGAGTTTCTAAACCAAACAGCCTTATAGTTTCAATATACGATCAAATTGGTCTACAGTTTCCCTAACAAATTTAACACAGACGTAAAAGGCATCGACCTCAATTCATCAATCTCACTCCAGAAAAAAAGCTTGAACAAATCTTGTGAACACTTAAATCGACATGAGTATCGATTCAAAACCATACTATGATGCTTTGCCTAAGAGCTTAGTACCTACTCATTACGATATTTCCATTTTTGCCATCAATGTTGAAAATAATACCTTCAAAGGTACAGTAAAAATCCATTTAGATATCGAAGAGCTGGTCGATGAATTATCTGTTAACTATAGAGACTTGGAATTCTCCAAAGACGATATCACCGTTGAAGCAGGTGACAAACAATATCAGGTTGTTGAATTGACTAAAGTTGAAGCCAAAGAGTTCATTGCCTTGAAATTTAACGAAAAGCTCCCAGTTGATGCAGGCAAAGTCATTGTGACTATTAACTATGATGCTATCATCCAAACTAATATGGCAGGTTTCTACAGATCTGAATATACCGAAGATGGCCAGGAAAAAGTCATGTTATCCACCCAATTCGAAGCTCCAGATGCTAGAAGAGCTTTCCCTTGTCTTGATGAACCAAATTTAAAGGCTACTTTCAAAATCGACTTAACTGTCGCTAAACAATGGACTGGTTTAGCAAATATGCCAGTGGAATCTGTCCAAGATTTAGATAATGATTTGAAAAAGTTCACTTTCGAAACTACTCCAAAAATGTCATCCTATATCGTCGCCTGGTGTTGTGGGGATTTCGAATATGTCGAATCCTTCACCGAAGACCATTACCTCAATGATAAACCTTTACCTGTTAGAATTTATACCACCAAGGGCTATTCAAAGAATGCTGAATTTGCTTCCCAAATCACTCCAAAAATCATTGACTTTTTTTCAAAAATTTTTGATATTAAATACCCTTTACCAAAATTAGATTTAATTGCAGTTCATACTTTCAGTCACAATGCAATGGAAAATTGGGGGCTTGTCACTTATAGAAGTAACGCTTTATTGTATGACGAAAAAACTTCTGGTCCAGCGTTTGTTAAACAAGTCTGTTATGTTATAGCTCATGAAATGGCCCATCAGTGGTTTGGTAATTTAGTAACAATGAATTGGTGGGATGAATTATGGCTTAATGAAGGATTTGCTACTTTCATTGGGTATGTTGCAGTCGAATACTTGAAACCTGAATGGGATATTTTCAATTTAGTTGTCTCCGAATCTCAACAAGTTGCACTTGGTTTAGATAGTCTCAAATCATCTCATCCAATCCATGTACCTGTTATTGATGCAGTTGATATTGACCAACTTTTCGATACCATCTCATATTACAAAGGCTGTTCTATTATTTCAATGTTATCAAATTATCTTGGTAATGAAATTTTTTTGAAAGGTGTATCCCAATATTTGAAAAATAACAAATTTGGAAATGCTACAACCGCTAATTTATGGAACGCCATATCAGAAGTATCTGGTAAACCAGTAAACAAGATGATGGAAAATTGGATCGCTAAAATTGGATTCCCATTGATTGATGTCGAATTCAATCAAGATAATTTAGTTTTAACTCAATCCAGATTCTTAAGTACTGGTGAAGTCGAAGAATCCAACGAACCAGAGACATTGTGGTGGTTGCCATTAAATATATCTAGCGGTTCCAACTCATTTGAAAAGTTATCAAACGAAGATATTTCCATTGATTCATTTGAATCTAAAAGAGTCATTATTAATAATTTCCCTCTTCATGACAAATTTTTCAAGTTGAATAAGGATTCAAGTGGATTTTACAGAGTTAACTATTCAGCACAAATATTACAAAATAATATCTTACCTTATTTGAATAAATTGACCGCTAAAGATAAAATGAGTTTGTTTGCAGATATCCATGCTATTGCAATTTCAGGATTAAAGCCTGAAACAAATATCATCACTTTCTTAGAATTATTAGAAAAATTCATCGAATCTGATCATTTGGGTGAGGATTATGCAGTATGGGCAGACTTAACTGAAATTGCTGGTAGAATTAAAATAGCCTTTTCCGACGATGATTTATTGTCAGGTATCGCTAAATTCTTAGTTTCAATCTATAGCAAATTAGGTTTCAAATTATTGAATGAAATCAAACAGGGAGCAAATATTAGTGATTTTGATTTCTTAAAAATCAATTTGGTATCAACAATTTTCCATCAATGTGGTTCACTAAACATTCCCGAATTTGTAGAATATGCAAAAGAGCTTTTTGGGTATTGGAAGGCTAAGGAAATCACCAAAGTTCATCCAAGTTTGACCTTTTTTGTTTTTTCAACAATTTCAAGTTTGCCCGATTTATCACAAGAAGATTTCGATATCATAATGTATGAAATCACTAACCCAAGCACTTTAAATTCAAGAGAAATCGCAGTTAAATCTTTACCATCAATAACAAATATGAAGTTTTTACCAAAATTACTTGAAATATCGATTGATTCATCAGTTGTCCCAATGATGGATTGTCACTATATGTCTAAAAGTCTTACAGCAAACCCATTAATCAGGGAAAAATACTGGACTTATTTCAAGGAACACTATGATTCTTTCCACAAAACTTTATCAGTCAATGTTGCCGTCCTTGAAAGATTTATTAGATTTACTTTTGTCAATTATAATAGTGAAACAATGCTTGAAGAATTTGACAATTTCTTTAAGTTGAAAGGGATTGTTGGATTTGAAAGAAGTTTCAGTCAAGCTATTGATAACATAAAGAGTTCAGCTAATTGGAATAAGAGGGATGGTGAAACTTTAAGAACTTGGTTAAAAGAACATAAATATTTATAGAATGTTATGTAAAATAAAAATTAAATAGTAGAAATAAAAATGCAAGTTAGATTTTGCAGAAGATCAGAATAAAAATCTATCAATTGACTATATATATTATTACACTAATCTTTGTTATCAACTTTTTGTTCATGAATAGCAGCGTATCTACCTGATGGATCAGCGTGACAACCCCATTCAGCCTTTGGAACCCATCTCATGACAGTTGATGCAGCGGCAGATGAAGAACCGAATAATTCATCGAATTTACATCTGTACCAGTAAGCTTCTTTTGTAGTTGGGACATCATCTCCCCATTCTGGTTTTGGATTAGCTAATTGCTCATCAGAAACGGCAGCTTCAGCGGCATCTTTTAATCCATCGATCCATGAATAACCGACACCATCACTGAATTGTTCTTTTTGTCTCCATAAGATTTCTTCTGGTAAGTATGGTTTGGTTTCTGGTTCATCAGTAGTATCGAAAGCTTTTCTTAAAATGTATTTTTCGATTTTGCCTTCACTTGGTTTAATTAATTTGTCTTCAGGGTCAATGTTCATTGAAACTTCCAAGAATTGTTTATCTAAGAATGGAACTCTTGCTTCCAAACCCCAAGCCATAGTTGATTTGTTAGCTCTTAAACAATCAGCATAATGTAAGTTTTTAACTCTTTTGACACATTCTTCATGGAAATCTTTAGCTGATGGAGCAGCGGCGAAATATAAGTAACCACCATAAATTTCATCAGAACCTTCACCTGATAAAACCATTTTGACACCTTGTGCTTTAATCTTTCTAGATAATAAATACATTGGAGTTGAAGCTCTGATGGTAGTAACATCATAAGTTTCTAAATGATAAATAACATCATTTAATGCATCTAAACCATCTTCCAAAGTGAAGGTATGAGAATGATGAATGGTACCGATAAAGTGGGCAACTTTTTCAGCAGCAATTAAATCAGGAGCACCTGGTAAACCAATTGCAAATGAATGTAATCTTGAGAAACCTGATGAATGTAATGAACCAGATTCATCAACCCCAGATAATTCTTTGTTTGCATCAATACCTTCAAGAGTTTGTTTTTCATTAGCTTTTTGGGTTTCTCTAGCAGCGATGGAAGCAATTAAAGAAGAATCCAAACCACCTGATAATAAAACACCATAAGGAACTTCAGCCATTAATCTCTTTCTAACGGCTAATTCTAAAGTTTCTCTAATTAATTTAAAATCAACTTTTTTGGTTGGGATTTTTGATTCCTCCCACCAGGAAGGTTCAAAGTATCTTGAAACTTTATCGGTATTTGAGTCATAAACATGACCAGGAGGGAAAGCTAAGATTTCATCACATTCATCGGTAAGACATTTTAATTCAGATGAGAAATATCTAGTTTTAGGATTTTTTGAAGATTTACCCATGTATAAAGTGGTGATACCAATTGGATCTCTTGCAGCAACAATTCTATCATTTTTTTTATCATACAAGACAAATGCAAACATACCATCTAAGTATTTTGGAGCATCAATATCATATTTTTGGAATAATGGGATAATTGGTTCACAATCACTTAAACTTTTAAATTTGTAGTCACTGAATTCATCTCTTAATTTGATATGGTTATAAATTTCACCATTAACAGCTAATGAGTAGTTGTCATCAGGAGAGACGATTGGTTGAGCACCAGCATCTAAACCAACAATGGCTAATCTTTCATGACATAATATGGTATCATTTTGGATGACGTTACCAGACCAATCTGGACCTCTATGTCTAATTCTTTTAGCATTTGATAATGCTTTTGACTTAAATTGTTCAACCTCTGGTTGTCTAAAAGCTGCATAAATACCACACATTATATTTGAAAAATTATATTAATGTATTAAAGTCCCCCAAGATATTTAAAATCGAAATATTATTTATTATATAAACCTTTACTGAAGTATGAAACTTGACGTTGGAAAGATTATGATTTTTATTTACAATATAAGTTAAATCAAGGATCTATACAATATTTAAATTATAAATCGTTTGTTGGAAATGTGACTAATTGAAAAATTTTTCTGAGTCAAAGAAAATCAAAGCGAGATTGGAATTCAGTGATGATTTTATAATTTAAGCGGGAAGTATTTAGATTTTGTTTATGATTTTTATATCATTATGTAGCTGATTCTTTCTTCTATACTATTCTATCTTTTGGTGCTGATTATTGGTTATTAGTTTTAGTTAAATCTTTCATTTATTATTGTTGACGTGTCTAGATCAAAATGAGTCAAATCTGATAAGATACTATGAAATCTTTAAACCATATATCGATTATACGATGGATATATCGATACAGGAGTAGATATATATGACTGTATATATAAGAGTATATACATAGGTATATACATAGGTATATACATAGGACTATATAGATAAAGAGCTAAATGGATAGAACTAAATGTATAGGAGTATAAAAGATTATATGAAGAACATATATGTAGGACTATATATGTACCATAGGTATACATATAATTCTATATATATAAATAATTCCAACTATGAAATCACTATGAAATCCCTAAATAGCTTAAAATATGTAAGACAGATCAATCCATCTCAGTTTTCTATTTTTAAGAGAATGAATCAACTTTTAATCAAACTCCTTGTTTAAATACCTAAATTTTCTTTAAACTCTCTTTTTTTCCCCTTTCTTTTCCTCTCTTTTCTTTCATCCCCTTTTCTATGTATCCTTTCTATATATCCTTTCTATTTAATTGTACCTACTTCAGTAACATTAATTTAGTTCTTATTTAAAGGCTTTTGGTATTAACTGTGGGTGTACCGATGTACTCTTTTTATTTATTCGCATTCTAACAGTGGCGATATAATACCAATATGTCATTACAAGAATTAACCACTGAATTATATAAATCCTTTGATAAAGAAGATTATGAAAAATGTAGTAAGGTATTGGTTCCAATAAAGATCGAGTTGATCAAACACAACTTATTGGTTCCATTGAATTCAAATACCAAAACCAAAGAGCAAATCAATGATTTAAAAATTTCCCAAAAGATTTTGGAAATTGGTGCATTATCTTCATTATTGATTAGTAAATATGATAATTTTGAAAATTATTATTCACAATTGAAACCTTTTTATTCAAATTCAAAAATTCATTTGAAAAAAGAACATAATACAAATTCTACAAAAATTATATCATTAAACTTGATTTACTTATTATCACAAGGTTTAATCTCAAAATTTCATATTGAATTGGAAAATTTAAGTTATTTCCAACAATATGATATTGAAAGTGATGTCTATTTACAATTCCCAATCAATTTAGAAAAAAATTTAATGGAAGGTAACTATATAAAAATTTGGACCTTATTAAATGACGAAAATAATTTACCTTGTAAAGAATTTTTAATTTTTATTGATACTTTGATGAATGCTTTAAGATATGAAATAGCAAAATCTTTAGAAAAATCATATACTTCCATCCCAGTCAGTAATTGTAAGAATTTACTCTATATTCCACAAGAAGAGCTGGACAATAACTTCAAACAATTATTAATAGATTTAGAAATTAATTGGGACTTAAAAGATGGTTATATATATTTTAATCAAGAAGAAGATATGGTAATTGATGATAATAAAATTGTAAATAATGTTTTGAATTATGCTGAACAAATAGAATCAATTATTTAGTTTAAAATATACAAAATTTTATTAACACTCTCTGATCCAGTCATTGGTGTATTATTCTAATGTCAGATAAAAGTTCTTATATGCCAGATTTAAATCATTCAAGAATTCTTCTATTTCTTCCAGACTCAAATCATCTTGTAAATTATTCAATTTTATCAACCAACTGATTAATTTGGATTTACCTTGAAAGTCAAATTTCGAATTGATTTCACTTAATTCATTCAAATTAATTACAAGCTCTGACAATAAAGGATGTAATTGGTCCTTTGACTTATAATTTAATTTAAGTGCATCCATACATGTGATGAAATTACTAGTTGATTCTGCAATTAATCTTGCATTTTGTCCTCCTCCACTTACATTAGGTAAAGGTGTCGACAATCTGCTTGGATCATTTGATATGGATTCCGAATCAAGATCAGTTTGTTCAATCGTCACAGGTATACCTGAAGTTAACCTCTTCACTGCCAAAGGACAATTCAAATTGAAAGTTTCATTAAATTTTATTAAAAACTCGTCGAAATTTTCTATGTGGAGCATTTCTTTACATTTATTCACTTTAAGATCGTCCTCTTTGAAATTCTTTATAATGATCTGATATTGGTTTATCAATCTTAAAGTCGTCAGTGTATACTTCTCTTTGCTAGTTATAAAATCTTTAATATATGAATTCTCGATCATTTCAAGCACTGTGATAATGGAATAAACTTCAGCAAATGAATTGAGCACGGCTTTATCGATAGGACTCTTCATCAATGAGGACTTGGTGATCTCTTCATGGTAATTGGTAGTTGGTATCGTATAACTTGTTGTTGATGTTGGGGCATAACTTGGTAACTCACCCATCCTTGAATCAAATCGCAATTTCTCATTAGAGTTTCATCTTAAGAAAATGCTGCAAAAAAGTCATTAACTCAAAGTAGGAAGAACTGGAAAGAGATATAAGTCAAAAAGTTGACACCTGATAAGAGCTTCTTCATAAGGGGAATCATTTACTGCATAATTCATTAATCTATATACTGACTTAAAGTCAGAGGAGCTCCAAAAGAGTCAAAATTGAATCCTAATTTGACCCAGTCAGTCTTTGTGTTTTTGTAGATTTTCAAAGGTTTCTTGAAAGGCTCTAATAATTTGTTACAGTCCTTCAAATTATATGTATTGACCAACTCGTTTATAAGTTGCTTGGAAAAAATCTTATTCGATATCTTACATTGGTTGATAATCCAATTGAGTAGATACTCACTTGAAGTCTTATTATATGGACTCAAAATAATGGGAATCCTCACTTGGAAGTCTTTACCATGAAGCACTTTAAGCTTTACAAGCATCTCGTACCTGATGGAAAATAATTTGCCCAAAGTTGTGAAGTTTTGATAATGGGTGACTGGGATTCCTTCAATAGCATTTATATGGATCTGACGATGTTGATTGTTCTTATTGTTAATTTCAATGGGTATATTTTCTTTGTCATCAAAGTTCAAATATTTATTTGGATCATTTCCGGTTGAGTTCTTATCGAATATGGTTAAAAAATTATTATTGAAAGGTAATGTAAATTGATATTTCAAATCAATCTCATTGTTTAAATTAAAATCATTTAGTTTCTCATCGTGTATTTTTTCATAAATTTTCAAATCTTTGTATGGGGCAAGACCACTCTGGTGGCACTCTAGAATTTCTTTAACTTGAAATACAACTGTCTTGAGCTTCAATTTCTTTGAAACGTTATAATTAAGGGAATTTTTCATAATTTTAACATTTAGGTCGACTAAATCATTTGGTCCTATGCATGATTTCCCTAATGTGTACTCCACTATTAGTTGTTGATCATTACTGACAATCAGTTCATTAACTGACTCTGTGAATTGCCTATAAATCGGTAAGGAATCGTATAATTTGATTGGTATAGGAAATATTTCCAAGAAATTCATCTCTGTTTCCACAGAATCACCAGTAGATACTTTAACAAGAAGATTATGTACTGTCAAAGCATTCCAGTTCATATTGTATCCACTACTTACTATATCCTTTGGTAAGTATAGTATTATAGGCAAATCAAGTCCTAAAATGTTCTCGCTGAAATTACCAAATCCTGGATTGAATAAAAATGGATCTTCATAAATCTTTGTTTCCAAAGTAGAATCGTTGGAGCCTATAGTTGAAGGAACACTGACTTTCTGTATTGTTCTCAATTCAATTCCCACGGTTCTTAGCGTGAATGGCTTACCATTGATCGATCGGAGCTGCAATGTAGTCTCTATTCTAGGAACTGATCGAGGGACCCCAGGACAACCTAAAACAATGCTGGATTTGGTGGACTCTAAGCTCACCGTCACTGGGCACAGCAGCTTCACCATCCTCTTAACTATCTAACTGACAAGTTCGAATCCTCCCACACTTGAAGGTATAAGATTTGTATTATAGTATATATTTGCGAATGTAAACAGATGAGCCTCAAATCTCATTAGATCTAAAATTGGATTATACGAGTTTAGGCTCTGAGCCTGAAGAGGTTGGCGAAGCAAAGAGACCACTTTGGGGCCAGACTAATGGTATCACAGTATTTTTATATTAAATTTATCTTTCTTTTCCTTCTTTTGTAGTTCATTATTCTCAAATATTTAAACTATTAATAGATGTATGGCATTATCTTGTAAGGAATTTTGAAATCTTCTTTGAACTTGGCTTGATAGAATTTATGTGATTCTCTAGCACTAATAGAGAGGTTCAAAACAACCAAGATCCATACCAAGATAAAAGCCACTTTTAACCAATAAATATCATCACAACTAATCAAAATTCTTAAAATAGTTGAATAAATGATGATTTCATCAAAATAATGGGCTGATGAACACCATTCAAAGAATCTCAAGGTTGGAATTGAGTACTTCTTCAAGCTTGCTAAGTGAATGTGGTTCTCGTACTGGTCAAACAGGTAAAAGGCAAAAATTAAAAATGTTGCATAATCAATTGGATCTAAATTAGTATAATCGATTTCAAAATCATAATCCTTTATGTAGTAAGGTAAAAGACCTATAAAATTTATCAGTGCAACCAATGCATAAAAATTTAAACCGAATATATAATGCAAGACATTCATTTTGTTCTTAGAGAACTTTGTAATAAATAAATTCTCATATAATCTTCTAAAACCTTGAATTAACAATAAATATGAAATGATAGTCAAATAGGTATAGTTGGTATCTGTTAATTCATATTCGATACATTTTGTCTCATAAAACTTAATCATTATGTCATTTAATTTAGGAATGGCATCAATTTGAAAGTTTATTAAGACAAACTTAAATGCTAGTAATAACACAGTGAAAAAAATGTAATAATGTTTGAAATATGATTTTGGTACTTCATATTTATTGAAGAAGTTAGTTGTTTTCGTCAAGAAATCAACTGAATTCAATAATCTCTTTTTATCTGGCTTATTCTTCCCATAAACCAATAAACTTGATGAAGATTCGTTCCCGTTCACAATTAGTATTCCTACTAAGAATACTACAACATTTATGATCATCCAGTATTCTATCTCTGCATCTTTAAGCAAATGAAACCATGCTCTATATGGGGCAACATATGACTCAATAACGGTCTGTATAGCTTCTGCAACTACCATTGTACCATCAATTAATTGAACAATTCAATCTTTATCAATGAAAAAAAAATAATTGCCTTCTCTCAATATGGCGATAAGATGAAGTGAGATCAAATGAAAAGTTCGGTACACCACCAGACCAAGGTTATATAATCAATATGAAGAAACTTGACTTCCTAATTAACCAAAAGATACGATAAGTATATTACATGTAATCGTATTTTTATCAATAGATAAGGTTCGAAAGCATTATCTTCTTGCATGTTATGATTATGATATTCTGCAAAGTTCCAAATCTGCAAAATTCATTAGTTAAAGAGAAGAGCCTAGAGTAAAAAATTCACAAATTATTTATATTATTATTCTATACCCACCAACGAAAGACGATTAACGACCAATGTATTTCTTTTCAAGAGGTCTTGTTAAGTTATAAGAAACGAATGCAAACAGGAAGGCTAATTCAAAACCAATATCACCTCCAAATGCACCAATGTGTTTAGCAATTGGACCAGTGTACCATACTTGACATAAACCACAAACTGCACCGGCAACACCACAACAGAAAGCAAAGGTACCTGCTAAACCTAATGGGTGTGATTTTGGATCTTTGTGGTTTTCATAATCATAAGCAGCAAAGTTACCTCTGTTGTAAATGAAATGTTCTGAGTATGAAATAGCTTGGTAAATAGCTAAATAATAACCAATCATGTTCATAAAGTTGTCAACAACTTCTTCGAATTTATAGTAAGCTGGGATACAAATAGCTAAAGTAACAAAGTTACCAACAATAGTCCAGAAAACTCTTGGAACTTTAACTAATGGTGACCAGAAAGCTTGAGCTGATAAAGCAATAGAATACATATTTGGAACGTTATTTGCAATAGTTGATAAAGCTAATAAAACACATAAGAATTCACCGAATTTACCTAATGAGTTTTCAACTAAGATAGCATAAACTAAACCACCAATGGAGTATTCACTATATAATTCTTCCCATCTGGTGTTAGTAGTAGTACCAGTAGCACAAGCAGCTCCTAAAATCATAGTGAAGATTAAAGGAGTAATTAAACCTGCAAAAATACCAAAGAAAATTTTGAATGAATTAACGTTTCTTGGTTGATAAACAGTATAATCTGAGGCATAAGTGGTCCAACCAGTTGCAAAACCGAAGATAGCACCACCAAAACTCAAGACATTACCTGCAGTGGTAGCACCACCAACAGCAGTACCTGAAGTAAAAGTACCAGCAATTGACATTCTAGCGATAATTGCAATGAAAACAGCAACATTTGGAACCCAAGACCATTTTTCATATAAATGAATAACATGGTAACCGAAAAAGGTAACCAAGATGGTACAAATGATGATAATAAGACAAGCAGCCCAAGGAGGACAAGCATGGTTATTAACAATATTAATTAATTGAGCACTAGACATAATATTGACAGCACCCCAACCAATACAAGCAATAACGTTAATAACAGCAAAAATTCTCATTGCAATATTACCCACTAAAAATTTAGATAATAAGATTTGTCTTAAACCTAATTTAGGACCAAAAATTGAAAAGAATGCAACTGAAACAACCCCCAATAAGTTAAAACCAATGATGGTACCAACACATTGCCAGAATGATAAACCAAAAGTAGTAACACCAATGGCACCTAATGCATAAGTTGCAATGACTAAATTTGCAGATAACCACATAGTAGCAGCATTCCATAAGGAATCACCAACTTTTTCATCGTCGGTAACAATTTCAACCCCTTTGGTTTCAGCTTTCATTTTTGAAGCCAAATTGTTAATAAATCCTAATTTTGTAGTTTGGATTTCACCAGTGTCTTCAACACTGTTTTCAAATGAATTAAATGATTTCTTTTCATAACCAAGTTCTTTTTCGGCATCCATCTTGTCTAAAGGTTATATATTACACACTAAAACAGGTTATCTTTTAGATAATAAAAAAATTAAATAGGATTTATTAATCAATTTATACTTTTAGTGTTGAGATTTTTCTCCCAATGGTAGGATTAATGCAAGTCCTTATCAAATTTTATTTAAAAAATTTTCACCTGTAGAATGCCTTTCTTTGACAGTTGCATAAAAAGCAATTCGACGACATTTCATTCAATACGGTAACTCCAAAGGAAATTTGGGATTGATAAAGAGTTATTACGAGGGTTTAAGTTTTAATCCTGAGTGGAGACTCATGGTAGTATTTACTCTTAGTGTGGTGAAAATATCTATTGTGGACTTAAACTACTCTTAGGAGCTTCCTAAGGTCCTTTTTCTCCCTGGAGACAAATTCTGTCAACGAAACCTGTCAAAAATGAAAAACGGAAAAAAACTAAAAGCTTGTGTGGTATTTGCACGCTTATACCTCGAAACTGGTGGCTGCAAATTACATCCTTGTGTTTAGCGATAACAAGTACTTACACTTATGTTCTTAATATTGATGATGGTTCTATGCAGAGATGGTCCTAAGAAGGGTTACAAAATCTTTTTTTTCGAAAATTCTACTGATCTTGTAAGAATTTTACTTCAATATATTGCCTTCATTTACTCATCATTCCATACATGAAGACCAACTTTATTTCACACAGCTTATTGTGATGGTAATCAATTTCTCTCTCTTGTGATGATTTAAAAATGTTTTCGTAGAGTTCCTGTTTCGATTCTTTGAGAGTAAGTAAGCCTATCCTATCCCTTATATTAAAATTATAAAACTAACGACCGGTGTACTTTTTTTCAATTGGTCTTGCGATGTTGAAAATAACGAATGAAAAACCAAAAGCTAATTCGAAACCAATATCACCACCAAAAACTCCGATTTTAGCAGCTAATGGTCCAACATACCAAACTTGTGACATACCAACAACAGCACCTGCAACACCGAATAAAAATGCTAAAGTACCAGCAATACCTAATGGGTGTGACTTGAGATCTTTGTGGTTTTCATAATCATAAGCTGAGAATTTACCTTTATTGTAGAAAAAGTGTTCAGAATATGAAATAGCTTCGTAAATAGCTAAATAGTAACCAATCATACTCATGAAGTGTTCAACAACTTCTTCGAAATGATAATAAGCTGGAATACAAATAGCTAAAGTAATTAAATTACCAACAATAGTCCATGCAATTCTTGGAACTTTGATTAATCCTGACCAGATTGCTTGGGTAGATAAACCAATTGAATACATATTTGGAATATTGTTAGAAACGGTTGATAAAGCTAATAAAACACACAAGAATTCACCGAATTTACCTAATGAATCTTCAACCAAAATAGCATAAACTAAACCACCAATTGAATGTTCTGCGTATAATTCTGCCCATCTGGTGTTAGTAGTAGTACCGGTAGCACAAGCAGCACCTAAAATCATAGTAAAGATACATGGTAAAACTAAACCTGCATAAATACTGAAAAAGATTTTGAAACCATTAACATTTCTTGGTTGATAAACAGTATAATCAGAAGCTAAAGTAGTCCAACCAGTTGCGAAACCATAAACAGTACAACCGAAACTTAAAACACTTGCAGCGGTATCAACACCACCAACCATAGTACCAGCAGTGAAAGTACCGGAAATTTTCATTCTAGCAATGATGGCAATAAAAATGGCCATGTTTGGAATCCAGGCCCATTTTTCATAGACATGAATAACATGATAACCAAAGAAAGTAACTAAAATGGTTAAAACAATTAAAATAACACAAGCAACCCAAGGAGGACAAGCATTATTATTAACAATACTAATTAATTGAGCACTTGACATAATATTAACAGCACCCCAACCAACACAAGCGATTGCATTAATTAAAGCGAAAATTCTCATTGCAACATTACCGACTAAAAATTTAGATAATAAAATTTGTCTTAAACCTAATCTGGCCCCAAAGATTGAAAAGAAAGCAACGGAAACAACCCCTAGCATATTAAAGAAAATGATTGTCAAAACAGACGTCCAGAAAGACAAACCAAAGACAGTGATACCCAAAGCACCTAAAGAGAAGGTTGCGATAACTAAATTAGCAGATAACCACATACTAGCAGCATTCCATAAGGAATCACCGACTTTTTCATCATCAGTGACTAATTCGACCCCCTTGGTTTCAGCCTTTAATTTTTTGGCCATCTTGTTGATGAAACTCAACTTAGTTGGAGTAACTTGACCTTCTTCGTAAGTCTGTTCGAATGAGGAAGTTGATCTTTCCTTTTCTGATCCAATAATTTTTTCTGTGTCCATTATGATTGATACCTGAGTCGCTAATTGAATAAATAGATCTTAATGATACAAATCAAGATAATTTAGGGTTCTTTTATAGAGATTTTTTTTTCTTTTGCAAAGATATTTTTTTCAAGGTGCTTATCTTGGCCAAGCATTGACGTCGCAGTTTAACCGTTAACAATGCAAGAATTTTTTGATGTACAGAATAATTCCAGTGGTGGTTCCTTGGAACGGATACTTAGAGCAATAAAACGTTGATATTAGCATGAAAATTATATATAATTGATGGTTGCAAAATCACAAAATGGCTTAATTCAGGTAAGAGTTGATGTATTGTGTTTTTTTTGCAACTTTGCAGTTCGTAATAGTCGAAATTAAAACCTATACTATTGGGATTCGAGGGTGGCTCCGAAGGAGCAACCGCGATAAACGTCTATCTATAAGATGAAAAAAAAACTAATGTCGCGAGATGAGCGCGCTAGACATTCCTTTGGAAAGGCATTTTTTCTTTCCAATTGTTACTAAGGAGAGAAACTCTAAACTGCCTTAGGCTAAGGGGAAAATTCGATTGGCTAAAACCTTTGTTCCAAAGGATTAGAATTGAAACATTTCTATTTTCATTGTAAAAAACTTAATGGGTAATAAAGAATCTCATAATACATGCATAATTTTTAATTAATTGTATTGACTCTTTGATCGGTCCAATCCATATTTTCGTAAAACTGCAGAGGCAGTAGTTTTAGTCTTTTTTCTTTTAGTTTAGTTCCTTTGGAATCTAGTATATCTATTCACCTCCTTCTGATCAACTTAATTTCATTTTATTATTATGTGCAGATATTATCTCAGTTGTTTTCACCAATAATATTTCTTCCATTCTTTATGAGGGATCTTATTTCCCAAAATCTCTATGGTCGTGTAAAACCCCTTCACTTCAATATTAACGGTCTCAACTGTTTAAATGGCTTATTTATTGTTTTGACTCTTATTTATTATGTATGTATATTTCCGTTTCATGTATAAGCATGGCCCTTCAACTTGTTTCCTGTTGTATTGACATTGTACTATCTCTTATTGTATCAGCCTTACACAAAAAGAATAACTTCAGAAGGTAAAACATCAAAAGAAACTATTCTCCACTGATTGTCGGTATTATGATAACGATTTAGATTTCTTTTCAGAGATCATGAAAAATGACATTCACTGATAAGGGCGGTCAACTAATCCTTTCTTCTCTTTCTTTAACCTATCAATTCTATCCCTTCTATTTTCCTTCGTTTATCTTTATTTCACCTAACTATACTCTCCCTTCTTCATTTTTCTCTTTCTCCTTTTTTTCTTTCTCTCTCTATCGTTTCATTTGTCTATATTCCAATGAATATTGGTTGCATACAAAAAACACATGCATCTTATCTAACCACTTATTGTATTCAGTTATGGATCTCTATCACTATGCATCAAGTGTACCATTAGATATCATCGAAAGAATCGATTTCAGACCAAAATTTAATTAAACTTCGATCTGAGATATTCTTCTTAAATTACTAACTTGATCTTGTTTCTAATTAGAGTGTTAATTTGGTCTTCCTTCAATAAGAGAACTGGTCTTTTCATGATCTGATTTGTTTACCTTGCCTCGAACTCTAGAGTAGTGAGAATTGACTTATTAGTAACTAATTCATTCATTTGCAGCATACTTTTACTTTTACATTAAACAATCTATTGAAATTAAAATAAAATATATATCTTATTATTTGGAGTCCATCTATTTGGTACCGAAGTAAGCACCTAAAATAACTGCTATAATTATAACAATAATAAGACAAATAAGGAAACACCATAATCTCTTCTTTCTTGCCTTTTTAGCACTAATAACTGCTTTGTTTGTATGTCCAACCCCTTGTTCAATATCATGTTGAGCAGTTCCAACTTGTTCATCAATTTGTTGAATTGCTTGATCTTGTTCAATAACTAATTCTTCCATATCATGGAATAATTGAGTTAATTCTGCCATAGTTCTTTCTAATTTTAATAATTCACGATGTCTAGTTTGAACTTCATTTAAAACGGTTCTGGCTTCACCTCTTCTATTACTTTGCATTAAAGCTTGTTGGAAATATTGTTGACTTTCTGATCCATCTTCAACAACTGCTTTAATTTCATCTTCTGATGCATCTGGTTTAATAATTTTATATTGTCTTTCAGCTTGTAATTTAGTTTGTTCCCTATTTTGATTTTCAATAATTCTATATTCTTGAATTTGTTCTAAGAATCTTTGTCTACAATTTTCAATTTGATCAATTCTTGCCTTTTCATTTTTATGAACTGATGAAACTTGCATTGATTTAAGTCTTAATTTTAAGTTATCTTGTAATGATTTTGCTTCTCCAATTAATGAATCAACTTGTTTACTGTTATATTCGCTATCTTCGGTGTTTAATTCAATATCTTGTATCAAGTTTCTTTGCTTGTTACTGATTAATGAAATTAAATTCCCATATTGATCCAATTGTGAATTAACATCTTGAATTTCGTTCATGAAAGAAACAAAATCACTTTGATCTGATCCTTTCAAATCGTTCATTTCATATCCATATGGGTTACTCATTTTCGTCGAAGTTCTTCTATATGGTACTCAAAATATTCAATTACTTGAAAATAACTTCAACTTTTTAATTATTTATAAATTTTTCAAATGTCAAAAAATTATAAGCCTTCGTCAAAAAAAAAAAATGTCGATGATTCCTTTCTATTAATATCTTCTGATTTTTCTAGGAGGGTATTATCTAATGGTATTTGTACTCTAAAAGAACCTTGTTTATTATGGATCTTTTTTAATTCCCTGGAATTTATGACAATTAAAGCCTTTTAAATTGATTGTTTTTAACGGGAAGTTTGAGTGATGAAAAAAAAATCGTGTTTCACAAAAAGGGAAAAATGGGTGCGAATTTTGACGATACTGTATTAACTGAAAAAAACAAAATCTACACGATTTATTTCATTAATTGGTCCCATTGTAATTGACGTATAGTGTATTTAGCCCAAGGTTATCATAAACTTAACGTTTTCTATTATCTTTTCCATTGAAATTCGTTAACTTTAAGTTTTCTAAAAGAAAGCCGCTTCTAAGTAGGCTGTAACTCAGATTGAGATATTGCTATTGAGATCTTGACAGGTTGTGCCTGAGTAACTTAGACCGTTGAGAAGCTCAAACGTTGAGAAGCTGAAACGCTGAGAAGCTGAAACGCTGAGGTAAAACGCTGAGGTGAAACGGTGAGACGCTAATAAGCTGATAAGATGATCTTTGAAACACCCAAGCATCAAGTAGCTGGACACGATGGTAGTCTTATCGCAAAAGGCTTATATGCTAAATTGTCTACAGATCAAGAATCAGAGTTCTATACTCATGTTCTTGAAAAAGATCAAGTATCTTCAAATGAATATCTCGGTGATAAACTAAGTAATTGGATTCCTACTTACTATGGCACCTTACTCCAAAATCAATTAAATGAACCTTTGGAAAATATTCAAGATTTGCATAAAATTAAACCTGCAAAAGATTTCAACATCAAAGGATTAACTCCAACTGAGAAAAAATATATATTGATGAACAATTTATATGAAGATTTATCTAATCCAAGTATATTGGACATAAAATTAGGTAAGGTCTTAACTGATGAGTCTGCTAGTCCCGAGAAAGTAGAAAGACTAAAGAAAGTTAGTGAATCGACTACTAGCTCGTCTTTATCCTTCAGAATTTGTGGACTTAAATTATTCCATAATGGTAAAATCCCTGAATTCAACTTGTCAAACTTTGATAAATCCACAATGCTGCTTGAAGATGGCTATTTGAAATTCAATAAAGTTTTCGGTAAGCAATTGAAAGTTGAAGATATCAAACCTGTACTCAAATTGTTTATTTCCAATTGCGTCCCCAATGAAGTTCAATTTCACTATCTTTCACAATTCCACAAGAGATTACAATTATTATACAATTGCTTGCTAGATTATGAAATCAGAATTATTTCTGGTTCTTTACTCTTCATGATTGAAAATAATCCTACAATTCTAGCCAGAGCAAAGGATTCATTGGAAGATTATGATCCATTAGTACAAGACTTCGACTGGGAAGACCAAGATGATGATGATGATGATGATGATGATGATGATGATGATGATGATAACAACAACGGAGATGACGATGACGATGTTGAAATTGAAAATTTAATTACTAAACCAATCAAAAAGTTATCATCTCTTCATTTAATAGATTTTGCTCATGCAAAATTTGTACCTGGGCAGGGTCCTGATGACAACATACTAGAGGGTATTGAGAATTTAATAGGAATTTTTGAATCTCTACTAGACGATTTATGAGCATGTATTAATATACAAATAATTACTTGATTAAGTCATTTATTCTAAAATTTTGGTGATTTTACCGATTGCTATAGTTACACCTTGGTCTCTTAATGTGAATCTACCTAATTGTTGGTAATCAGCATATCTTTCGGCACAAATTGGAGCAGAAACTTCCAATACTGCAATAACTTTCATTCCTTTCTTAGCAAATGCAGGTGGTTTCTTCGATTTTCTATTTGTTCCTTTTTCCAATTTATGTTTCAATTCGACGAATTTAACTTCTTCGATGGCATTATGAACATGCATAACACATGAATAACCGTTTGATAAGATTGACTTCAATTCGACGATGGCGACTTGTGCTTCAAATTTAGTGATTGTTTTGACTGGCTTGTCCATTGAAGTTAAAACATAACCTGGTTGAACTTCTTCTTCTTCTACACCCTTAATCTTCAATCTAACTTGTTCACCACTAAAAGCTTGATCACATTCTTGTTCAGTTTCATTATAAATAGTTGTGACGTCAATTTTAACTTTAGTTGGCATTAATAATAATGATTGATTTTTCTTAATGTGACCACTTTCAATTTTACCTTCAAGGACTAAACCCATATCCTTTAATTTACCAGAAACTGGTAACATAAATGGTCCATTGATCTTTCTATCGACAGTTTTCATGTTATCTAACCATTCTAATAATGCTGGACCATCATACCATGGACAATCTTTCTTGTTGACTCTTTCTTTCAAACCGGCACCTGTGTAACCTGAAACTGGCATGAAAACAATATCTTCTTTGGCATAACCGATACCTTTCAAGTACATTCCTAATTTGGTAGTACATTCCTTGTAACGTTGTTCTGACCAACCAACAGTTGGGTCATCCATTTTATTGACAGCAACAACAATTTTGTTAACACCTTGAGTTTTGGCTAATAAAGCATGTTCTCTGGTTTGACCACCTCTTTCGAAACCAGTCTCATATTCACCCTTTCTGGCTGAAATGACCAAAATACCAACATCAGCTTGTGATGCACCACCAATCATTTCAGAAACGTACATTTTATGACCTGGGGCATCTAAAATGGTGTATCTTCTCTTTTCGGTTTCGAAATATGCTTTACCAACTTCAATGGTTTTACCATCACTTCTTTCTTCTTTATTGGTATCCATAATCCATGATAAATACCAACCTTGTCTACCAGCATCAATTGCTTCTTTTTGATACTTTTCAACAGTTCTTTTATCAACTGCGTCAGTTAAAAATAATATATTACCACCCATGGTAGATTTACCTGCATCAACGTGACCCATGAACATGATTGAAACGTGGTCTTTACCACCGAACATATCATTGACAATGTCTTCATCGATTACTTCTTCTGGTTCTTTATTTTCAACTGGTTTTAATTCTGGTTTAGATGCTGATTCCTTTGGTTTTGGAGTGGATTCTTTTGGTTTCGGAGTAGATTCTTTTGCTGCTGCCTCTGGCTTAGGAGTTTCTTCTTTTGGAGTTTCTGTAGCAGCCTCCTTTGGTTCTGATTCAACTTCTGGTTCTGGTTTAGCTTCTGTCTTTGGCTCTGCCTTTGATTCTTCTTTCTTGACAGGTTTACTGGCATTAGCTAATTTGACTGTACTACTTCCAGCTAATTTTAATGTCTTCTTTGGTTTAGCGGCTGAAGTGGAACCAGCTTGCTGTTTTTGGAAATCTGCTAATGACATACCTTGAGCTGGCTGTGCTGCTTGTGGGTTATAAGCTTGATAGGATTGCTGTGGGTTATAAGATTGGTATTGTTGTTGTGGATTATAAGATTGATATTGTTGTTGTGGATTATAAGATTGATATTGTTGTTGTGGGTTGTAGCTTTGGAATGATTGTTGAGGGTTGTAGGATTGATATTGTTGACCAGCTTGGTATCCTTGATATTGTTGGCCCCCTTGGTATTGGTTATAATTAGAGTAACCACCATATCCTGATCCTCCTGGAACAAAAGTTGATGCCGCATTTGCATTAAAGCCTGCATTTGAACCAGCTTTGGATTGATCATTGATTGAAGTGTTTTGCAACTTATCACTTAAATTATCTTGGTTTTCTGAACTCATTTTAAGCGTATTACTCTATAACCAAGTTGATTCTAATATATATTTGAAACGAAAATTTTTTCAAAGATGAGAGTGCTCACTACTGGTAATTACACTAGATATACTAATTACATATATTTTTAACATTAAAATTATATAAACAGAGTATACCCATCAAGGGCTACTCGTCATTTTAGAGACATTAGTCTTCTTGGTTGGATGCAATTTCACTAACTTTCCTTAAAGAACATCAAAAAAAAAAAGAAAAAAATCGAGAAACAAATCTAATCTCTTTTAGTATTCAATGCTATGACCTTGTCGATAATTCCCATGATAGTTTTGGTCATTCTCGTTAATCCTCTTCTTTTCTACTGTTTTTTGTCTCGTCCTTGGGCTTATCTCCATGATTTTGGTCTCCTTTATCCATTTGGGATCCTCTATTGTCTCCATGTTTTTGGGGGTGCTTATCATGATCCACATGCTCCTTATCTTTATGGTCACCATGTTCTTTATCCTTATGATCACCATGTTCCTTATCATGCTTGCCGTCTTTGTGGTGTTCTTTCTTATCAGGTAACTCATCATCATCATCATCGTCATCATTATCAACATGATCGAAGGTTGGTTTATGATGCTGATTGTTAACATATAAGTCATCATCTAATTTACCCTTGCCATGATGTTTAGCAACTTCATTATCACTAAACCAATTGTCCCACTCTGAAACCTGATAAATCACAATAATTGTCAATATCAACAAGAATACGGTGAATTTAATAACCCTTTGCTTGCCTATTTTATCGTCATTCATCTTATCATATTACATAGAAAACGATAAATCTGGATTCGACTAATGCCCTACAAATTATTCACAGTTTCTTAAATATCTCTACTACAGTGAATTCTAGCTGTTCGTTTTGTAATTGCTTGCTTTTATAACTAAGAAACGGCTATATCAGATCTCTTATATGTTTTATGAAGTCACGTAATAGAATCTCAATTTTTTTTTTGTCTCACTTTAGTCGCAAACTGTGATACTGATCAGGGGAATTATAATTTATATCAGTAAGAGTATAAAGTAACGTTTAGTATGTTTAAGGACCATCCATATACTTCAATTACTATAAAAATTGATCAACTTTGTAAGCCCAAAAATGATGAGATTGATAACACTTTAGAATTATATGTTTCAGACTTGCTTCACCTTATCAAAATTCAACCTGGATCAGGACCAAGTGAGGCTGCTAGAGCCATTAGAAAAAGAATCAAGTATGGTGATTCTGTTGATGAGCAGATTAGAGCTTTGAATATCTTAGAATTAATCATTTTGAATTCAGGTACGAAAATTGGACCTGTAATAGCCAGAGATGATAAATTGTTGGATGTCTTAAAAGGTGTAATTAATGGCTCAGGTAGAACAGGTTTAGGAACTTCCTTTGATAAGAAGGTTCAAACTAGAGCAATGCAGCTAGCAATTGGTTGGAAATCTGAGGTGGCAGAATTGGATGGCTATAAGTATCTAGCGTCACTTTGGAAGAATATTCCAAGGAAGAAAGTTCATTCAAGATCACGTTCAAGACAAATTGAGGATGATGAACCATTACATGATGCCTTTTCCGATGAAGAAGCTATTAGAAGCCCATCTCCCACAAGTCCTGCCATGAATAGAAATTCTGCTAAACCTCGTAGTCATAGAAAGACATTAGCTCCATCACGTCCAAAATCTCCAAAACCTGATTCGACATCTACTTTTGGTAAAAGAGGCAAAGATAAGAAAAAGAAAAAGAGAAGTAGAAATGGTGTAATTTATGCTGATGAGCAGTACAAAATTCCACAGATAAACTATAAGGTTGAAGCTCCTAGAATTAGAACAACTATCGCTGACTGTCACACTCATACAACCGCTTTAAATAATCTTTTGATTTCATTGCCTAGTGGTACTTCTCCATTGGATGATTCAAAAATTGGTAAGGAATTCGAGAAGTGTAAATCAATTAGACGTAAAGTCCTTAAATACTTGCAGTTTGTTGGTGTTGGTGATCCTCTGGAGAAAAAGCCAGATGTTGTTGCCATGGATGAAGAGTTTTTGGGTAGCTTGATAGTTGCCAATGAGCAATTAGTTCAAGTCTTTAAGAAATATGATTTCTTAGCTGGTTATACTGATGATAACCCTGCACCTAACTATGATGATGAAAGTAGTAGTGGAGAAAGCTATTACACAGAGTCTGATGAAGATGAAGTATATGATGATGAAATCGAATCTGTAGCTGAGGATGTGAATCGTATTAAAATTAATGAAGAAGGTTCAAGCTCAGCTAAGGTCAAATCACCTCCTCCACCAAGACCATCTAAACCACCAACTCTAACAGCACCTCATCAAACATTAAAGAGAACTGATACAAATGCAACGGCTGGTAGTGATCCCTTTGGTGATGGGAATGAACTTGGTAGTTCTGTTTATTCGTAATAATCTGCCAACCAGGTAGTCTCTACTCATAGAAAAACTATATAGCATCTTTATAGTATAATTAAATTTGATTATTATCTACGCTGCGAACTATTAAAATCTTAAAAGGTATAGTAATTATTGGAATGCAATTTTGATTGAAGGTAGTACATTGAAATAGAAGTATCAAGCCAATTAGTTGTCAAATGTCCGACCAATTAGATGAACCATATAATTCCCGGCCTCTCAAGTCCAATAAGGTTTCAAACAAAAAGTATCAACCCCAGATAAACCTGCTGATCGAATTACCATCAATAAATAAATTCAAATTAGATCATATATTAAAGCATGAATTGAAGGCTGAAACTCAGCAGGTGATTAATTCGACGTTGAATGTCACACATAATTATAGGAAGGACTTGAAAAATGAAATAAGAATAAAATTGTCAGTTGAACAGAAATTGCAAAATAAAAATATTGAAATTGCAAAGTTGATCAAAAAGTTGGAGAAAGACATCTCTCATGAGACTAAGGCGATCAGTAAGGTCTTATATTCAGTTTCGTCAGATACTGACTCGAACAATATCTTAGATAATGAAATTTCGCCGATTCTTGAAATGAGTGATGACTTGTCAAGAGACTTCAAGAGAATTACGGGAACATTGAGTAGATTGGAGAAAAAGGTATATGGAGGTCGTTCTTCTACAAATACAGGTAATATGAAGCATAAATATCCCCTTCTATTCAATTATTTCAATCCAGAACCCATCCTTAAAGATAGCCAAGAATCCAATAAAAACAAGAAACCTGAGAGAAAACTTGAGGAAGCCAAAACATCTAATGAAACAATACCACAGCATAGTATGATACCCGAAGCTAAAACTAGAAACATTAATGAAGGGGAAATGAGTGCAGAGGATTTTGAAGTTTTCATGTCGAAAACTTTAAATATTTACAGGAAACAGCAACAAGAGCGATATTCAACAGTCGATATCTTCCAGGAAGATCCTGAAGAACTACAGAATACTGAATTATTCAACAACCCTCATTTTGATAATTCATTAGCTTCATCATACCATAAGTCTGAAAATCCTGTCGATTTGCTATATATTAAACCTCAAATAAGTTCAATTGATAATTCACTTGCTGGCAAATCCCCTGCAATAGTTGATCAAACCCTACATACGTCCCATTTCAAGAAATTGAGGATTAGTGGATCGCCTATCACATCAGCACGTATTAATAAAAGTCCTTTGGATGATATTAGTTCCAAGGGGTCTGGAATACGAGGGGTTGATATATTAAAATCTTTCAGTAATGTTAACCTTGATAGCAACAACCTGTCTCCGGAAGTGACTACTGAGTCTGAAGATATCAGTGACTCGATTATATCATCAGAGTCGTCTGATTCGGATTCAAGTATTGATGAAGAAATAGATATAACTGGTAATGCAAATCACTACTATGCTTCCCTCCATAAGGATTTGAAGTTAAAAAAGAAAAGAAGAAATAAAAAAAGGTCCAAAAGAACTATCTTGTACAGTAGTTCATCACCAACGCCAAAATTCGAACCTTCACATCATACATTAAAGCCTAAAGCCTCGATTCTAAAATCTCCTAAGTGTGGTAATAGAAATATTGCTCCAAAGAAGATAGTACGTCATAGAAGAAGATCATCAACACCCAAGATTATATCACCATCTGAATCACCAAGAGCGTCACCTTCGCCGAGTCAGAGTTCAATAACAGGGAGAGAATCCCTGTTATCAAATAATTCTACAATTCGAAGCTTCCAAGCACAAGTGCCTAGGAAAACTAGTATATCAATTTCTGAGAACATACATGCATTCAATGCCAATGGTATTATCTTAGGTGAGGATAAGGATTCGTCAGAGAATGAAGTGATTGAATGGGACGGGATTCACAATGAACCTGATAGCATAAAGTCTCTTTCGAAATTGCGGTCATATGTAACATAAATTATCACTGTATTATATATTGATTAGTTAGAAAAGTAAAGATATAAAGTAAATATTGAATTAAATAAACCTAACTAGAAAAAAAAGTAATATTCATGCTCTTTTAAGAATTGAGTAATTCTACGTTAGCCAAACCCAAAAGAACCATAAAAACACAATAAAAAACACCACGAACCACAGTTTACAGCTTATTCCTGCCCTTTCACTCATTATCACCATTCTATTATATGTATTTTTCAACGTTATCTTCCCTTTTTCGAAGGAGTCAGTAATGTTTTCATTCAAATTGATGGATTTATTGATTTCAGTGCCCATTTTGACACTTAAATTTTTGATCATGGCAACCTTTTGACTCATTGTATCCAACTCTTCATTATTTTGAGATTCTAATGAAGATAAAAATGATTCATTGTGCTTTGCTGATTGACTTGAAGGTTGATCATATGGAGATCCAACCCGAATTGGCGTCTTGGTTAATCCATTAGGAGCTGAGAACAATTGAGTCCTTAAATCTCTTTGGTGTGCGCTGATATTACTCGAGTATCTTGATGTCATTTTATGAATGTTCCAGGGCTGTTTTTATTCGTCGAAACAAATATTTTCACCCGTTTAAATTTAAATGTTCTCTACTGTTTACTCGATAAGAGTGACGAGCGCTTTCGATCTTGAGAATCGACCTTTGAAACAGATCAGACAACTCTCACTTCTAAATATATCTTTGGGTTATGGTGAATGAAACGTTACAATGCTGAAGTATTCAAACTTTGTAGAATATTAAATTAAAGAAGTCCATTCGAATCGACAACAAGGTATTTACTGAAAAGAATAAGATTCAGTGGATTTGGCTTAAGTTACTCTCTTTATCTCATCGAATGCGAATCTTAACTTACTAATAAAGATAATGGCAGAGCAGGTTGAATTACAAGCACAGGAGCCACCAAGGTCTCTTGCAAATGTCAAGCATATCATACTAGTGTTATCAGGTAAGGGTGGTGTTGGTAAATCTTCAGTTACCACCCAAACGGCATTAACTTTGGTTAATAAAGGTTTTAATGTAGGGGTCTTGGATATAGACTTAACTGGTCCTTCATTACCAAGAATGTTTGGTGTTGAAAAACTGCAAGTTTTACAATCCACAAAAGGTTGGGTTCCCGTAAATGTATATGATAACGCAAAAGATGAAGTCAATAAAGAGACTGGCAAGAAACACAGGGGTAATTTATCATTAATGTCACTTGGTTTCTTACTAGGTGATAGAGGTAACTCTGTAGTGTGGAGAGGTCCAAAGAAAACAGCTATGATCAGACAATTCTTGAAAGATGTATCTTGGAATGGTGGTGACTTAAATAACCCTTTAGACTACTTAATCATCGATACTCCACCTGGGACATCTGATGAACATATCGCAATTGCTGAAGAATTGAGATGGGCTTCTCCTGTTGATGGTGCTATAATAGTAACCACTCCTCAACAAGTAGCAACAGCTGATGTACGTAAAGAAATCAATTTCTGTAAAAAAATTGAGTTAGATATATTGGGTATAGTTGAAAATATGAGTGGGTTCATATGCCCTTATTGTGCCGAATGTACAAACATATTCCTGAGTGGAGGTGGTAAGATTTTGAGTGAATCGCTAAACCTAGACTATCTAGGAAATATTCCAATAGCTCCAAAGTTTGTTGAATTAATAGAAATGCAAGATAATGAAGAAAATGATGGTAAGAAAAAGTTGATAGATTTATATGATGAATCAGAGTTAAAACCTATCTTGAGTGATATGGTAGATAAGATATTAGCTAAAGATTTACCCTCACGTTTATAGTTGAGAAGTCTTGTTTAAAGTTAGGCAGTTTCAGTAGAAGGAAATTGTTTATTTTTATATGTTTATAGAGGAATCATGAAAGTTTATTTTCGTTTAATTTATACCATTTGCTTTTTTCCATTTGGTAATACGCCTCTTCAAATCACCAGCACTTTGTTGGAAAATGTTAAGTTTTTTGTCCCATTTCATTTTGTCATAATCATCACCATATTTTTCATACAAATCTTTTAACCAATCGTTTTCTCTTTCACTTTGGTGTCTTTCTTTCACTATGCTTGCATTTTTTATAGCTTGTTGCTCTAATTGTGAAATGATATTCTTAGAATCATCTTCAGGGACTGAATCTTCATCAGTAGCTTTCATGGTACCATAGATAACTTTTAAAACCTCTTGAGTTTTTGGGTCTCTGATGATTCTTGCTTCACCTTCAGGTATCCTTGCTGGGTCTTCAGTTTGTTCGATTTCTTCGATTGTTGGATTTTCTGTTGCTTCTCTATGCTTTTCGCTCCATTTAACAATCTTTCTCTCTTGTCCCCCTGCAATATTTCCAAGCTTTGAGGTTAATCCTAATTTTTTATAATTCTGTTTTAATGTTAAAGAAGGGTCCCAATTTGCTTCAATAATAGGATTAGAATGAATTTTGATATTTCTCTTCTTATCCTTAAGTCTTCTGGTGTTCTTCCTTACGGAAGACCTTGCCATCTTCCTCTTTCTGACCGATGTCATCTTATCCTTTTAGTATTATATTTTTTTTCAAAATTGATGAGATGAGAAGAGTGAGAATTCTGTATATAAGAAACAGTCAGATCAGATATAATACAATCGAAAAATCATACAATCATAAAATAAATAGAGTTTTAGAATGAAATGCTTATAAGTAATGTTCCCAACACGATCTTGAATACATATATTCATGAATAAATCACTCAATTTTCTTATTCCACTCATTTCAACTCTTTTTTCCAAACTTTTCTAGGTTTAACATAGATGAAATCAGCTTTCCCGTTTAATCAGCAATTGCTTCAACTTTTTCAGCTTCCCCTGATTCTTCTCCTTCTCCTCTTCCTTTTCCACCTCTTCCTCTACCTCTACCTCTTCCTCTGAATGCACCTCTTCCCCCTCTAATTGAACCTCTGCCTCTTCCTCTGCCGCTGCCTCTGAATGAGCCTCTTGATCCACCTCTTCCTCTACCTCTGAAGGAACCTCTTGTACTTGACATTCTAGGTAAATTGGTCCTCTTTGCAATAACTTTTAACTCTCTTCCTCTGAATTCTTTTCCGTTCAATTCACTGATTGCTTTTTCAGCATTCTCCAGGCTTTCAAATTCGACGTATGCGTATCCTTTTGGCAAGCCTGTGAATCTATCGAACAAAATAGTTATTCTTTCGATTACACCAGCAGGGTTGAAAAAAGTTTCCAATTGTTCTGGAGTTGATTTGAAGTCTACATTACCAACATAGACTGATCTACTATCGACTTCCTTTTGTGCTTCTAATTGCTTAGCACGCTCTTCCTCAGTTTCAGCTTCTTCCGTAGATGGTTCAGTTGTTTCAGCAATTACAGTTTCAGTTTCAGTAACTTCAACTGGAATCTGTTCAATCTCTTTTGCTTCAACTATATCACTCATATTTTTCTCGTTATTTTCCAATTTCTTTACTTGATGGCTTCCGTTAAGATTTCAACTACTGATATGTATCGTAAATTTGAAATTTAGATTGTACGATTTAATTTTACCTCAATTCTTATCCGTTATGTTCAATTATATTGATTGGCTGGCTATCTGATCTCCACACCGCTTCGAATGTGTGATATACTTATCAAGTGCTAGATATATAGCAGTTCAGACTCTGTATTTCAATTAATATAGACTGATGTAGATTTTTTTCAACACTTTTTGTTGATGAAACAAGCGACATAGTGTCGCGATATGATTGCAAAAAACAAGTTTGATGTAATAATAAATTTATAGATAAAGAGGGCTAAAACTAAGAAAAAAAAACTATATATCTCACTTAATAAATAATTATGCTTCAACAAAAGCTCTATAGGAAGTAAAAGGCTTGTCAGTTGATTTAGAAATCAATTCAACTTCAGTGTCTGGTCCAATAAAGTAGACAAATCCAGTTTCAAATGGTTTTTCTTCTTCACCTTTAATTTTGATTGAACCTGATCCTTCAGTACATATTATGATTGATGGACCATCGAATTGGTCAAAGCTTTGGACTTTACCTTCAGTCTTATCAAAGATGGTTTGTAAGACAGCAAATTCTGCAATAGGTGGGTCATATAAGACAGATTTTGCATCACCGTGAGATTTTTTGAATGATAACAATGGCATTTTTTGTTTTTCAACTGAATCATAAGAGTATGTTAACATTTCAACTAAATTCTTAACATCCTTGAATTTAGGAGTAAAACCAGCTCTAACAACATTATCAGAAGCAGCCATACACTCAATAATATCACCACTAATATAAGCGTGAGGATCTTTGGCTTGTAAAAACATAGCTTCACCAGGGGATAAAATAACATGGTTTAATAATAAACAACCACAGAATAAACCAATATCATTTGGAAATTGTTTATTTAATCTTTGGATTAATTCAGGTAAGGTTGATGAAATCGCAGAGAAAATTTCAGGTTGAGTTTCAGCTCTTTTAACTAAAGATTCAGCCTTTTTAGCAATAACTGATTCATCAGTATTCATTAATTTACCAAAAACTTTTTGTAATAATAATCTGTTAGATTTATCATCTTCTGAGAGTAATTCAGCATTTGGTTTAATACCTGATGCGAATTCTTTAACTAAATCTTCACCGATAATTTCATTTAATTCTGGAACAGTTTGTAAAGTTTTAGATAATTCTTCTAATGGTTTAAAACCACAGAAACCTTCGAAAGAAGTAACAGCAATAGCCATCTCAGGCTTATGGTTGTCATCTGGATAGTTCTTTGGATCGGCTGCGTGTAATTGAGCACCTAATTTTTTATCAGGATGAGCTTGAATTGATAAAACTTTCTCAATAGATAAAACTTTAAATAAAAATGGTAATTCTTTTTCACTACCAAATTTAGAAATGATATCTTTATGTAAACAACCATTTGGATTAGAAGCAACTAACTCTCTTAAAGTTTTACCATCTTTGTCACCTGAATCGACTAATTTAGATGGAACTGATGGATGGGTACCCATCCATAATTCAGCATATGGTTTAGTTTCATCAACTTTGGTATTAGGGTTGGATTTTGCAGCAAATTGGGCAACTGCTGATGATGATCCAATTTTACCCCAGTCATAGTTTTGGTATCCACAATCGAGTCTATATAATGACATTTTCTTCAAATAAATTACTTTAGCTTTAGTATTCTCTTCGATAAAAGATAGTATCGACACTCGAATTTTTCGAATTTTTTTTTCCATCATAACAAAAACGCCAGTCGTGGAATTCAACGTGTTCCTTATTATAAATTTTCAAAGAATCATACATTATTGGATAACCTTCACCTATTTACAATAATACTATTTGAATTATATTTGGTCTCCTTGATTTCAATAAGAGATCTATAATAGTAAAGAGCTTAAGATTTTAGTAACTTGATGTTTACTTGATGCGATAACCTTAATGTCAATCTAGATCTTGTACTATCAGTGGTCTGACAGAATTTAACCAAAAAAAGCTTACAAAAGCAGCGATGCTCAAGATATGATAAAACATCTCTTTTGTATACCGAATAAGAAGTTCTGTATGCTCTTACAGACTCCCTCTGTTCGATCTGGGGTGGTCAATGTTGATGTAGATATCACCATACCTGTCAAATAAACTTCGCGGGATGAATGAATGGATTGATACAACTACTGGAAATCGAATTTCCACATCAGCACAGCTCCTTGATTCTAAATCTATTCAAATCAAAGGAAATTCTACCATTGAGCCTAATGTTTTACTAAAAGGTGATGTAAAGTTGGCTCAACAAGGTAGCTCTATAATAATAGGTAAGTATTGTTATTTAGCGAATGGTTGTGAAATAGTTCCACCTCCAATCAATCCGACTGATGAAGTCCATCAACAATTCAAGATGGGATCCTACACCATCATAGGTCCAAACTGTAAAATAGGAGCTGCTGCTATAGGTAATAGAGTTTTTGTAGAACCAGATTGTATAATTGGTGAATTGTCAATCATTTACGATTGTTGCATAATACGAAAAGGCTGTATCATACCACCAAAAATGATTATTCCGCCCTTTAGTGAGGTTAGTGGACAACCTGGTAAGAACTTCTTAATTAAAGAAATCAGTAGCAGCTACAAGAAATCTATTGAAATGGAAGCAAAAGAATTGCAAATCTTGGGTTATTATAAAAGTTAAAAGTACATCGAATTTAATTTTTATTAAAATATTTATAGCATTAATTTATAGCATCATATTTTGGGTCAGTAAGAATAATCAATCCTTTTTACCAAAATTACCTATTATTCCTTCGCCTTCCTCTTTTCTTCTTCTTAACTTATTAACTAACTTAACAGCCAAATAAAGTGCACATATTAAGAAAACATAACCAAAGAAGCCTCTCTCATGGACAGTATCCATGAATCTTAATGTTGAAAAGTATGGACTTCCAACTAAATGCTGTTTAATCGAGACCTTTGTCTCAACTGATTTAGGATCTAATAAATACTTAAGAACATTCCTCATTTTATATGGATCATTTCTTAAGACTTTACCCTGTATGTCCTGGTCATAATAGAACTTATTATCTTTAGTCACGATTATTGAGTCTCCTGGAACGTAGTTTCTGCTATCTATATTCCAGCCATTGTGGTTTGCAAAATCTGGATTATTTGCTAAATCTACAAATGTGAATAAAACATCATTATTATCGAATAAATGTGGAACTTCTTCTCTCATTTCTTTGATGATCTCTACACTATTAGCGTTCTGCCTTTTCAATTCTTCTGCTCTTTCTGCTTTGGCTCCACGCTTCTCAAGAATATCATCGAAATAGTATTCATTCTTTATTTGGTGATATTCGTGAGCTATCAAAGACATATTGTATAATGATTCGTCGGTGAACTTAGCATTACTTGAATCAATGAACGTAACCACCACTTTATCATTGTAAGATTTCATTTCTTCGTCAAAGTAATGTGCAAATAATTCATCGGTTAATTCTTGATACAAAGGAAACTGGTTTTTCTTAATGAAATCTATGACTTTTTTCTCGTTTCTGATATCTTCGGGAGCAAAACTTTGATAGACGTTGGTAAATAATGCGTTTTCTTTAATGATGAAAATAGTTGGTTTGGTGGTTAATGTTGTTGCTAAATACATAGCTTTATTGAATTGCCTTTTTGGTTCATTCTTATCATAGTTGATGTAATCTAGTATGTTACCAGCTTGTGCATTTAAGGCACCTTCAAATTTATTACTTTTTGCTGAATACAATTTTAGGTTGAATGGTGAATAAGTAACAAAATCAAGAATATATGGCAAGATACTTCTATCCTCTTCGGTAGCAGTTTGAGCGTCATGGTAGAAAACAATAGAGACTTTATTTGCTAATGGATAATACTGGTTTAATGGCTCTTGGGGTAAACTCTTTCTAAAATCCATTATTTCAGACAAAGTCTTAGCTGAAACGTTCTCATATTGAGAGTTTTCAAACAAACGTAAAGCAAAATCCTTCAATGCTTCTAACGTTAACAACCCTTTGTATTCAAACCTAATTTTCCCTGCATTCTTTGGTAAGAACATCACAAATTTTGGTTGAGGGTTACGGCTTGGATTAGTCAACCTTTCAAACCCAAATTCTTCACACAATTCTGGGTATGTAACACAGCTAAAATGATTTGTGCCAACGGTAGTCAATATTTGATTTGATAATTTGTCCCAAATCCTCTTGTTATCCATACAATCATAGCACGATTTACTAAATTCATTTTTGCCTGACCTTTCACTCGAGGACCATTCCTTTTCCGTGCCTGGATAAAGCATAACAAATTCTGGTTGTGTAGCTTTTCCGGTGATCAATTCCATCATTCTATTTAAATTGATCTGCTTTGAAGAACTGGGTAAATCAATTGATCCATTATCATATTCTGCAACTGCATTTCTAATGAATTTCTTGAAATTCTCTGGAGATCTGATTAAAGCCCTAGGATAATTAGAAACTAATTTCAGCTTTCCTGTTTTCTGATTAGTCTCTTTATCGTGAACTGGAGCATAGATTCTCAAACTTGGGTAACCAAAGACTTCCTCTCTTTCACATAAATCTCCACTTTCAACACAGTTAACTTGTCTCATTTGAACATTCATCTTCTTTAATTCAAGATGGAACTCTTTGTATGCCTGTTCCCATTTTGGCGCAAGTTGTTTACAGTGACTACAATAAGGTGAAAAAAATTCCACAAAGGATAGGTGTTCACTTGTAACTTTATCGAAGTCTTTCATGGTCAAAGGCTCAGGTAACTCCACTTGTTTGGAAGCATGCCTTTGTGTATCTCTACTATTCAAGCCATCCCCTTGACTACGCTTCAAATCTGATAATGCATGTACCAATATTGGTAACCAGATCCAAATGAGGAACTTCATGTTGATCTACGTTAAGGTTTAAGCTTCGCGAATATTTTACATCTATTTATGCTATGAATATATAATATGATAAAGAATGGATATGCAATAAAACAGTGCTTCTGTAAGCAATCTATGATAACTTTGTTTCTAATTATCTAAAAATATGACTGAAATATTCATGTTTTTGAAAAACTAGGAATATCTTGAATGCCCGCTGATTTCCAATAAGTAGGTTTTGAAATACTCAAAACTAACTAATGTAACAGCACTTGCGGGAATGGTCCTCATTAAATTGACCCCATAACCCGCATAAAACCCTCTAATACCTTCTTTTCTGTATATTGCTTTAGCTATGTCGATAAAGCCCTCATCTTTCGTTCCATGATGCGGTAAATGTTGCATTTGTAATCTTGTTCTTAAAATTTCATGTGGATATGTGATTGTACTTGCAGTCATCTTTGACAAAGTTGATGCTAATAATAATTTGGTCAAAATGCCCTTTTCACCAATACTTGTGTTTGGATCGCTATCTATATTACAATGGAAAAGATCTTTTAATTTCTCATATACTGGGAAATGAATACCAACATGAAGTAAGCCAAACAATGTAGGAGTCAATCCACTATAAAATACTTTGAGTCCCTCTTCCTTATACATTTTCAAGAATGCATCTATCGTACCATTGTAATAAGTTTGTTGAAATTGGTTCAATCCTGTACTACTTTTATTACTTTGAATCATCAATCTAGTCTTAACAACCCATATTGGATTGACCGCAATTGATGATGCCAACCCTGCAGTAATTGCACTGCAAAAATGGTCAAGGGATTCTTTTTCTATATTAAAATTTTTTCTTAAGAATGATGGATAAAATCTTTTTGCTTTTTCATATACTGCAAAATAAATGGTCCACGTAGGTAAATAACCTATAGTAATAGGTACTAATCCTCTATATAGCCCCTTTGGGCCCTCATTCCTAATTATTAATTTAAAAGTCTTTAAGTAACTGGTTGCTCTATTGGTCCCTTGAGCTTGTGCTCTTGTTTTAATCACGTCTAATGGACATACCACTACACCAGCTAAAAACCCAGAAGCCGCCCCTGATATCATGACTAGTTGATTAGCAGACAAGTTCTTGATTATGTTGGGAGGTGTATAATCGCCTAGAATTGGAATTCTGTGTTTGATGGGAAAATTATCCTTAGTTGATTGGCGGAATTCAAGCTCCTCTCCTTGAACAGTATCTGAAAAATCTTTGTCTTTCTCAGCTTTTCGTATCTTTTCTGACATGACTTTTCATTTATTTGTTCGATGACTCTGTTTAGTTATTTACTTTCAAAATATTTGGTTTGTGATTCTGAGGTCCGGATAAGTTCGCTTATTTAAATTTTTCGAGATTGATGAGATTCAAAGTCTTTTATGTGTAAGTAGTATGTGCAATAAAATTGTGAATTCCGACTATAAGTGAGCTATATTCTGAATTATAAAGGACAATTAAAATTATCACCAACTCGATCAAAGTCCTTCAGATGAGAATTATGCTTTTCCAGTGATTAATAGATTCGCATTTTTTTTTCAGCTAGGAATTGATTTATAAAGTTGAAAATGGTAAAATTTGCTTTAAGATTGAACGCTGAATTGACTAATGTTACTGATTTAAAACCCAGTGACACGCCAGACTCACCATTCGAATATACATTTATAATTGAATGCACAAACTGTAGAGAAGAGCATCCAAAGCCTGTTACAATCAATAGATTTGAATCTCATGAGATAACAGGCTCAAGGGGTGAGTCCAACTTCGTCTTCAGATGTAAAGCATGTAAAAGTGAACATTCAGCGTCATTGGTTAGAACTGATGATGTTTTTACTCCAGATAATAATGGTAAAAGCATTGATCTCTTGGTCATCGATGCTAGAGGTATAGAATTTAAAAAATTTTTACCAATTGGTGGATTTGAATGTAATGGATTGGAATCTAATGCCAAATTTAATGATATTGAACTTAACGAGGATGAATGGTATGAGTATGATGATGATGCAGGAGTTGAAGTAAGTATAACTGATGTCAAATGGTCTTTAGATAGAGTGTAATACAAAAGTTGACTGATCTTTTCTCTCAAAAAAAAATCTCTATAGTAGAGCTTCTATTCCAAATAATAGCATATCTTTTACGAAAGCAAGGTTTCTTCGTAATGGTTGTATGTAGTCTATCGTGCTTTAGCCTCTCGAACTAATGGATTAGTCTTATCGAATCCACACTCCGACCTGGCGTCGCTTCTTATTTCCAGGTGACTAATCTCGGTTTAAGATTATCACCGAATGTGACTCTGAGATTGCAAAGAAAAAAACACACTGGAGTAGATAAGACTTGATTCATTGTTAAGAAGATGGAATAATATAAAAGGATGGGAAGTTCCTTAGTTTTTCTACAACAATAATGAGAACTACATTACTTAAGATAAAAGCAGATTTGCAAAATTGTACTGATTTAGAACCACTTGATCATGAGGATTATCCTCATGATTATGGAATCAAGTTTCGTTGTAAAAAGTGTCGCTTCCCACATCCAAAAGAAGTTTTGATTAATAGATTTGATCGTATCCCAGTGAAAGTTGGTAAATTTATTAATAGAGTTGCAAATTTCACAACACAATGCAAAGATTGTCTTCTTCCTATATTCATTATCATCACCAAACCAGATAGGGCTTTCACAAAAGATGATAATTCATTTGTACCAATAATAGAAATACATTGTCATGGGTGTGATATCCTAGAATATGTTATAGAAGACCAATACCAATGTAAAACTGAATCCGGAACTATCGTTGAAGAGGTAGATTTGAGAAGAGGTGAATGGTCTGAGTTTGATGAGGCGAATAATGTACCATTGGTGATCACAGACTTCAAGTATGAATTGGAAGATTTAAATGGAAATTCTGCAGTTACCTCGCTATAATGTTTGATTGATTTAGAGGACCTTTACAGATATCCGTATAAAAAAACTTAAAAAAATATATATATACACTAGAATTGTTATCTAGCTCTATTACTTTCCTTGCTTTCTATCAACATAAACACTTACCTCGCAGCAAATCATTGTTCGAATACGTATGATATTATCATTTATGGGCAACTTCTTTCATTTATTATATTTGATTTGCAACCAATCCTGTATATAATGGACCCTTCGTTTTTTGCAACCAGGACACTTCGGTTGTTAAACTTTTAAAAGGATCGCAATCCTTTGCTATTGTAAAAATCTTAGTTTATGTCAATTGCTGATTCCCTAAGTCAACCTACAAGAGATAAATTAGATATGTCAGATAAAAAGATTCAATTGTTTTCACCAGAGTATTACCTTGCTTGTACAATTGGTGGTATTGTCGCTTGTGGTCCTACTCATTCCGCTGTTACTCCATTGGATTTAGTTAAATGTAGAAGACAGGTTGACTCTTCCATATATACATCGAATATTCAAGGATGGAAGAAAATATTAAAGACTCAAGGAGATTCAATTTTCACCGGTTTTGGTGCAACATTCATTGGTTATTCGTTTCAAGGTGCCGGTAAATATGGTTTCTATGAATTCTTCAAAAAAACTTACAGTGATTTAGTTGGTGAAGAATATGCCAATAAATACAAAACTGGTATCTATTTAGCAGGTGCTGCTTCTGCTGAATTTTTAGCTGATATTGCATTATGTCCCTTCGAAACTATAAAAGTTAAAACTCAAACTACAATTCCTCCTTATGCTACTTCAGTTGTTGATGGTTGGAAAAAAATAACTGTCACTGAAGGAATTGCTGGTTTATATAAAGGATTGGCTCCTTTATGGATGAGACAAATCCCTTACACAATGGTTAAATTTGCAAGTTTTGAAAAAACAGTTGAAGAAATTTATAAATATTTAGGTAAACCAGTAAGCTCATACACTCCTTTACAACAAACTGGGGTTTCCTTTTTAGGTGGTTATATTGCAGGTATTTTCTGTGCCATTGTGTCTCATCCTGCTGATGTTATGGTTTCAAAGATCAATTCCGACAAAAAAGCTACTGAATCAGTAGGTCAAGCAGTTCTGAGAATTTACAGTAAAATTGGATTTGGTGGTTTATGGAATGGTTTACCAGTAAGAATCGCAATGGTTGGTACCTTAACCGGTTTCCAATGGTTGATTTATGATTCTTTCAAAGTCTATGTTGGTTTACCAACTACTGGAGGTCATTAAATAGTTTTATCTTTAGAGTAGAATATTATGTATTAATTTATTTCCAGACATTTTTAAATAAATCGTCATCTAAATCTGTTTTGATCGTATTTGTAGATTTCCATTGATCTGACCATTCATTGTTCCAATTATTAATTGTTGAACTAGAATTATTTATAGTATTTGGGTTGGTTGTATTAATCGAATTATTTGCGCTATTGGAATTCGATGTGTTATTAGAATTGGAATAAGTTGATGCCATATTAGATGTAAAATCTAAACCTTGTAATGAATTTGATAATGCATTAACCGAATTTGATTGAGAATTGAATGAGTTTGGCTGTGAATTAAGTTGAGGTTGTGATTGAACAGAACTCGTTTGTTGGGGTCTTTGGATTGGTTGAATGAAGCTTGAATTCGAAGATGATGGAGATGAATACAATGACAAAATTGATTTTTTCAAGTCAGGGCGACCATTATTGCTGCCAGTATTTTGAGCAGCTGGTATATTTGGTAACGATTTAGTTGGCAGGTTTGAGGATGTATTATTAACTATAGGAGCTTTTTTCAAGGTTGGAGTCGAAGCGGATGTAAAAGAACCAAAATCATCATCCAACAAATTTGCAGTTGGAGTTGGAGTTGATTTAATTGAATTTGCTGTTGAACTCAGTGTAGAATTTGGTATGGAATTTACAGTCGAAGTTGAAACTGAAGTTGATTTCAATAAATCATGTTGAACTGGTTTAGATGAACTTAATTTCATTGGATCTGGAACTGTACTAGATGCAACCCATTTTTTCATATCGTATTTGGTACGAATAAAATTTTCAATCTTCAGTTGATCTGGAATATAACCAGAAGGCAATTTCGATTCCCAATACAAGTTACACTTTTCGTTACCCCATTTGACCATTGATTCAACTTGCTCATCAGTCCATGCATCTAAATCGACTGATTTGACTTTAGAGATGTGGACACCCATACTCCTATGAATCCCTGAACATCTGATACAGATGAAACACCCTAAATTCCAAGACGCCCATCTTGGATGTGCAGTGGTCTTACAGTCAACACAAACCTTATTGGGTTCTTCCTTCAATAACTGCTTTAATATCTGTTTGTGTCTCTCTGAATGAGTCTTCTTCGATGATGGTAATGCAGTTCTTGAACTCATATTTTAGAATGATAGTCTGGATCAAAATCGTCGATCTTTTTGCTCGTTCTCACTATCAAACAGTGAGAAAAATTTATTGTTCATTTATATTTATTCAAGAAGCTACACACACTCAAGCAAGCAACTATTAAACGATTTAATGATATTTATATAGCATAGAAAGAACTTACATAGGAATCCGAAGATATTATTTAAATTTTTACCCCCTAGCATAGAAGAAACTTACACAAATAAACATGGTAATCAACGTTGAAAAAGCTTGGAAACCGCAGGTGTTCACTTTAGATGATGTTAAATCACATTCGACCCCAGATGATATATGGATAATAGTATATAATAAAGTATATGATGTTACAAACTTCATAAAAGACGAATTACACCCAGGTGGTGCAGAAGTTATACTAGAATGTGGTGGTTTAGATGCCACAGAGGCATTTGATGATGTTGGACATTCAAATGATGCAAGTGAAATGTTAATACCTTATTATATTGGTGATATTCTCCCAACCCAGCAAAAACAGTATAATTCAGTAAGACAATTATTGTTCCAAGCTGAAATGAAAATGAAAAGGCTAAAGCAAGAAAAAATTAATAGAGCAAAAGAACACAAAAGACAGAAAAGAATAAAGAATATCATGGAAAATTTGACTATTTTCCTATTAATATTACTTGCATTAGGTACTATACTATTTTACTTCATCTTACAAACTTTCAAAAGGAATTATTATTCAGGAAACCTTTAATATATATTAGTTCGGTAGGCTTTAGACTTTCCTTCCCTCTCCCGATTTAATCTGATTAGTTAAATTGAATGTGATCAAGCTCGATTGTTTAATTACTTTACAATTAAACCTCTAAAGTGGTAGCTGTACATGAAACCCCAAGAGGACAACTCTTTGATTTACTGTGTATAACTCCCTTATTAGATTTGTTTCTCATTAAGAGTTGTAAAATTAATAGTAGCAAAAAAAAATAAAGCCCAACGCGGGGCTCGAACCCGCAACCTTTTGATAACTCGAGAGAAACTCCTTAAGAGTCAAATGCTCTACCGATTGAGCTAGCCAGGCTTCTTGTTGGATAAAAAGTTTTTTGCATCCTTTATGAAGCAGCTTGCTCGAAATTTTTTTCTTTATTATTTAATATTTGCTCTTAAACTAATTCAATGAATTGAATTAGCCAAATAAGACTCACTTTGCCAGTTTGATTATATAGATGTTCTTTAATCCAAACTTTCATTTCAATATTCTTGAGTCTAAATATAGCACTTTTACTTTTTTTTGGGTAATCACATGATTGGCCTAAACTCCTTAAATTATAAAGTTAATAATTATTCCCTGAAGTGGCTAAGATACCGTAAAATATATCGACGTATTGGTTATAGTTGAAAGAGTTTATAAGAAAAAATTTCTGTAGGCTTATTGTAATGATAAATAATATTTAAATTCTAACTTCTTCTGCAGATCCCAGATTTGAGGAGTTTAGACCATCTAGAGTTCAATTATAAATAAACTTTAATCATCAAATGACATATATTATTATACATTTAAATACATCTAATCATTTTTCTCTAATAACTTTGCAATCTCTGCATCATCGAAGATGTTAGTGCTGGATTGGAGACTTTGAGCTAAAACCATTAATGATTGATTTGAAAAATTTGGATCTTTTCTAATTTCATTCAACTGGTCACCAAATTTTTGTGTCATTAGTTGTAAAAACTTTTTATCTAGCTCTTCTCTATCCTTATAATGCTTATTCACTATCCTATTACTTTCTTTATGTGATTCAATATCATAACCAGATGATTTGGGGTTTTTAAATGGTACTTGAGTTAATCTTGCTAAAATGGCTGCATTCAATTCTTCTGTCTCGTTTTGATTGTTAAGCTTTTCCTCTGCCAATGAGCTACTACGTTCCATTGTAGGGTTCCTGTTATCAACTATGGAATTTGGGGTAGAATCTATATTCATACTCCCATCTTCCTCATCTGAAGAGGATGAGCTTGACTCGTCTGAAGAAACCTCAGTCCTTCTCTTCTTCCTTTTCCTTGATACTTTTTTATCTTGGTTTAACTGTGCATTGGATTCACCAAGTGACATAATGTGAGGGTCTAGTCTTATTTGGTTGTTATAATATATTTAGGGAATGCCAAAAAATTTTATATATATAATTTTTTTTTTTTTTTAGTGAGATTAAAATATTGAGATAGGAACAAAAATCGCCATAGCCAAAAACATTAACCATTACTAGAGGGGAACAAGAAACGAATTCTAGAACTATATATTTACTTCTTTTGACGTTTGTCGGCACCTTCTTTAGATTTTGGTTTCCTCTTTTTAACCATTGACGTAAGATCATTAACGTTTGTTGATGATGATGGAGCTGTAGCTTGACTTGATGGTCCCGCAACACCTGAGAGTGCATTGATTAATTCACTTCCTTTTGAGCTACCTAATATTCCTTCTAACATATCTTGCTTTTGTTTGTTGATTACCTCTTCTGCATTGTTTTCGATCTCATCAATTCTGTCTTGTAAACTTTGAATTATTTCGTCATTGTCTTTCTTTTTGTCGGGATTTTTAGCCGTATCGTTCTTAATAATTTTTATAGCCTGCTTGATGTGATCTCTTGCCTTATCTTTTGCTTCATCATCATCAATGCAGAATTCTAAAGCTAAAGAAAGTTTAAAATGTGACTCACCTACTAAAGACGAAGATTCTGGATCATACAATTCTTTTCTCATCTCTAAGCATCTTTCTAAATCATTTGCAGCTTGTTGGAAATGTTCAGATTCTAATGAGACTTCCCCTAATAGATCATAAACTTCTGATAACAGCTTTAAGGCTTTCACGTAAACATGTGTACTATCCTCTTTATCTGATTTGAGATATGGAGTTTGTAACTCTGATTTTAATGCTTTATTATCTTCGAGCCTTTCTTCGTATATACCTCTTGAAATCTCTAGCATTTCCCAGGCTAATTCCATATCGGTCTTATCTTGTACTTCCTCATTATCGCTCTCTTCTTGTTGTTGTTGTGGTTCTTCTCCTGCTTCTTCTTCTTCTTCCTCTTCTTCTTCTACAGCTGATGCTTCTTCTCCTTCCTCATCGCCCTCTTCTTCTACGTCTTGTTCGAATTCTTCTGCTGCTAAATCATTAAATTGGAAATTTCCTTCTTCATCCTTATCCTGGCTCTTAGCTTCTTCGATTTTTTCACTGGTTATTTCTTGACCTCCTAGAACGTCAGATTGACTAACACCACTTTCATATAAAGCCTTACCATATAATAAGAACAAATCGGGGTCAATTTCCCCTGTTTCTTCTTGATGTAAACCACAGGCATTACCATAAGTTTCAACAGCTTTTTCGTACTCCTTTTCTGCTAAATACTTAGCTCCTGATCTGATCTTCTTCTCAACTTCTTCTGAATACATCTTAGGTCAATATATAAAAACGCGTAGCTTTCGATTTCGATGATGTTAATTGATGATAATAACAAAACGAATTTTACAAATAAATACTTCGCTGTACAACTAACCAGCTGATGCTTGAGCCCTACTTGTTTTTTATTCTTTCCGAATCTGCTAATTGGAGGATTTTCGTTTCTGACTGTGATTTATTCCAAAACCTGGGATATTTCAGTCGTGTGCTTCTCTAAGTAGCTTTGTTTTTGAGAAAAGATCATTTTCATTTAATCTATGGATTATGAATAGTTCAAATTCAACACCCAAGAAATCGTTAAGGAGGAAACCACCTCCATTGTATGACAGCCGACCAGATGAATCCCCCTTTTTCCATTCAAAAGATTCTTTTCCTCCCAATCCTAATAGGCCTCACCCAATCCCTAGCAAGATCGATACTAACTTCTACGATCTGATACTTGATGAGGAGCAGATATTGAATATTGAAACTCCAAGACCGATGGGTCCAAAAGAATTGCCTGACTACAATCTGAATTCTTCTCACAATAATGAAGTGACGCCCCCGTATCCAATATCAGACCCTGTCGATTTTGAGGCTTCTCCCGTAGATGTTAAAAACATCAATGCTGAAATCCTAAACCAATCAGCCACACCATCGAAAATACCTTCTTTATCGTCCAAAGCATCACTCACTCCAAGTAATCTAAGAACACCAGTACATGAAGGAGTAAGTTCTTCATCCCCAACGAGGTATAATACATTCAATGGGAATATGGCCTCGAACAATAATGAAGGCTTTGTCAGATCTCAAACGCTATCGATACCCAGAAGGCCTAGTCCTGAGAGGCAAAGAAGCAGCCGCTCCCCTTCTCCAAAGAAATATGGGAGATCTCCAAGTCTTATGTATGATAAAAATTTTGATGAACTGCCAAAAGAGTATTATAATGATGATTTTGATGACTATGAGGTAGATAATAGCTATCAAAACTATAATCAAAGCTACGAAGTTTATGATGACGAATTCGATGACGATGACTATTATAATGATGAATATGAATCACCTTCCCCCACTTCAAGAATGTTTGATTTTTCAATCCTACCTGACCTACCTTCCGGACAGACTTCAGTAAGTCCAAATGGTTCAAATAATTCTCCAACCAAAAGGATGACATTAAATTCAGCAATTTCTTTTGTTAAAGATGCAGGCTATTTTGAAGACTCCACAAAGAGTGCAACAATCAAGAGAAAAAATGATCAACTACCACCAGTACCGTTGGATCTACCAAAGTTGCCATTCACATCATCCTCATTGGTGAGTAGGCATTTTTCAACATGCCAAAATGTTTGGTCTATGAACCAAATTTTCAATTGGTGTTTACATTTAAAAGTATGGTTGCATGATCTGTTCATACTGAAAAAAGAATTTAAAAAAGCATTGATTAAACTTTTGGTCTTCCATCGTAGAGATGTACCTTTGGAAACCTTAGGACCTAATGTTGATCAAATCTTAGATTGTTTCTTGAAGAATGGTGGTATCACCTATAATTATGGAACATTACCTAACAAGGAAGGTGATAAACCATTACCCACTCCAGGAGAGGACGAGACTAGAGCCACCAAAGAAAATCCCGGTGTTGAGTTACATAAAGATGCACAGATCAGTGGTGTTCTTGTAGATCTTACTGGTTGCTACTCTTATGAAAGAGTGCATCATCATGACTCTTCAAAAAGGTTGAGATGTATATCATCTAGGTGTTACTTGAACAAAGTTCTTGATTATGAGATTAAATTTAGAACTTCAGATATAAACGAAATAGTCTTAGGTGAAGATTGGTCTTCCCACTGGAAGTTGACTGCAGATGACATCAAAAGTTTTGACAAGAATATGGCCAAGAGGCAATCATTACTTTTTGATCTATTAAGATATGAGCAGACATTCATTCAGAGAGCTAAAGTCTTTGTTGAAGTTGTGGGACCTGAATTTGTAAAGACAATTAAAATATTAGTAGGGCCACTGGAAGTTATACCAATAACCCGGTTTGATGAGGATATTTTAAATCCTGGAAAAGAACTATTAAACATCCACAGAAAATCTTTATTTGAACCATTACTTAAGATTTTGATATCAAATGGAAAGTTTATCAAAGACATTGTCGATATTGGTAATATCTACTACAATTGGTCACAGGTCGTCAAACCTTCCTTGTTGAAATATATTGGAACGATTCCCATGATTGAAGAATTGATGAAAATTCCAAATGTAAAGAAATGGGTAGATATTAATGTTCGAGGTTTACCTGGAGTTAAAGAATTGAAAGTTAACGGTTCATTGTTATTCTTGAGTACATTCAATTCTCGTTATCAACAGTTGCCTTTACAGTTATCTGATATAAGAAAACTGTTTGAGGATCAAGATTCAGAATATATTGCATTAACTAAAGCAATTGAGGGCATCAAGAAGACAAGTTCTAAAGTAAATGAAATGAAACATCATGCTGATAACATTCATGCTCTTAAAAGGATTCAAAAACAGCTAATTTGGAAAAACAATATACCAAAAATAAACATTAACTTTAATTCTGAAAACAGGAAGTTTTTCTACAGAGGTGATGTTAATAGAAAAGGGGATTTGAAAATCAATTCTTCCATCAATCATTTGATTTTGTTGGATAACTTTTTAATAATAACCGAAAGAATTAAGAATAGCAAGAGTCATATGATTAATTATAGAACTATTGAATTTCCAATTCCAATTGAATTTCTATTAGTTGAATTAAAGGACAAAGAAACCCCAACCTCAATTGAATTGAATAATATAACCAAAAGCTTGACACAAGTTGGGCCACAACAAAGTCCGAAACATGAAACCGTTTTGGGTGAGGAGGAACCTTCAATATATCCTTTCAAAATAAGGTATGCAGGTTACGGAAAATCATATTCATACACTTTTTTCACTAAAACCGAAAGAGAAAGAAATAATTGGGTCGAAGCCTTGATGAAGTCCAGGGCAAATCTATGCTCCAGGTTGGCAAGAATTGAACCCTACAAAACGAGGTTAATTTCTAACACTTGCTTTGCTTATGAAGAACCGAACAGGATTTTAAAAGTACAATTATTGAGCAAGTTTGATCCAATTGAGCCGATGTCTTCAGATTCTTTGGCAACATTGACGAGCTTGGGATATAATGGCAACATTTACAATTTCAACAACTCCAGTAATCATGTTGTATATAGCACTGCTTTGTCAGCAACAGTTTTCACTTACAATAATACTGGCTTCAAATTTGTAGGTACAAACTCAGGTGTTTACTGTACTGACATGAATCATGAATGGAAAAGAATCATACTGATTCAAGAGACAACGAAAATATCAGTGCTAGCTTCAATAAACTTAGTGGTTATTCTAAGCGGGAATTACCTAAGATATTATCCCTTGGATATGTTAATCAAGTATTATTATGGAAAGAATGATTCCATCAACAGTCTCTTGTTATCAAATGACCAGATCTCATTCTTCGAAATTGGCATTCATAGAGAAATCGTCATGCTCTTTTTTGCTAAAAAGAAGAGTAATTCTGGATCAACGAACTTCAAAGTATGTATACCAGAGACAGATAATGATGGAATTTTTAGTATCTTCAAGGTAGTAAAGAAGTTCTATGTTCAAGCAGAATGTTTTGGGATCTCAATCTTCAATTCATCATTTGCTGTTCACACCAGTAAAGGTATTGAAATACTTGAATTGGATAAATTGTTACCACGATCAATTCCTGAACTACCTTTCAATGATAGTAGAAAAATAGATGGATACAGTAGAAAAGCCACGGGGCTTAACAATGGTACTAATCTTAATGATGTTAGTCAAGAAATAGAGACGGTTCGTAAGTTAATCTATTCAACGAGTGCCAAACCAATGGGGATGTTTAAGTTGAACAATAATAATGAATTTTTATTAGTTTATAACGACTGTGCAATATTTATCAACAAACATGGAAAATTATCCAGATTTTCAATTTTGAAATTTGATTTCAGACCAAAAGCTATTAGTTTTTGTAATAATCACTTATTTTTGATAGCTGAAGAAGTAATAGAGATTTGGTCAATCAGCGATTTTGTGAAAGGTACAAATAGATTAATCCAAGTCTTAATAGGAAAGGATATTAGACTACTTGATCAAGAGAACTTGATTTTCTCAATTGCCAACCCCTTAGTACCCGGTTTGCAATTAATTTTCAGCTTGTATAATAAAACTGTAAGATAACCCCTGTAAAAATATGGAACTTATATATAGACATATATATATAATTGTAATACTAATTCAATCTCTACATTATAATTTTGAGGCGACGGGTTATCATATTTCGGTCTACCTTTAGTCTCACAACTTCCTGTGAGAATTTTGAAATGTGGAGATACACTAAAGCGAGGTTAATATATAAAGTTTGGCATATCACCAAAAGTAAAATTAAAAGAATATAACTAATATGGTTGATTTCAATGTTGATGGTAAGGTAGCTGTTGTCACAGGTGGTACTAGAGGGTTAGGTCTTTATTGTGCTGAAGCATTTGTTTTAAATGGTGCCTCAGCTGTGGTGATTACATCGAGAAAGGAAAAGGCATGTTCAGAATCCAAGCAATACTTAGAAAAGATTGCCAAAGATCATGGCAAATCTTGTAAAATAGTTTCAATTCCAGCAGATCTTTCTACAGAAGCTGGTTGTAATTATCTCTTCGAGGAAACAAAGAAGCATGTTGACAAAGTTAACATTTTGATTGCAAATGCAGGTGCTACTTGGGGTGCTCAACTTGGACAACATCCAATTAATGCAATGCAAAAGGTTCTTTCATTGAATATCGTTGGTGTTTTCAATTGTATCCAACTTTTCGCTCCAATGTTAGAAGATGTTGGTACTCCTGATGATCCTTCAAGGGTTGTCATTATGTCATCGATTGTCTCCTTGGTTTCCGTTGACATGGCAGGTGTCTATGGTTATTCAGCCTCTAAGGCAGGTGTTTCACATTTAGGTAAAACCTTAGCTCTTCAATTGGGACCAAAGAATATTACAGTCAATTCTTTAGCCCCAGGATATTTCCCTTCAAAGATGTCTAACGGTATCTTATCAGTTGCAGGTGAGGTCTTAACTGAATCAAATCCTAGAAAGAGATTAGGTGTCAAAGAAGACATGCAGAATGCTATATTATTCCTCTGTGCTAAGCAATCAAATTATATCAATGGTGTCGTCTTACCTTTAGATGGAGGTGCTTACTTAAATCCTGGTGGCTCAAATGCTTCACATTTATAATATGGATAAAATCTTGAACGTTTATTAAAATTTATAGCTTTATTATTGTATATGGATTTCCTATAACCCTTATTCTCTATTTTGAACTATCCAATGCATTTCGATTCATAAGCGTTATTTTATTTGGGGCTTTGTTGTATGCAAAAAAAAATTTATTCATTTCAAACCGCTTTCAGTCGCACTACAGAAATCAAATCTGACGGGTATATTTTTCATCTTCTATTAAAGCTCATAAGACAAAAGAGACTTCAGATCGATATAAAATGGGAGCAGCATCATCAACATTGTTAGACTCCTTGATGGAAGGAACTAGTTTTGATAAAGATGAAATCGATAGAATGAGAAAAAGATTCATGAAGCTTGATAAAGATGGAAGTGGGACAATCGAGAAGAGTGAATTTTTGGCTATACCTGGTATTTCAAGTAATCCATTAGCAAGTAGATTAATGGATGTTTTCGATGAAGATGGTAGTGGTACAATAGATTTTCAAGAATTCATCTCTGGTTTATCTGCATTCAGTGGTAAAACTTCAAAAGTTGATAAATTGAAATTCGCTTTTAAAATTTATGATATTGATAGGGATGGATTTATTGGTAATGGTGAATTATTTATTGTAATGAAAATGATGGTAGGTAAAAACTTACAAGACGATGATTTGCAGCAAATTGTAGATAAAACCATGATGGAAGCTGATGAAGATGGTGACGGTAGATTGAGCTTTGAGGAGTTCAGAAAAGCTGTTGATTCTAAATCTGTTGCATCTTCTTTAACCTTAAATATTATATAGTTTATAATTAATACCTTGGGATACGAGTGTGAGAGACTACCTTTAAAACTGAAAATTATCTTTATTTTACAGAACATCTAAATATCTATTTACCAACGACTTCCCAACCATCTTCATTAACTGATAAATTATTAGTTGCTTTTTCAATGTCTTGAACTTCTGGCTCCTCTTTTTCTTCTTGTTTGATTTCTTGCTTTGGTTCTTCGGTTTCTTCATCTGAATCACCTTCAATTGCTAAAACATCATATGATGATTTTTGAGGACCTTGTTGTGATGGCTTTTCTTCCTCACTTTCTTTGGTTGGTTTTCTGGTATTACCCTTTGAAACATTTCTTGATCTTGGAGGCAATTTATTTTCATCAGATCTTGCTGATCCCCAGTCTAATTCTGGTTCTTGCTTTCTTGAAACTGATCTTCTGTTACTTCTTTCTCTTGGGGGTAATTGACCTTCTTCACCTCTTGCTGAACCCCAGTCGAAATCATCTGGTTTTCTGCCACTTGGTTTTCTGTTACTTCTTTCTCTAGGTGGTAATTTAACTTCTTCAGTTCTGGCGGTTCCCCAGTCTAATTCTGGTTCTTGCTTTCTTGAAACTGATCTTCTGTTACTTCTTTCTCTTGGGGGTAATTGACCTTCTTCACCTCTTGCTGAACCCCAGTCGAAATCATCTGGTTTTCTGCCACTTGGTTTTCTGTTACTTCTTTCTCTAGGTGGTAATCTAACGTCTTCAGATCTAGCAGATCCCCAATCTAATTCTGGTTCTGGTTCTCTTTCTCTTCTTCCACTTGGTTCTCTTCTACCTAATGGGCCACTTCTACTAGCTCTCCAATCTAAATCGAAAACGTCTTGTTTTTGAGGAGCTGCAACATTAACAAAGATTCTTCTACCACTGAAATCTGAGGTGTTTAATAATAAAGCTTCTTCTAAGACTTTCTTTTCGGTAAAGGTTACAAAACCAAATCCCTTTAATCTTCCGTTCTCTTGAGGTAATTTAACATCAGTTATAATATCATTTAATTGCATTCTTTTTTCGAAAAATTGAGCAACCATATCTTCATCAACATCCCATGGCAAGTTACCAACTCTAGCTCTAAAAGGTGGTTCATCAGGAACTGGAAATTCTTTTCTTTGAGGTCTTGAATCATCATTGAAGAAATTACCTTGACTTTGGTTTTGACCTTCGCTTGAGAATCCACCAACTGGATTTTCAGGAACAGCTGCAGTTGATGCAGCTGAAACTCCAATTGAAGACATATCAACTTCTTCATCAGCCCATGATCCACCACCAAGTGTATCATCAGCTAAGAATGAACCTAAGTCCATTTTAACACTTTTTTTTGGTGCTAAATTGTTAGTATCAATATACCAGAAAAGCTCAAAGACTAATTCAATATGCACCTTTTGAATGCATTAAACATTGCCGTCTAATTTCTGCGTGGACTCCTGAGATATCCGTGCTTTCTTTACATACCCATCTTTTAATATTTAGTATAAAAAATTTTTGATGTAGATCTGCGAAAATTTTTCACTCATTACTACTGAGAATATTTCACTTATCATCCTAGAAAGTAGTTTAGAGTGAATCAAGAAGTAATTAAAATTATTTAAATTAATCCTATTAAACCATAAAAGAATTGAAAAAGTTTGTGAATATATTTGAAGTGTTCTTTTTTCATGTTCGGTTCTTTTATTTGCCTTATTCCTTTTCCTTTAAACCCTATTATCTACAACATCTCTCTCAAATGATTCAGCCGCCGTACGAAGACTTGTTCTACCTGATCCTGACCCTATATCTGCCAAATCTAGTTCCTGAATGACTGTATGTTGTGTGTTTGAAGCTGAACTTCTTCTTACGTCTGTAGGTGCATCTGCATCGTGTTGTGAAGAATTCAGTGAACCAGAGGGCTCTTCACTGACTGCTGTGATTGGTGTCTCTGATGTGGTAGCCTCAGTTTCTGGGTGAGTGGTTCCTAGCTCATCGACTTGGTTCCGTCTTTCCTCTTCTACTCTGAATCTATGATAATTCGTCAAGACTCCATAATTGAATAAATCGGTCTTCGAAATACCCATAATTTTCCAAAATATTATTTGAAATGCATTGCCATACTTTTGCTTTGCAAAATCGTGCCCTTTTGCTTCGAAGTTATGTTCGCTTAACGACTCGTCATTCAAAATCATCCTAACTCTTTCATCAACCGGTATCAATTCATGGAGCATTGCTCTCAAAGTTGGGTCGGTTCTGAATAATTCAAAATCAAGGTCATCTTCCGAATCTTCTCTTCTATTATCATTCTGTTGGTCTCTAGTCTCGTTATTAGTCTCTCTTTGGCTAGCACCGTTGATTTCTGTAGTCTCGGCTTCATCTCTCTCTCTTGCTTCGCTATCCACTGCTTCACTATCTCTTTGGCTTTCGCTATCATTGTCATCCTTATGATAATAATCCCTCTTACACATAGGACAACATGCTCTTCTTTTGGTAAGCCAAGGGTCCAAACAGTCACTATGGAATACATGTCCACATAACAAGCCTCTCACTATTTCTTCATCTTCAATTGTTTCTAAACAAATAGCGCAAGAACCTGAGGTGAAATGTAAGTCTTCAACATTATCCATGGAATTTGAATTGCTCAAATCATTCAATTCAACATCCGTGGTATTCGATAAAGTTGTCTGAGCTGTAATTTCTATTTGCTTGTTCTTGTCATTGACATTATCTGTTATTGCATTAGATTCATCATTTATGGTATTAACATTAACAATTTCATTTGAGTCTTCTTCCCTCAAAACCCCATCCCTTTTATCGCTGTCCCTTTCTTTACCACCGTTAAGCCAATCTTGATATGTCTTTCTGGGAAATAATTTTTCGACTTCTTCTTCGGTCAACTTTTTCATCTTTGAGTATCTATCTCTCCTTCTTCTCCGTCTTCGTCTTAATCTTTGGTTTAATCTTCTATCCAATAAGTCGGTTCTTATAAAATTATGCTCTCTTATGTAATCTAACTGTTCTTGTAGTTCGGTATTGGTGTGATAACCTATAGTACTTGAGATTCCATTTGAGAAAAGATTACGCTGTGCAATCGGGTAAACGTGTAAGCCATACTTGGATCTTATGAAGTATCTGATGGTGAAAAAAACGAATAATGAAGCAATGAAAACTCCAACTGCTAAAGCTAGAAAGAATAAAACGGTTGACGGTGTATTTCCAACGAAGGAAGTAGTGGAAATTACATCTGATGCTTCAGAATTTGAATCACTTGAACTACTTCTTATTTCAACAGTGGTACTCATTATGGATTAACTATTAAAGAAAACTATTTCTGAGTCCCTTGAAATGCAAAGTTCCAGTTCTTCCACTATACAACTTTATAGAAATTTCAACACTGATCCCTTACTGCGTGAATGTGAAACAACTTTACAACAGTATTACCTAATTCAAATTATTGACCTTACAAAGATTAAAAGCTTAAGTAACTTACACTTTTAATTAGCAACAATCTTATAGTAATTTCGAGGGATAAAGTACTCTTATTTATCTATCCTGGCGTGCCTTTTATTCCCGTAGTTTCTTAAATGTGGAGGGAGACTAATATTATAAAATTTTCAATTTCGCAGTGATAAGAACAATGATCTAAATTTAAAAAAAATTATATGTCAAATTATATTCATATATTAATGACTAGAAGATCAAGTTGGTGAGATTTTATAGAGTAGCTTAAAATTAAGAGATTATTCAAATTCAAGTGACTAGAATTATTGTTCTCTTATCATACGTCAATCTTCAATCACTATCCCTCTTTTTTACTCTATTTCATGCAGTATTATCATGGTCTTTTTTGCGTTATAGAACATAATAGCTTACTAACAGAACATTACAAAATAAATTAGGGCTATGTATAGCATAAATTAAGGTGGATCTTAGAAAATATTTTACGATCGTTTTTGAATTAAGCATTTACGTATTAAATAATAGACCGTTATAATTCATGTCAGTCAGTTTCTATAAGCCACGTATGGGAGCAAAAAAAGAAAGAAATTAAGGGAAGCAATATATGGAGAATAAGTAGTAGAGAATTAGTTTTATTAAATATATATTTAGATTTAATAACTAAATATAAAGGTTTATCCTTATTTGATAAAGAAAAAAAATTAAATGAAATTTAGAAAACTCCATATGTTTGAATATATATCAATTTCTAAAATCATTTATTAAAATATAAATATACATATATATATTTGTATTTCAATGATTATTTTCCCACAAAAACAAGGCTCAAATAACTTATGATGAGTTTGGAGCTTCTTTGTAAGAAACAGCAGATTCTTCACCCATAGCTGATAAGATAGTGACGATTAAATCTTTTGAGTTATCGAAATCTTCTTGGATTTTGTCACCTAATTCACCATCTGGTAATTTGACATCATCTTTGGTGTCACCATCATTGTTCATTAATGATAAGAATCCATCATCGATATCAATTAATTGGAATTCGTTTCTTTGAACGTTTGGAACTTCCATATTATGGGTTGATGGTGATAAATCTTCTAATTTTTTACCAGTGAAGATATCAATTGCAACTAAATGGACTTTAGCGTGACCGTGCTTACCAGTTTTAGAGGTTGACATATCAACAATTTTACATGGTCTACCTTTGATAACAACATGTCCGTTTTTTCTTAATGCTGAACATTGCATTGGGAAAGTTAATGCAGCTCCTGCTGAAACTTCTCCGAATTCCTAAAAAATTGTTAGTAACTTTAGTCCAATATTGTTCATCAATAATCATATAATCATTCAAATACATTTCCTTATTTGTTTACTTCTTCTTATGTGATATCATTTCTTGAGTCATCAGGACCCTTTTTTGAACTTTTAATTTCCAATCCTTATTCACATCGGAAATCAAGTTTGGAAAAATTTGCTAAACAAAATAAAACCCCTTCTCTGAAGAGTTTGAATGATGAATCTAATGGAGTCGGTAGAAGAATGATCTATGTCATTTGAATAGGAGTTGAGTTCTAGATTTATTTCAATTTACATACGTGGTTATCTTCTGACATATTGACTTTAATCTAATTTACTTGAAAGAAATTGAAAATTTTTTTTTCTTTGTCCAAAAAGAATTGATGAGAAAAAGAACTGCGACATTATAGGGAAGACTTGAGACATCAGGGTAAATTTGAGAATGAGTTGATTTTGGATTACCCTTCCTTCTATTGGTTAAATCAGTACACCATTACGATAGAGAAAATTCTTAGATCTTTAGATTTAAATTTGAATTTTAGAATGATATTCATTATAATACAAAGAATTATAGAAATTGGACCTATATCATTAATCATTATTCATATATAGTATCAATGATACTTTAATGGTTACCTTAATTGAAATCAATTCAAATTTAAGCAAAGTATTGTAGTTAATAATCTTGTGTTTGTTTAATATTTTTTTTAAAAAAATGGTGTTGTGATAAATTTTCAACTCACAACTAAATTTGATTTTACATTCTTCTCTTTTATATCGGAGATCTCTGATTCATCAAACTTGCTCTTTTCTCTTTTCAAATTCTCTATTAAGGGTGACCATTTATTCAATAATTCGTTACACTTTTCATGTAATCTAAAACTATCATTAAATTCATATGCTGAATTTTTTAAAATACATTTTATAACTTTATGAATCTTTGTAGACTTAAGTAAACTTAAAGTGATTGGAAAATCGACTAATTTATGCAATATTAATCTTGAAATTGATAATTCATCGATACTTGGTGGTTCATCACTTGTTCTTTGAATTAATGATTTTTGTAATTTAATTCTACACAACCATAATTGTTGTAATTTTTCATCATCTGTAAGTGACTCCTTGTGTTTAATGATTGGTACAGTTTTTTCGTCTTGTAAAGGACCAGGTGATTCAGTTTTATATCTTTTATGGCTATTCCCACCGTTAATGGATTTTTTACGCTTCTTAGTTAATTCATCGTCGGATTTCTTTTCGATTTCATCTTCTTCATTCTCTTCTGTATCTCCTTTTTCTGATACCTCTTCTTCTGAATCCACAATCTTATTCTTGGGTTTGATTTTCCCATTGCCATTCTTCTTCACCCCATTTTTTCCATTTTTCTCAATTGGTTCTGGTTCAATGTTCAGTAGATCTTCTGTCTTTTCATCTAATTCGTCTTCTTCTTCCTCTTCTTTGACTGCATCTCCTTCGTGACCATCCTCATCTTGAAGATTATTCTCGTCGACCTCATCTTCCTCTTCTTCATCTTCATATTCTCCTTTTGAAATTTGATACATAAACTTTTTATAGTCTAAGCCTTTGGCTGTTTTCAATGCATCTATGAGTTGTTTATGTCTTGCCTTCTTTGGTTTCAAAGTTTTAAGTTTTTCTTCGATTATTTTATCAGAAAGATCCTGAATCTCATGAGGTTTAACCCAAGAATAGTCACCAGCGGGTACATAAATGACACAAACATCACTTTTATCATGTCTTGATTTCTTCACTGTATCTGGTATTCTTTCAGGAGGCATAACAAAAGCAGGCCAAGGTGGAAAACTCGCTAGTTTCGCCAAAACAAATTTTTTGGGACTCAATTCAAATTTCTTTGGCGGCATTTTATTTATTGATAACCAAGATTAAAGATAACAAGTATATAATTCTTATTTTCCTGATTGAAAATTATTATTTAAATGGATGAACAATACTTCAGTACACTATTTTCACCTGTAAACCCACTTAGTCAAGGACTCTCCTCCAATAATTTAGAATTACTATTGAAGACCCTTATATAAACAATCCCAGCAACGATCAAACAAATCTCGATTTTTTATCAATTATAATTTTAAAAATAGTGAACCACCTACCTATATAATTCAAAGGACTCGGAAACTATTTATCACTTTGAAGATTACCTCTTGCGTTATTAATATACAACAATCTATGTTGTTATCCTACTACAATCTATAAAGACAACCCGTATTAATGACGTTGATTAATTTCTATTAATGCGAATTTCTATTATAACCATGGTCGTGTGCGGGATAATATTTAAGTCTATAATTCCTATTCAAAGGGAATTTTTAAAAATATTATTAAAAGAATGTAATGATAACTTAAGTCCTTTCAAAAGTATCGAAAGCTGATTCTCTTTGTCTCTATAGCTGGTGGCGTACCAGTATGTTTTACCTAGATCTGTATCATAACGATATAGTTCTAGATCTCACGCATACCCCTTCGAGTAATTTTTTGCAACTATTTTCAGGTCCCATATACGTGAGGCAACATTCCTATTATCGAATAGACTAAAAGCCTCCACAGCTGTCTTTATTATTGAAACGTCTAACGTTTCTCCATCTTTATTTTGACTCTTTTAAATTTTTTCTCTTTTTTTTATCTTTATTTTTTGAAGCCTTTTACCGTCTAAAAATTAACATCAAAAGTGTGAATTTTGCCAGAAGTGAAGAAAACCACTACGAAAGGAAAAAAAACAACTAAAAATCGAAAAAAATAGTTAGATAAAAATAAAACAACTTACCCTAATTCATAGACATTACTCTCTTTGTAGAAATGATTTCTGTCTGCAATTACTCTATTAACGTATATATGATCATATCTGTTCAAAAGTGTTGATAGTCCGTTAATCTTTTTTTGCACTCATTTTTTTTGCGACAGTTTGAAAATATTTTTCTATATATTCGTTGCAAAAAATTGGGAATATTGTTGTAAATATACCATAATATTGTTCAGAGTCATATTATTCAATTGGAATAACTTACTGGGAGATATTGTGATAATAAGGGGCACTTTTGTTACTTTTTAGGTTTAATATTGAAGAAAAATTGCCCAAAATGGATGTTAAAAGGTCAAATGACGATATTTTAGATAACCCAATTAAGAGGCAAAAATTGCAAGAGATTAATGATTTGATTCTCAAACAGTCAAAAGAAAGGAACCCAAATCATTTATCCACTTTGTCAACGTTGCAAAGGTTTCCAAGTTTAACCAGACTATCCACTTTATCGAGTAAGAATAAGGGTGCAAATGGGATTGCAAATGGTGATCTAAATCATCAAGGTAACCAAAATTCAAGAAATTTTCACGGGAATATCAATGGATACCTCAATAGAGCCAATAAGAACCCTAATTCATCTGTTCACCAACTTCACAATGTTCCAAACAACATATTACCCATAGTACAAACGCCTTATGAGATAGAAGATTTTTTCACTGACTTGAATTATTCTAAATCAAAAATTAATAAAATAAACCAAAAAGTTAATGAAATATCCAAAGTATTACCGCCACCTATACCACCACCAGCCCCTCCTTCACACGGTGACGACGAAGGTAATCCACTGTTACAATTCGATCAGTTTGGTAACATCGAATCTTCAAACAATAGCATCATGATCCCCTTCATATATCCACCTCCTCCTATTTTAAAACCTGATCCATATATTGATCAGAATACTCTGTTCCAAACTTCAAAAAAGTATCTGAAGAAAGATATAGAGGCAGAAAAGAAAAAGAAAGAGGGTAAAGATAGGAGAAGATCCTTGGAAAGGACCCACGAGGAAGAAGGAAAAGATGAAGCTCAACATAGTGATGAAGAAGATCCAGAAGAGGAGAATATTGGAGAAATGGTTGAACTAGCACCTTTGCCCTTCCCTCCCAGAAATTATATGCCTTTCCCATTGAATGCCCAACTATCTAGTCTTACACCCCATGATGTTTTCACAGATTTCTTAGATGCATCAGAATTATTGCCCAGAATTGACATGGTGGTTGCTAGTGCAGCTGCATCTTTATTTGATTTGAGATTAAGGGCCATTCAGGATAATTATCATCTCGAAAGCTCAGAAGAAAACGCTGCTGAAGATGAACATCTGAGTAACTACTATGAGAATATTAAACTATCAGAGAGGTATGACAGATTTGATAACTCATTACCAAGAGAATTAAAAGTGAATGGGGATTACAGGATTAAATTCAAAACCAGTGACGAAAAAGGCAATGATAGAAAAGAAAGAAAATTGGATGAAGCAATCAGTGAAGAGTTTGACGAAGAGGATGTGGAAAATGAAGAAGACGAAGAAGAGGAAGAAGGGGAAGAAGCAGAAGCAGTTGCTGCTTCACATGAAGATGATTACAAGATAACTGAAACAGATTTTGAAGAACCCAAATTAACAAGTGTAATAAAATCAAAGCTAAGCAGCAAGGAATATTTTAATGCTTCAATGGCAAACAAAAGGAACGAAACTTTCAAAGGGACGAATAAACTTGAAGACTTCGTCAATTCTAATAGGGAGGATGTTTATAACTACAGAAAGAATCAGTTGATAAGGAAAATAGATGATTTGAAGAGTTCAAGAATTTCATTATTGAATAATGACGAAGTGAAAGATGGAGAGTTATTGAACAAAATTCATGGACTTGAACTTGATAAAGATATAGATTTATTGAAATTGAGGTTATGGAATAATTATGAATATTTGAAGCTAAGTTCGAATTTTTATCAAGATACCAATAAGTCTTATAAAAAATTCAATGGAAGCGTCACAAACAAGTTACTCAAATTGCAAAATTTCCTTGAGTTTCAAAAGACAAATTTTGAAAGAATTTTAAACAATGACAAATTCTTGAATGATTTAAGTGATTTGAATAGCAAGGAATCCAGTAAGTTGTTCCTGGAAACTACCGATAGAAACTATAATAACGATTTGAAGGATTTACTAAGACAAACGCTCAATGGATCTGACAATGCTGATATAATTGAAAAGTTAAAGTTCAACGAATTCAAGGATTTAAGTAATGCTGTTGACGATATTACTGACTTCCTGACAATATCCAATATCAAAGAATTTGATTTAATTACAGGAAACATAAATAAATTTAAGAAAGAAAACAAACTTAGTAACTTGAAACATCAAATATTCAAAAATCATCTATACGAGACTAGTGGATCTGATACCAATTCAGGTAATTCAACATCGAATACAGATGGTGATATATTCAAGAGAAGAGGTAGAAGGACTAATGAAACAGACGAGGAGAACCATTCAGAGGCATATTTACTAGCAAAAATTCTGAAACACTTTCAAGGCCCTCAATCAGTTAACAATGATGAATTGAACGATGACTTTGAAGCAATAGGTGTAGACTCGAAATGGAAATGAAAGAATAATAAAATGAGTGTATTATAGAATAAATATTATACAAAAATTCTCTTTCAAACTTCGATTAGAAAACCTTAGTAAACTATAAAGAAACAATACAAATACAAAGTATATTTAAACACTAATGTTACAATTAAAACACAAAGAGATTAATATTCCTCAAATTGGGAATAAATACCGATAACGATATTAGTTAAACCAATAATGATTGGTAAATTACCTAAAATAACTGAAAATTCTTTGAAAATACCGAATTGAATTAAAACTTGAGTAATTAAAGCTTTAAAGATTCCAGAAAACGAGTTTAAAGTAATTAAGCTTGATTGGAATTTGATAAAGTAGAAAATTAATACTTTAACTAAATTGAAAATGAAAGGATCAAAATTGTGGATTCTAACTGAAATTTCGAAATCTTCATCATCATCATCATCATAAAAAGTTACAACTCTTCTGGTGAAATTGAAATAATAAGAAAAGACCAAAGGTAAGGCAATTGAATAGATACCCCAATTAACTAAAATTGATAAGACTTTGAAATCAAGTAAATAAGTTAAATCAGGGAAAACTAACTTATCAGTGAAAGCCCAATCAGGTAAAGAATTTTTTAAAGTTGGATGAATTGAATAATTATCTTTAATGGATGATAATGGGACATAAGTATATAAGAATACACTTAATTCTAAAAGTAATAATATATAATTTAATGAATTAACAGTTGATAAACTGTCTCTTAACTCTTCATTGTATTCGTTTGTAGTTAAACCAATTTCATCGGTTATATCTAAGAATTTTGCATAATAAGGTTCAGTGAAATTTAATATTGGATCAACAATCCAAGCTTTTAAATCAATTGGAGGACCTTTATAATCTTCATCTTCAGTTTCGCCTTTAACGTCACTTTCAGATAAAGTTTCATCATCACCAACTTCTTCAACATCTTCATCTTCAGCAAAAGCCGCTTCAATTAAATCGATGGCTTCTTTACCCTTTTCTTCAATAAATTCTTGTAATTTATCAATCAAGGATTTTTTAGTGTCTTTGCTTAATGTTGATAATCCTGCTTTATGACATACTTCAACTAAATCTGCTTTTTTAAAAGCATTTAAATCAACACTTAACTCACTCATTATATCGTCTATTCTAAAAACTTTGTTAATGTATTATTTAAAAAATGTTTCAAAACTTTTAACAAAACTTGCCAACTTTTAGGTAATTTAAATGGTTTTTGTAAACAATCCTGTTTTTTGGGAAACTGTTCAACCTTTGTTTATTTTTTGATCGTTTTCTGGTAATTAATGAATCCTCAATTTTTTTGGATTTATTAATTTCGTGTAAAACGTTGGGACTCTTCTTCCACTAAATGCTCTTCGTTATTTGTTATTTATAAATTGTCTTTGTTAGGAAACCTCGTTAAGTGTTTTGCTGCAGCAAAACTTGTCGCGCTTTTTTAATGATGAATGTTTTTTTTTTTTCTTCATTAGACGCTCATCAATTGATTCCCTTGTTGATCCAAATCACAAACACATTACTCAATTGGGAAAAGTAAGTAAGGGGTTTACAGAGACAAAAAAAAGATATCATCATTATTTCAGATCAATAGGAATTTTGCTTTGTTTAATTAATATAGGATACGTTATCTTCCAATATAGATTTTGGAACAAATACTTGAAAAAAACTGTTATAGTTCATAAAAGAACACTTTAGAAATTCAAGTCATGATGATGAGGCATATACGGCGATATAGCTGTAGTCTTAGACATCTAAACCTTGATGCTAGTTCTAAAGAGCTACCCAGGGTAAATCAATTAGGTATTCAATACTTATCAGAGAGTATCCATAAAAAGGTCTTTCCTAATATTTCAACTACAGATTATTTAAACCCTGAAAATGAAAAATTACTACAGGTATCAAAGAAACATTTAAAACATCATAATCTACTAGGTAAGAAAACCCAAATTAATCAACCCATAAATATAAATCATTTGCCAAATCTTATTGGTAATTCAATGGATGAACATTTCTTTCATCTTGGTAATAAAAGTGGTGATCCTTACTTGAAAATCGCTAATGAATTATTCAATCAAGATTTACCCCCTAAGCCTTCCAATTGGCTTTTCAAACCTGGTTGGTATAGATATGAATTTAACAAAGAACCTCAACCAGTTCAACATCCTTTAGAAAATGATTTGGTTTTCGATGTTGAAGTAATGTACAAAAAATCACCATATGCTGTTTTAGCTACTTGCGCATCATCGAAGGCTTGGTATGGTTGGGTGTCACCTTTTTTGACCAACTATGCTATCAATTCAAAGTATTCAGATTTTGAACACTTGATCCCAATGAATACACTCAATGATGAAAAATTGATAATTGGTTACAATGTAAGTTATGATAGAGCAAGAATCTTAGAGGAGTATAATATCAAGCAATCAAAAGCTTTTTACCTTGATGGTATGGCCCTACATGTTGCAACTTCTGGATTATGTTCTCATCAAAGACCAAAATGGGCAAAACATCAAAAGGCAAAAGAATCAGCGGAAGATATTGATCTTGAAATATCAAATATAGGGTTCACCAACGACCAGTTGGATCTTGATTCCAAAAATGATTTAGCTCAAGACTTGTTAGATGATCCATGGCTAACAAAAGGGGCACCAAATTCTTTAGCAAACGTTGCAAATTTTCATTGTGGGATCAAATTAGATAAACAACAAAGAGATCAATTCTCGTCTTTGGATCCACAAGAAATAATTACGAATTTCAATGATTTAATGGATTATTGTAGTGGTGATGTAATTGCAACTTTCAAAGTAACACAAAAACTTTTTCCTATATTCAAGGACAAAATCCCCCATCCTGTTTCCTTTGCAGCCTTGAGGCATCTAGGAACACTCATCTTACCAACTACAAAGAATTGGGACACTTACATCGAACAAGCTGAAGAAGTTTATGAAAAGAACAGGGATGAAGTCACAAATATTCTCAAAGATAGAGTTAATGAATTAATCAAGTTCATCGACCAAAATGATTCAAGTTTAAAACCTGATTATGAAAATGATCCATGGCTTAGACAATTGAACTGGGAGTTGAAATTACCAAGGTTGAAGAAAAATGGTGAACCGGTCGCTAATCAAGCATATCTCACTGGATATCCTGAATGGTATAGAGACCTTTTCAAGACCCAGACAGTCGATCAGTTTGGTGAGAAGGTAAGAGACATGAATATAAGTGTCAGGACTAGAATCACACCATTATTACTTAGACTTAAGTGGGAAGGATATCCCTTGTTCTGGACAGAAACTTTTGGGTGGTGCTTTAAGGTACCATTCAATGAAGAACTATTCTATGAATTGGAAGAAAAAGGATATACCAAAGCCCAGTTGAGTGATGAAGAATTCATGTTACATTACGAGGATTTAAGGGGAGAAGAATCTTTTGAATTATTCAGAGTGCCACATCCTGATGGTCCGAGTAAAAGATGTACCGCTGTAATGTCAAAGAATTATTCACAATATTTTGAATCAGATGTGTTAACATCAGAATTTTCTTATGCTAGTGAGATTTTGGCCTTGAACTCCACTGCTTCATATTGGATGGGTAATCGTGGAAGAATTTTGGATCAATTCGTCATTTATAATGAACCAACTAAAAATGAATTCTTCACAACAGACGAACAAAAGAATTCATCTGATAATAAAGACTTGGGTTTAATTTTACCCAAACTAGTTACAATGGGTACCATTACTAGAAGAGCTACTGAAAATACATGGTTAACAGCATCTAATGCCAAGAAGAACAGAATTGGTTCTGAACTCAAATCATTAGTTAAAGCTCCCCCAGGTTATAAGTTTGTGGGGGCTGATGTTGATTCAGAGGAATTATGGATAGCTGCATTAATAGGTGACTCAATATTCAAGATCCATGGAAGTACGGCATTATCATGGATGACTCTCGAAGGGGATAAAAATCAAAAGACTGATTTACATTCAAAGACTGCTGATATTTTGGGAATTAGTAGAGGAGAAGCTAAAATTTTCAATTATGGTAGAATTTATGGAGCTGGGGTTAAATTTGCTACTACCTTATTAAAGCAGTGTAATTCCAAATTGACGGACCAAGAAGCAGATTTCATGGCAAAAGAGTTGTACAGTGAGACTAAAGGTCAAACAGGAAATTCAAAAGTTTTAAACCGAAGACTTTATTATGGAGGAACTGAATCAATTATGTTCAATGCTTTAGAAAGTATTGCACATTTAGATGATCCAAGAACTCCAGTTCTAGGAGCGTCGATAACTGATGCATTAACGGCTAAAAATCTTAATAAGAATAATTATTTGACCTCCAGAACCAACTGGGCAATCCAAAGTTCAGGAGTAGATTATCTTCATTTATTAATCATATCAATGGAATATTTGATAAATTATTATGATTTAGATGCTAGGTTGATGATAACAGTCCATGATGAAGTAAGATATCTAGCTAAGGATGAAGATAAATACACGGTAGCTCTATTGCTACAAATCAGTAATTTATGGACAAGAGCTATGTTTGCAGAAAGGTTAGGATTCAAAGAATTACCACAGTCAGTTGCATTCTTTTCAGAAGTTGACATTGATGAAGTTTTGAGAAAAGAGGTTAACCTAGAATGTATCACACCTTCGCAGAAGGAGGCCATTCCACCAGGAGAGTCACTTGATATATTCAAATTATTAGAAAAAACAAAGAATGGTGAAGTTTTAAAAAGTAATAAAAGAATTGATTTTGAAAAGGCTAAATATGTTGAAAACTCGAAGGTTATTGAAAATTTGACTCAAGATCTAGACGAAGAAATGAAATTGGGGAAGATCAAGTTAGAAACATCAACTAATAGAGAAGAGTGGAAAACGAATATATTTGAATATTCAAAAATGAAAAAAAGACGAGAAATCAAGATCGATGGAATGAATCAAGAAAAAAGTGAAAAGAAGGAAAAAAAAGAAAAGAATTCAAAGGAATTAAAAAAATTCGGAAAAACCCAAGATTTCAGGCGAACGGCATCCAACCCCACCATAAGAAAGCCAAGAGTTATTAAAAAACTTGAAGAAGACAATATTGTTAGTGATGGAGAAGAAGAGTTGAAGAAAATCACAAATACGAAACGAATTAGTTCGAGTAATAAGATTTCCAGGGGAACAAGCTTCAAGAGTGTGAGTGTACCAAATAGAAATGCAATAAAGTTAAATACAACCAAAATACCAAAGACGATTACGACGACCACGACCCAATCTGAGCAGGAAAGAGAAGATATACTACGACCGAATTTAAATGTGTCAAATAAAAGGTCCAAGCCGTTATTCACTAATTTGGATAGCGGATACCGACGACCACTGAAAATGTTTTAAGATTGATAAAAAAAGAATAACAGCCATTCATTGTTAAATTGAGTGAGTTATTCAACAGATTTTAAACAAAAATTGAACAAGGCTAAAAAAAGCCAAAGATGAAAAAAGAAGTGAATGTAAAAAAAGAACTGAACATGAAAAAAAATTTGCATATTTAAAATTCACTAATAGTTATTAGAATTTTCTTTTCAATACTGTACTTTAGTGTAAAATATATATTTATTAGATTCAAAGATTGGCAAGATACCTCTATGAGACATTATTATGGAATTGTAACTGGGAATGTAAAATAGTTGTACTAGGAAAAAAAAGTGCAACAGTTTGACATATTATGAAACTATACTAATTGAGTAGAAGCAACAATAGATTTCCGGCATAATGTCGAAGCGAGCATTACCCAATTGGTAATAATACAAAGTGTTTTGGGAATTTTAAACCAGTTTGGTACTATTATCTGAATTGTCCCGACACACTTTTTATTCGGTTTGCATTGAGAAACTTTTTATTGGGAACTAATTAAGAGATTGACCAGTAAAAATAAAATGTCTTCAAATTTCTTAAAAATTTTAGAATTTATGGCAAGAAATTAATGATTGTGACTTCTTTTTCCCATGGTTCAAACTACTAAAAGATTGTTTTTAGTTATCCATGTCTTAGATCCTTTTAGTAGGTTTTTGAATTATTATATTATAATTTCTATCTTTATATCCTATAATTACAATTTATATATATTATATATTTCTTTATCATGAATCCGCTTTAACCTAACCAATAAAAAGATCGGTTCGTAGACATTCGGAGTTATTTGTCAAATGTCCACCTAAATTATAGTAGGAAGGCCCTATTAACAGTCTAATATGGTATCAACGGCTGGTAGTAACGGTTAATAAATTGTCGGTACGATTACCCTAACTTTGGTACAACTGGTTATACGGGACTCAAAAATGCTAAAAAAAAAAAAAAAATGGAGACTTTTTTCATTGGTACGATGGTAGCGAGCCATTGGACCCGAGACTTGGCGGTGAATGGTGGGGCAACGTCGAATTTAGTAGTATTAGGTTTATTCTTACTCTTAGACATCCAAGACATTTTCTTAGTTCAATATTAATAAAAACAAGGACCGATATTAGATGTCGTGGGAGAATATTTACTTGCCGACATTGTTTTGAAAATTTTTAAAATATCTCAAAAATATTTAAAATCTCAAATTCCCAATTTTTTTGAAAAAACCTATCACTAGAAATTCTTTGAAGAGATGTTACCTCCTGGTGTTATTTTAGTTTTCGTTTTAGTCTTTTTAGCCTTCTGCGCTGTTGCTGGTACCATTGCCCACAAAAAATTAAAAAACAGAAAATCTAACCAAAGATTTTAAATGGTTTGATTAATTTTATTGCTGATTGAAGTCAAATTATTTTTTTATTTTATAATAATATAATAATTGATGAATTTATTTCTAAATTCATTAATTAATTCAATTGGTTTATAGAGTTAAAGAACATTTGTATTTTATATCAATTATAGATGTTTTATATATTTGTTTAATATTTTTGTTTTGTTGTTATTATTTTTGTTTAATTTTTAATTATTCAATTCTTGAATGATTATTAGTCCATTTGGTTTATTTATAATCCATTTAGTTTAATAATTATTCAAGAATTGTTTATTGTTGTTTGTTTTTTGAGATTAATTATTGTTTTACCATTAATTTTAGTTTTAGTTAAGAGTATGCTTAAGTGAACACCCATCTATTCTTTGCTAAAATTAAGTTTATTTACACTTTATGTGTTGGTTTCAAACTAATGATTATAATCAATTTATATCCAATATTATTATCTAGGGAAGGAAATATTATTAATAAATAATTTTTTATATCTATCCTCTACTTTTCCTTAGTTCCTTTTAAAATCTTTCAATTTAAACTTTTATCTTAATTATCGTCGACATCTTCGGTTCTTTTGTGAGAGTCTTTAGAGTTCCATAATTTCTTATTCTATAGTTTCTACATATAATTAATTCTTTTCTATTTCAAATCTTTTTTATGTAATTCTTTGGTCCTTTCTCCATACTCTTGTATTCCATTATCACCATATTCATTGGTTAAGAAATTTGAAAAAAATTGAACAATATTTGTCGGTGCTAAATTACGTCATTTCAGTGGGGATAGAGATGAGGTTATAGAGTACTTTTATATCTCTAGCTCCAATTAGAATCTAGTAGATCTTCTTAACCCATCTCCCCTTACAGTATACATCATCTATAAACCAGAGATCCATTACCTTGGATATTCTTCTTAGTGGTATGCATTTTGATATTAAATATTGGAAATGCTGGATAAGGTCGGAATAAACAAGCGGCTAAAACTTTCGAGCATAGAAAGAATATGGAGAACTTTTTTGACAGTCACAACCTCTATCGATTAGTTAAGCGACAAATATATATGTATATATTGCATATATCGGAAGAAAGCCCAACAATGTAGATTCTGATCTATGATGCTTCAGAAGAGAAAAACAGTAATTTAGATTATTGATATATATTAAACCTTTGAAACTATATAGTCTGTTATTGGTTTATTTCTCTTTCTTTATGTTTAAATGCTTGATTGTTTCAAAATGAATGATACTTTTACAGATTATTTCAAATCTTCATCATACTCTTCTAAAAAGAATGACAGGAATAATGATATAAATGCAACTCCTGATAAAATAAACCAACTCAACCCTGCAAAATTGATTTCATCACTATATGACATCAAGTAACCCCAGCCAATTGGCCCAAGGAATCTAGCCAATGAACCCATACTCAAAGAGGTACCATTGATGAAGGCCCTGTGCTGAGATGGTGAACATCTATGAAGCAATAACAAAATTTGGGGGAATGCTGTAGCCGAACCTACTTGACAAATCATACTTGATCCATAAAGTAAGTATTTGGCTAAGTTAGGATTAACGTTTGGATTATATTCAGGTAATAAAAATATTATAAATGGTAAAACAAGATAAACAATTGGGAAAATTATTGATGAAACTCTATAATTATTAACTGCTTTGAAATTCCTATCCATATATGGGAAAACTAATACAACAACAAAAACACCAGTCAACCCAGTTGTCAGAATTAAGGTACCAATAAAATCACTATCTAAACCAAACCCTCCACTGATACCAAATGGCCATTTTAATTTATCTACCATCAATTTACTGGCTAAAAAAACTGGTAAGAATTCATTGAATACAATATTATGGAAAGACAATAAAAAGTTACCAAACATCGTTTTAACCACTGGCTCTGTAAAAATTTCACTCCATTGCAGATTCTCTAAATTTCTAGTTTCTTGTCTCGATAAAGAAATACCTGACATTCTACTGATGGTAGTTCTTAAACTACGATCCTGTTGACCTGGTTTCAAAGAAGTTGTCGAGTAACGTCTGACTAATGCGTTGGACATTCTTCTAGATATTGGACCGATTGAGTTGACTGATTCAATACTTTCATCATCGCCATAAAGTTGTGTTGGTTGTTCAATTTCTTCTTCTTCCGAATCAGATAATAATGGACTACTCTCACTATATCCACTCTCGTTTTCTGGCCCTTGAGTTTGGTTCAATGTCCACGGTCTTCTGGGAGTTTTATATCCTAAGCTGTTCAAAATCCAGTCTCCAATTTCTAAGCCATAATCTCTTTGATTTTTGACTTTATAATGGGTCTCCTCTAAGAACAAGAAACCGAAAACAATACCTACCCATAAAAATACTGATACGACTATGTTTGACAAAGCGTAAGGGTGTTTCTGCATGAAATTCTCATAGAAATCGCCAATGTTTTCAGCAATAACATCAGTGGAATGATTGTCGTCATAAGGATTTTTGGGGTTTGGCCTAGTGAAATACCTTGAACCACCAATTAACGGACCAACAACACTACCAATGTTCCATAACAAAGGGAAAGTCAGAAATGCTAATGCTTGATGTTTTCTTTCTTTGACCATTTCACCAATCAGTGTTCTCAATACAGCTATGTTACCATTAACAGCCCCCATGAATGCTCTTGCACCAATTGCAACATAGTAGTTAGGTGCAAATCCAAAACTTAATAATGAAATGGAAGTACCGAATAGACCCATCAAAAGCACTTTTTTTCTCCCAATCTTATCACTTAATCTACCCCATTGAATACTGAATATGATCTGAGTAAAAGAAAATGAAGCTGATAAGTAACCTGCGTAAGTAGATATAGAAGATTCGTCTTTGGCGACTTTGAAATCTCTTATCATAAAATAAACGTAGGGGAACAATGATGTGAATGCAAGCGGTTCACTAAATCTCATTATACTAATGATACAGATTTGCCATAGAGGGAAACCCTTCATTTGTTCTCTAAACGAAGCCATATCTTGTTTTTCGTTGAAAATGTGTACTATGTTTAGGATTTTAACGTGAATTAATCGAAGCGAGAATTGTGCAAGTTAAGTAAAGTGTTCAAAATTACGAGCTGTTCATTACTATAAAGATTTTGAGCTATAAAGGTCTTTTGGAGTAGAGATTGATAACACAGAACCTACCCGTTGTCTTGGTTAGACGAAGGTTTAAGATCTAGATGTAATTATATATGATAGGAAATTCCGTTTATTTTAGTTTGATCTATAGTTTATCGTTATCAGCGCGTGAGTTAAATGAGTCAGATTCTTTGTAACTTTAAATGTGGCTTCTGTTACCAATTCAAAATTTTAATGTGGTTCATTCTTCATGGTCTATCATGAAAAATGATTGGACACATGCAATTAGGCAAACTGAGCTTAGAATGAACCAACTTCCGCCAGCAAAATTGACTTTATTGAAGTAGGTTACAAGATAACCCCAGATTATAGGCCCAATAAACCTTGATAAAGAACTGAATGCTAAACCCATCGAGTTTACTATTCCCTTATGTTTTTTTGGTGCTACTCTATGTATCAATAATGAAATTCCAGGAATTGAAATACAAACTGTCAATTCATAAACTATACTTGCAGTGTATAATAAAACCATATGTAATTTTGGACTCAAATGTGGGTTATATTCTGGCATTGTAAAGACTATGAATGGAATGAGTACGAATATTATAGGGTATGGGATGGTCGATACCCTGTATATCAATGTACCATTGAACCTTTTATCAAGAATTGGATATATTAACATAGTCACAATCCCCGCCACCCCTGTAGCAGCTACGATATTACCTATATCATTACTGGATAAACCAAAACCTCCACTTATTCTGAACGGAAATTTCAACTCTTCTGGTAGTTTTGGACTTGCTAAGAAGACAGGGAAAAACTCAGATTGGATAGTGCAATGTAAGAATAAAATGGAATTAGCCACAATAGTATGTGTTACAGCTGGAGTTAACAAGGACCAATGTGAAGTTAGTTCATGGAACGATGATTGGGTTGAATAACGACGCAATGTATTTGTAATTCTTGGTGTCAATGGCCCAACATCAGAATGGATGGATTCATCGTCTTCCAGGCTACCTATCAGTCTCTCTTCATCTTCTATAACGTCCTCTATCGATTCAAATACATTCTGGGGGTCTAATAAGGGCTGTGACTCTTGACAATCTCTGATAGACTTCCAGAGCCTTGCTTTAGGTGCAAAGCCAAAAAAGGTAATGATTTTATCTCCAATTTCTATTCCATAATCTTTTTTGTGCCTAACTTTAGGATTCGATTCTTCCAAAAAGAGGATTCCAAAAAATGCACTAAACAAAAGACAACCTGAAACTACCACATTTGGCATTGCATAAGGATATTTTGTTATAAAATTTCCATAGTTGGATTTGCTGAGTTCAACCGTTCCTGGGTTGGACAATAAGCTCAGACCACCAATCAAAGGACCTATCACAGACCCAACATTGTAAAGTAACGGTATCACCAAAAAGGCTATTGCTTGCTGGTTTCTATCGTGCACAATTTCTCCTAGGATGGTCCGTAAAACAGCTATATTACCATTTATTGCACCCATGAATGCTCTTGAGGCTAATGCAACATAGAAGTTAGGAGAAAATCCAAATAAAAGCATCGAAAAAGCTGTACCAAATAGTCCAACCATTATTATCGGTTTTCTACCAACCTTATCACTCAAATGTCCCAATTGCATACTGAAAAGGAATTGAGTCAACGGAAACACTGAACTTAAATAACCTGCATAAGTCGAAATCGACGTTTCATCTTTAGCAATTCCAAAGTCCCTGATCATGAAATAGACATACGGGAATAGCGAAGTAAAGGCAACAGGCTCACCAAATCTTAAAATACCAACAACCAACACTTGCCAGTATGGGAAGCCTTTCATCTGTTCTTTGAATCCCATAATAGTTTATATGTAATTGCACCAAAATTGAAATCGAGATATGTCGTACTTTTATAGTGGCTTTAAGTTGAAATGACTAATTTACTATACAATCTATAAAATAAAAATCTATTTTAGAACCTGAAGAGTTTGAACAAAGCATGACAAGCAAAACAGAGACGATTGCTGAAATCGAATGACTTCTGATCTTAATCATCATTGTCTTGAATAATAAATGATTGGAAGAAACCGAAGAGGGCCAAACCACTGATTGACCACCATCCTAACCAACCAATTTGGTAAGTGTCACCCAAACTCATCATATACCCGAATAACGTTGGGGCAATACATCTAGACAAAGCTAACATACTCAATGTGAATGAGTTAACGTAAGCTCTATGCTTCTTGTGAGCAGCTCTATGATTAATTAACATGATTTGAGGTAAGCCAGTTGCAGTTGCAAGTGTCCTCAATGAAGTTAAACTATATAAACAAACTATTGAGACCCAGCTAGGAATGCTTGGGTTATATTTAGGCAAAGTGAAAATTATCATTGGCAATATAAAGTAGACCAAAGGTAAAATAGATAACGAAAATCTATAACCTCTTAAGGTACCTAATTTATGATCTAACCAGGGGAAGATAACAAGAATAATTAACATTCCCATAATTCCAGTCGTCGAAAACAAAGATCCTATAAAGGATGGATCCATCCCAAAACCACCGAATATTTTAAAGGGGAATTTAATTGAAGATTTGAAACTTGCACCCAAGAACACAGGGGTGAATTCACTATATATAATTCCATGCATGGAAAGGATGCAATTTGATGAAATGGCAAATATAACTTGACGGTTGAATACAGCTGGAGTTTCTGATTCCTCCAAAGGTTGACCATCTAATTCACAAACATCGGTAGATTTTATTAAAGGAGTTGATTCCGTGTCTTCTTTGATATTCCAAGCTCTTACTTTAGTTTCAAAGCCCAATGAATTTAAGATGTAATCACCAAGTTCCAATCCGTAGTCTCTACGATGTCTGAAAGCTTCATGAGTTTCTTCTAAGAAAAGAAAGCCACAGATTAAACTAAACCAAAGGAAACAAGCGACAACCATATTTGATAAAGCATAAGGATGCTTCGTAATGAAAGATTCGTAGAAGTTATTTAATTTCCCATTAGTGACGATAGAATTTTCATCATAAGGATTATTGGGACTAGGTCTAGTCAAATATTTTGAGCCACCAATTAAAGGCCCAATAACACTACCAAAATTGAATAGAAGAGGCAAAGTCAGGAAAGCAGTTGCTTGATGTCTTTTTTCTGTTGCAATTTCACCCACCATAGTTCTGAGGACAGCGATATTACCATTTAAACAACCTTGCAAACTTCTTGCAGCCAAAGCCCAATAATAATTCTTACTAAACCCGAATAAAATTAGTGAAATCGAAGTTCCACACAAACCGAACATAAGAACAGGTTTTCTACCTACTCTATCACTTAGTTTCCCCCATCGGATGGAGAATACAAATTGACAAAATGCAAAACTTGAAGCTAGAATACCTGAGTATTTACCAATATCTTTTTCCGTAGGTGCAATTTTGAAATCTCTTATCATGAAGTACAAATAAGGGAATAATGAAGTAAATGCTAAAGGTTCACTAAATCTCATTAGACTTACGACGATCATCTGTTTATAGGGGAACCCTTTCAAATTCTCTCTTAATGACATTATCGATTTAGGTATTTTTTTAGCTTTATTCTCTTTTATGTAAATATGTCAAACTCAATCATAAGATCGATTAAAAAAAAAAAATTTGACGTGAACTCCTTTAAAAAGCGCATAGACGGTAATCTAATCTATAAATGGCGGATGCACACCAAAGTTCAAGATCATAGGATATCAATAGATTATTGAACATGAAGCATTGCTGGAATGAAGTTATAGATGTTTTGGTAGATGAAATTGGGGGTTTGGAGAATTTCAGATTCTAAAAGTTGCTTATCATAGTCCGATATTTTTGAGTACTCGATTTTGACATGCACATAATTTGTGACAGAAGAGTAAGGAGAAAAGTTAATTCGAATAAAAGGCGAGAAGATGGAGAGGATAAGAAATAAAATGAATAAAAGGTCAATAATTTATATACTGCAGATCAAATGACTAAATTAAACTCTAGAGCTTAATCAAAGTTTAGCACAAGATCTTCTGTAAATTCCTAAAATGGCCAGATCAACATGGAGTAGGGCTGACTCCACATCAAAGATGGAAAGCTAGAACCTGCATAGCACTAAAAGATCATAAAGGCCAAAACAAGAGAAACCAATAAATAAAGAATTATGATCCAATGCCCCTTCAGTTGTAGAGAGGAATTTAAATGAATAGATGTATGAACAAATATGTAATAACTTTGCATGCAATACAATAGAAGGAGGGTTGCAGCATTATAATTTTATATACCCTCAGTGATGCAATATTTATAGCAATGACAACCAAAAACCTTTAGACCGATACTCCACTAAAAGTATAAGAGGAGAGATTGAATGAAAAAGCTCGTATATCTTGACCCCCCAAACTCAAACAGAAACTTATAAGTATGATATATATTCTCCCATTAAAAACTATAAAAACCCCATTTACCCCTATACTACATCATGCAAAGTCACAATTCTTGTAACATTCTCTGCAACAATATCTCCAATTATTTCTAGTTTTGATATTAAACAAGTCTCATCTCATTATGTACCCCAGATTAAGTGCGCAAGGGTCTCTTAATGAAGACACAACCAACTATCGTGAGAAAAACACCAATAACCGTACTTGAAATATATTGTCTTTGTTTAATAATTTACTATTGTTTATTAATTATTGGTGTATCTGCCATTAATTTGCTCCTGATTTCATAAATTGCTTCTTCGTCTATTCATAGTCTACGTCAGTTTCCTTTAAATCATACGAAAAATTTCAACTCCTTTTATCGATCTCCAAATAAATTAGTGGGGTAACTCTGCGGTGTAGAAATATTTAAATACTCCATGAGCGCCAATGAGAGAAGAAATATTAATTGTGATATTATTAGCGGCTGAAATAAACAGATATATTTGAAGGCTAAGTGGGCTTCGAAGATGGCTACTAAAAAATATGTTTGTGCATTTTGTGCTAGAGCTTTTACTAGACTGGAACATAAGCAGCGTCATGAAAGAAGTCATACCAATGAAAAGCCTTTTAATTGTATGCATTGTACTAGTGCATTTGTGAGAAGAGACTTATTACAGAGGCATTGTCGTACAGTTCATAATATAGTTATCAGTTCCAGTATACCCAAGCCTAAAAAGAATGAAATTGAATTTGTGGGGAATGAATCAAACGGTAAAATAATTCCCAATAATAATGGGTCTATCGGTGTCAATGGTATTGCAGGAACTAAGAATAAAACCAATTCTTATGAAATTGCACATAATGACGAAATAAATGGAAATGGTTCTAATGGTCATAATGGTACTAATGCCAATGGCATCAATGGTAATAATGGCCAAGAAAATACAATTTATGATTCTCATACGAGAGACCATGAAAATGAGTTGAAACCTGATAATAATGATCTTGTGAATCTTTTATCAGTTTCTAAGAAATTACACGAGATTCTTGTTCAATTTGACGATTTATCAATTAACCAAAATGAATTGAATGATATTTTTTTGACTGGTTTTATCGAATTATATAACGTCGAAGAATTTCCCATCATAAAAGTCCAATTGAACAATCTTTTGGACTATTTGAAATCCAATAACCATGATTTGAATAATTTTAAAATCGGCGTCATTTATCAAATTATATCTCTTGGTTTTTATATCAATAATAACCTTGAAAAATCTATCGAAGTCTTCAATAAAAATTGGAATTTATTGATCCTAAAATTAATACCAATAAATTATAATGAGAATAATATCGAATCCTTAAATAACCAGTTTGAAATCTTATTCAATCTATTTTTGATCAATTTTATCTATTTAAACTATAACTTCGATAAATTTAACCAATTTAAAAGCTCAAATTTGAACATTGATTTGATTTTTAATTACTTGAATGATATCAGTTTTGTGATCTTAAACAATTTGAATAGTTTAAAAGTTGGTAAATTTAATACTGTGACTGTAAAAGAATTATTTGATCAACACTTGAATCTTTTTTGGTCTATCTATATTATAATGTCGAATTATTTTATAAATAAACCTCCACCAAAAATTTTCCCCCTCCTTATAAATGAATCTATAAATGATACAGATTTGAAAAGTTTGATGGTTTGTTTTTCAAAAAATATTGTCATTATAAATTCAAATTTTTACAAGCAGGTAATTTTACTGACCTTAATTAACGAGATCAATAACTTGAACCACTTTAGTAAATTATTAATATTTGACCTGAAAAATAGTTTACATAATTCTATTATTCTAATCAATAAATCATTCATAAATTTACAAAGTCATTCAAAGTTCTTTCAAGTATTTAAGAAAAAGTTAATCATCAATTGTCCTGCTCAATTCAATGACATCTTAAATTACTATATTTTCATACCTTCAAATAAGAATGATTGGGATTTATTAAACATTTCACTCAAAGAATTCAATTTGAACTTTAGTAATTTCAATTTCACTTTGTTTATTAACAATAACTTAACCAATGACTACAATAATTTTTTAAACAATTTGTTACCTTTTTATAATCAACCGATTAATTTGAATGAGATCAATAATAATCTAGGAATGATAAGTTTTCCATTGATTTTTGATTCAAAGTTTTTGAGTAAAAAATTCAACTTGTTTAAATTACAGCATAATGATTTTTACTTAAAAAATCTAACTTTTGTTTTCATTGAATGGTATTTGACTATACATAAAATATTATTGAATTTATTCAAACAAAGTTCAGAACTTTTAACTAATAATTATATTTTGCAGTGTGTATTATATTTATTGAATGAGGAAGATTACAATTTTAAGCTTAATGATCCAGTTTGGATATCTCATATATTCAATAGTCTAGACAGAGTTGCTGATGTTTGGCTCAATTTGTTGAAGTTTGAAAACATAGAGTTTAAGAAAAATCTATTATTCTTCACTAGAAACTTTGATGATAATGGTAAAAGATTTTCTATAAGCTCAAATTCAAGTTCAGGAAATTCTTCCAATTATAATTATGTACCACATTATTCACCAAATTCAAATCCAAGTTTAACTCCGGCACCTTTCACTCAATCATTTAGTTACCAGACTCCTTTATGTGTAACAAATAATTCAAGCATGAATGGTACTAATGGGAATATGATGGGTAAAAGACATAGCATTGGAGGATCATTATCACCCATTTCTATACCAATTTTGCCACTTACAACAAATTCAAATAGCATCAAAATGAATTCATCTAATGGGTTACCTAATTTAACACCTTTACCACCAAAGAAAGAAAATGTAATGTTACCACCAATTCTACCAAATTTGAAATGATTCTATAATGAATAACGAGACAAGAGACAATACGAATCAATGTAATATAGGACAATCTACGTAATTAGGAATATACAAAAGATTTTAGGGAATAAATAAATAACATTATTTCATTACTAAATGGACGATAACGGTCTATATAAAAGTGTCAAAAAATAAACCGTGTGAAACATAGTATAAACTTTTTGGGTCAAAGTCACGTTTCAAAATAAAAAAAAACAATTAACACGATTATGTTAAGTCTAAGTGTTTATAGATTTAAAATTAATTGGATACCGACCTAACCCAGATATCACTGTCTTCTACATCTCTCCATAACCTACTCAAAGTTATTCCTAAAGTGTACTTTTTCTTACTCAATTCGTCAATTTTCATGTTCAATTTTTCAATTGCCTTGGTGATTTTGGTTCTTGTAGGATAGTCTATTTCAACATTGTAAGGGGGCAATAAATTTTGTAAGAAATTGATTTCCTTTTCAATTTTTGCAATCTTATTTATACATTGATCATATTGCAATTGAACACTATTCAATTGCTTGTGGTCAGATGACTTGGATTCTGACTTCCTGACCTTGAACTTGATCGCCTTCTTTTCACTTGTCTTTGGTATATTTATTGGTCTTTCTGATAAAAATTGTCCTGTAGTCTTAATATCACTACGTGTCTCAGATGACTTATCCAACGTACTAGAATCCAAACCCAGCATGGTCGTCACATTCAACGATGTATTGATTTCTGGTGTGTCATCAGGGGAAATACCACCGAATATAGAGTCATGGGACTCGGTTCTCTTCAAGATGTTCTCTAAGGTTAAATCTGTCATGTTTGTCCTATTGTTTATTTATTTCGCGAAGCTATCATCAAATCTCAATTGGGAAGAGTTTGAGATTTGAGAATAGTACTGAGACAAAAGTTGAGACTATGGTATGGAAATATTCTCCTATTTCAATCAGGCTCATAAGAAAGAAACAGAGAACACAGTCTCTGGTCAAGCAACATGCGAGCCACGATTCCAAAGAAAGTTATGCTAGTTCAGGAATCAATCTAATTTTGACAAATGATACCGGTTTAATATTACTAGAGTATAATTTGACTATCAATGTCATACCCCACACTCTGCTTTCCAACTTTGATGTATATATAACCAATGATAGCCTCATGAATCACACTAACAATGAAGTAGATTGGATAAAGTCCGAAATTGACTTCACTTTGCCAATTGATGATCCTCAGCTAAGTGATTTCTTAAATAATTTCAAATCTAGCGGATTCAATCTATTACCCCAAGACTACAATCATGATAGCACCATCTTAAATTTGAATTCAAAGCTAAGTCATAAGTTGAAGTACAATGAGATCAGATTCGTATCTGCGGCTTCTTCAACTCTGATTGAAATCATATCCTTTCCCTTCAATTTTACTAATCCCCTACTATTCTCAAATTTCAAAAGTAACGGCCACATAAATTATGCTACTGATTTTGGCTATTTATCAGATATAAAGTATTTGGAGAATTCTCTCGGATCAGTTGCCAATACGTGCAATTCTAGGGATGCCGTATCTGAGGGAGAACCTGTGCATGAAAGTATAGGTCTAGTTATGACCAACTTGAGAAAATTCAATGGCGATGGTGATTTAATCTTCATTTTATCGTGGAATATCATATTCAAATCTTTATTCAAAAGAAACCCCAATAATAATCTTATTCCAAATAAATTATCAAGTCAATTAGTTCAAGTGAGCTCAACAGATAATAAATCAATCCTTCCTTTAATTGTCTCATATAACTATAAGTCAACCTGGGGTTCTTGCATTGTTTTTAACAATGAATATTTAATCACAAACGAACATGTTTTAAGACCATATCTAAAAAGCAAGACCGCCTCCGTAAAGATTCATTTATCAAATTCAGTATTAGAATTGAATAGAGAGGAACAATCCAATGAACACGAAATCGATCAAATTATAACACCAGTCGAGAATGTTGATCTAGCTTTTATCAAATTGTCCCTCATAAACCAATTTAAGTTGTCTAACTCTGAAAGTGAGCCAGTGAAGTTTGATATGAACTACAAGTCTGGAGATAATGTAAAATCAGTTGGGTATGGCTTGTTCTTGAACAAGAAAAACCTAGAACCAATGGTAACACTCGGAAAAATTTTGAAGATAAAGGGGTTGATACTCGACAAAGAAGCCGACGAAGAGGTTAATTCAGTGATAATTTCCTCATCTTCATGTTGGAATGGCTCATCAGGAGGCGGTTTATTCAAAAATGATAAATTGATAGGAATGATCTGTTCTAACGCTCAAGTAAGATACTTTGATCTTAATAAGAATGATGAGAAACTGGAAAAGTTAAGTAAGATATCATTTGTTCTACCAATAGATCTAATATTCAGAGTCTTCTCTAAGAAGAGAGTAACCGAAGAGTTTAAAAATATTTGGGATTTGATTCCAATTCATAAAGACAATATAAGATCAAAACTATAACGATATCATGGACTATTTAGAACTAATATACATTAATATACAACTAATTAAGATTATTTACCTTTTGTTCCACCTCTTGGGCAATTGATTGTGCAACATTTGCCTCTTCCACTGAGGGAATATTTTCGTTATTTTGAAACTTACTCACTTCTAATAAAGAAGTATAAAGATCAGTTAATTCAGCCAAGTCAATTATAGAATCGGATCTTAAGTCATAAATTAATTGCTGGAAAGAATTTGACTTAATAACATTGATTGATAATTTGTTATCGGTTAAAAACTTCAATAAATGCTTCTGGAATTTCATTGGGGAGTAAGGAGAATTTTCAAAGCTTGCATTTAAATAACGACGGGTATTGGTTAAGCTGTATGCTAAAGGATTTTCGAATTGTTTTCTTCCTTGACTGGCCTGTAAATTTTGTAAATTAGGAAGACTAGAAATGGAATCACCTTCATTAGATGAATTTGATAGATTCAAGCCTGATTTATCTTGCAAAGATTGTTGGTTTAAACCCATTGAAGAATTAGATTGAGCTATTGATTGAGGTATTGAATGTGATATTGGCTGAGCGATTTGTTGTTGATTCATTTGTTGGGAAAGCTGTTGATTCATTTGCTGATTTAGCTGTGGATGCATTGGTTGGGTCATTTGATGATTTATAGGCTGATTGATTGTCTGTTGAGAATGGGATTGTGAAGGTTGTAGATTTTGAGAATGTAGGTTAGATGGGAAATTCAAGGGTTCACCATTTGAACCGTAAGTCACACCATTACCATCAATTGGGAGGGGCCTTGAATGATTTATGGACTCTTTGGTTAATTTATGAGTTTTTAAATGTTCACTTAATTTCTTCGGACTACCTTTGTCACTTGGTAATCTTGTAATGACTTTACCACAATAGTCACAAGCAGCGATATTTGGATCATTACTATCTTGTATGAACCATGACCAGACCCAAGATTTCTTTTTAGCACCAAACTTCTGACCTGGTCTATTTTTTCTTCCCTTTTTAATTGGTTTATCGTCTTTATCCTTTTCCAGAACTGAAGATTTCTTTGAAGACAAGATCCCGGTAAGATCAGAAGGTGACAGGTTATGAGGCGAGCCTTTAGAATCCGAATTCATACTTGAATTTGCATTCAAGCTTGGACTTGTGTTGGAAAGTGGGCTTGAGTTAGTTGATTGTGAATTTGTATGGGTATGATGTGGAGGTTGTTGATTTGATTGGGAATTTTGAGGTACTTGTTGTTGATGCAGCAGTCCCTGTTGCAGCAGAGAGTTGGATGGTTGTTGACTTGAGTTACTGCTCACATCTGCTGGTTGCTGGAAATGTACATTGAGCATTGGCTGCTGATGATGCTGACTTTCTTGAGGTAAGGGTAATCTGTGTTTTAAATTCGTTAACTGTGATGAGGAATTTATTGGCTTCTCCATAATTCTACTGGAATTGTATGAGGGAAAAACTAAAGGATTCGAGTTATCTCGATTGTTCCCATTATAGTAGTTACTCATTCCTATAATATCCTAATGTTTTTGCTTCTAACTATGACTCTGATTTCAAGTCTATTTAATACCCTTTTGTTCCTACTGAAAAATACGTCGCGGATATTATGTTTTTCGAGGGTAGTTCGGTTTTCCAACGGTTTGCCAATTTGAAAAATAAACTATTGACTCAGGTTCGAAATCTTTGATAATTTAATAAAAGTTATCCTTTTGGAGTAGATTATTGTCCTTTATATGATCGGATTCTGACTTGTTGATAATATATTAATAATCGGCTTCAAGTCAGCTTAAAACTTGCCTTTTATTCCACTTTTTGTTCTGCTTTTGGTATTTGCTTCTTAAAAAGAGTAACAGGAGCGGTGTAATAGATTATCTTATTTTTAAAGCTTCTTAGAATATATCGATAGACTAATAGGTATGATGGACACTATTCGAGTACTCTAGCACTTGTAAAGGGGGTTTTCTTTCGCTATTATGTTGTTGCTCTTAATAGTTTTAAGTTATTACTAAGTCGAGTGGATCAGACGGTTGGTCTCACGTTCGGTTTTCAATTGAGCTATCGGGAGCATTATAGGAGAGGTTAACCCTCAAGTGTGTTGTATCATAAAAACACATTTGAAGAATACAAAAGGGTGACGAAACTATTTTTCAGGAATATAGGGGATTTTGCTAACCTTATTCTGGTTTCTTGCTGCCTTTAATACAGTACTAGTTTTATCAGGGTTTTGGCATTAAATCGGCAATCTCGCACACACACAACCATGATAAAATAAAAAAGCCATTTATTTTACTTACGTAAGATATCTCTATTCCTCCTATAAGATGGAAAATACCCAGGCCCAGGATTCCATATGAACTTTTAAGGCTCTAAACTCTTGAGTTCAATACCAATTTCAGATGTTGAATTCTGGTAAATTTCAGCTTCTATATGCTCACGCTAAAACTCGCCTTTAAAGGTTATATCAGATATCGTCTCCAATATGAGATTTAGATTTACTACGTCATCTTGATATTCATCTCGAAGCGTCCTATTACATTCATTTACATCATTTAAGGTCACTTCCTATTGTAAAATGCCCGTCTATCACATACTACCTCTATTGTTTCATGCCTCGACTAATTTTTTTTTTGCAACATGGCTGGCTGCAAAAAAAAACTTCGATAAAAAATTATGCAGTGCGCCAACCACATTACTGGTCAAATATGTAATAGAAACTAAAATTCTATAATAGGGTGGCTGACTTTAGTGTATATTAGAAGAAATAGATTATCCGATAAGTTAAAAGAGGAAATCATACCAGTAAAAGTTTTTGTTAGGCTGTACTACTTTGTTCCTAATCGAGGTACCATTGAATAAAATAAGCCATATCTGGGACCATGCTACGCAATACTGGTACGAAAAATGGTGGTAATTGCTAATAATTACAAAATTGGTAATCGATACCAGCTAATGCAAGATCTTTTTAGAGAAAACTTAGGAATTGATGGGCTTCTGCTGACGTCCGTTAGAAAAGTATAAATTATTTGCAAATCTTATTAATTGATCAAATATATAATTTTTTTTCAAAAGTCAAACTAAAGCTAAAGCTAAATTAAATTCATTTCGAATTATCCATTCATTTTTAATCCAACTATTGTCATTCTCTAAATTAATTCAAACTTTTGTCATTCCTTATACAAATTAGTCAATTAATTCAAGTTCCATAAATTCAAGTTAGTTATTAAATTCAAGTTAAAATGCAATTATCAAATTTATTATTTTCAATTGTTACATTTTCATTAATGTCAACCACTTTGGGTGCTCCAACTGATAAAGCAAAGAGAGAAGATCCAGTTGTCGTTAAATTAAAGACCACTGTTCATAATGTTGTTACAAATACTCATATTGTTCAAGGTCTGGTATCCACTAGAACTAATACTATTGTTAATACTGATACTACTACTACTACTAGATATACTGCAACTGTCACTTCAACTGTGTTCGGTACTCCAGTTACTTATACTACTGTTGCTTCAACTCCAATTGATACTGCTGATATCAAAGTACCAACTGAGACTTCATCAACTGTTGAAGCTACTCAAACAACTGATGCTAATGATGACACAACTACTACAGAAGCCAAGGCCACAACTTCAACTTCACCAACTACCTCACCAACATCTACACAACCAACTGCAACCACCTCAGAAACCACAGTGAGTGCTTCAAGTACTGATGGTCCAACTATTACTGACATAAATAATATTCCAACATCCACTGGATCTTGGATAATTGAAAATGTCACCACATCAAAATCAGATGATGTATGTATTGTTGACTATGACTACTATGGCACTGGTGAAGCTGAAACCGTCACCTCAACTTCTACAATCTATGAAACTGTCACTGCTAATTGATTAAACTATATATGTTCTCTGTACTAATAAATGTTATTATATGTATTTCAAGAAATGTCTCTGCTAAATTAAAAAGAAGAAGAAAAGCAATTACACAACTCTTGAAATTAATTGTAAACTACAAGAATATCTCATATAATATCCAAGAGTCTCTCAACAACTTGTCTAACCAAATTACCTATATGAATATAAAGTTAGATACTTTATCTAATCTCAATTCGCAATTTGATTTTCAACACGTGACCTATGAGGGCAAAACCCTACAAGCGTCACCAATATAGTCGTGCGAACGAGAAGTTGATTTTTTTTTCTCTCACACAAAAGTTGAGTTCAACTGAAAATTTTATTCTTTTCATTACGAATTATACATAATGGGTATGTTAAAACCAAGTTATAACAGAGAATATTATACAATCATACAGATAAATGGAACCACAGGAAGATAATCATTCCTATAATATAGGAATGATTTGGACTTTCGAACAGCAGTTGGTGGAGAAAAAGGAACAAATGAGTCAATCAGAAGAATATGAATATAATGACAACTTTTATCTTAATTCAAAGGGAAATCAATCAATCATTTTGAATTGATGGTAATCCCAATATTCATGTTATATATACTGATTTTGAATGAAATCATTTATACTGATGCATGGTATTGTCATACCCTGAGAATTTTTCAAAAATTTGCATGTTTGCTAATATTCTTTTCTATTTATTTAAGATAAATTAATACTAACATATTTTAGTTAATATTCCAAAAACTAGAAAAACTTACTGTAAAGGTAAGGAATGTCGTAAACACACCCAACATAAAGTTACCCAATACAAAGCCGGTAAAGCTTCATTATTCGCTCAAGGTAAAAGAAGATATGACCGTAAACAAAGTGGTTTTGGTGGTCAAACAAAACCAGTTTTCAAGAAAAAAGCAAAAACTACCAAAAAAGTTGTTTTAAGATTAGAATGTGTTAACTGTAAAACCAAATTACAATTATCATTAAAGAGATGTAAACATTTCGAATTAGGTGGTAACAAAAAACAAAAAGGTCAAGCTTTACAATTTTAGATTTATATCTATCATGTATAATTTACAAATAAAATATAATCATTAACTTCAGTGTCTCTCCATCTAACTTCTTCTCTCAAGAATTGAAATGAAATTAGTTTTCCAAGTTAAATACAACCCCGTATAGCATTTCACTTCTCTTTTGAAAGTTTCAGTAAGTTCCAGCAAGTCCTGGAGCAGTAATATGAAACATTTTTAGGTATCTATGATTCAATACTCTGGGAATAAGAAGAGGGTCTAATCTTCGATGTTTTGAAGAATTTCATTATTATTTGATAGCTTCATAGCCAAGAAGTCGCAAAATCCAATAAGAATTGATGCGGTGGCTCAATGGCAGAGCTTTTGATTCCAAATCAAAGGGTTGCAGGTTCGATTCCTGTCCGTGTCAATTTTTTTTCCACTTGTATTTGCTCTTATTTTTTAAAGTTAAGATAAACATAGCGTATGAATGAAAGAGGGAATCAAATTCTTTCTATTTATTTTCTTATACTTACCTCACAGAGTACTTTTTAACTTGTTTCATCTTCAGAATTATTATCAACACTGAATAATCTGGAATCAACTTCTTGTGGTTCATCATCGAAATCATCACGAGTTCCGTCGTCTCCTGAATCTCTGTAAATTTCATTACCACCATTCTGTAGCTCATCTTCATAATCATCTTCAAAGTTACCAAATAACTCCTCTTCTTCTTCATTCAAATCTGGAACGCTTACATAGTTTCTTCTATTAGATCTTCCAAAGATTGTTGAAGTGAACTTCTCAAATAATATTTTATCAAACTTCCTAGCAGTCTTGAAAGTTGCAATTAAGGTGGCAACAACTAGGATCCCCCCCTTGACGATACTATTCACAACCTTATCTACCTCATTGTTTTCTATAGGATGGAAATCAAAGTCATCCTCCTCACTATCTAATCTAATTTGCCCGAATCTTTTGAAACCTCCATTACGACGAATTCCTCTGTCGTAGACAAACCAAGTAGCGAAGACAAAGACTAAAATTGGGATACCAATAATTAATAAAAGCTTACCAAACCCAATATCTCTTCCATAGTATTTATTGAATTCTGACTCCTTTCCAGGACAAGGTTTTTTGACGAAGGAATCAAAGTGTTTTCCGCCAACACAAGTTGAGAGTGGGATTTTTCTGTATCCAGTTGGTTCAACATATTCAAATACATTATTCAGACACATCTCCTTCTTATGGTCTGAGGGTGATAAACCTTTGACCAATTTACAAGTGTCATCAGCTGGATCCCTAGAATAATTGTAATCACACTCATAGTCTTTTCTAGTACAGGAACAATTTTTAGTGATTTTGAATCCATCTGCAAGTGGAGCACTTCCAATGAAACAGTCGTGATGTCCTTTTGCTCTTCTTAAGTATTTAGATTCATGTCCAAATAAACAATTGACCGCTAAATTCGGATGTTTTGGAGACCAATACTCAAAATCATCACTATCTGGATTATCCAAATCCAATTGACATTGTCTTTGATATACATTCGTGAAATCAATGGAGAATGCAACAGTATCTGAACCTTTTTCAGCAAATATAATGAACTTCCTAGAATTATCGCTAGGAACAGTAGCCAAATCTCTTATTTCGACTTCTTCCTCGGAGAATTTATGAGATGTCCATTTGTCACCTTCATTCAAGGAATAGAAGAAGTGATCTGTTTTTCCCTCTTTGACCAAGATCAAAATTGATCCTCTGTCACCGTATTCCCACATATGAACTCCTTTTTTGATTTCTTTCCAAGTGACACCTCCATCTCTGGTCAAGAATGTCGATGCATCTTTCTTATCGCCCAAGTCTTTACCAACATTCCCTATTCCCATCATTATGCCTACGGCCGATGATGAGGAATAAGTATCCCTATAGTCAGATCTCTCAGTGAAACCGTGCAAATTCAATGAACACTCTTCCAAAGACTTTCCTATACAGCTGTATTTCTTCTTACCAGAGTCTACAGAGGGTGGTACAAGATAGTTCCATTCTCCTCCATCATTGAATGAAATTCTGGTTTTCAAGCTCTTTGAATCCTTGGTTGATTTGAAATTCTCAACTGTGTTGGATATCAAAATACCCTCGATACCTTCGATTCTATCATAGTCAACAAAACCTTGTACATCTCTATTCACATGATCCAAAGATAATACATATGATGTACCGTTGGAATTAGATTTCAAAATTGCTCCATATTGAAGATCGTTGCTTTTGGTAGTAACATGCATGAAAATTGCACCCTTTTCTGAGTCTAAAACAGTGAAGGCTTGTTTGATATCGATATCGAGGTCTTTGGGCATCGCTGCTTCAGCGAATGTTTCACCATCAACGGTGACCAATGCCTTCAATGTTTGTTCTTTTTCATTAATTTGTCCAACAATCACAAAGTTTCCTGAAATTGCATAACCTACGATATTCTTTGCAAGAGTTTTCTCGTCTTTGAAATCATTATTTGTTGATATTAAGTTGATGGATCTATTTTCTTTATCAATAACTGAACAATAAATGAGATTTTCGATATCCTTTGAATCTGTATAGTTATTTGTTTTCAAGTATGGGTCCATAAAGTCACATTTCAATACATCGTTTCTTAATTTCTTGAAATTATACCCACCATCCTCAGTCAAATATGCAGTGACCTTACAATCAGCGTCGTACAAGTCAGCACAATTGTCTGCGCTCTCAGATCCATACCATATGAATTTCTTAGAATCTGACTTATGGAATGATATAACTTGAGTTGCCAAAGAGCTTGGTGGTGATGGTGCTTCTAATTTTGTATAGGTGTTTCCAGAATCAGATGATAAATAGAAGCGTTCAGTTGCTGAAATTAAAATCATTTGTCCTGGTACAAATCCCATTGAATAAGCTAAAATCTTATCATAGATTGGAACTTTCACAAAAGACACCCCACCATCTCTCGATGCATAAAGGCTATTATCTTCTGTATGGACGAGAATGTTTTCTCCATTATAATTTTCACCTTGTTCAAAATAGGTGAATTCTTTCATTCTACCTTCAAAATCAAATTTCTTGACTTCCACAGATTTATGTGGGCCTTTGTGTGAGTCTTTGTCAACATAGTCAGAACATTTTAACTCATGATCAGTAACAAAATGCTTGATTGACTTTTTGCCCATGATACACTCATTACCATCAACTTTCACTTTATCAGGTAACTTGAGTTTCTTGACTTTCTGGCTTTTACACATTTCTGATATAATATGTTTATCGGGTTCACAAACATTCTTTTCGCTCAACCTATAACCAGGACCACATTCAAAATCATCTTCGGTACACTCACAAGACTCATCATAAACGGTAACATCTTCAAATAAAGTTGCAGCAAAACATTTTGCATCTGATTTTCTTCTTCTGAATTTTTCCAAATGCCCATATATACATAATGGTTTTTTATCATCATAAGAAACTCTGGCATAAATATCCTCGAAATCATTCTTTTGACATTTTTCACCATCATAAGCCTTCGAAAAGTCGACTGCATAAATAACTTCACTGAAATCAAAATCCTCTTCCACATCGGGCGTTTCATCAATCAAACCAGTGATTAAAAAGCGGCTTGATGTTCCATCGACAGTTGTTGTGACTGTTAAGGGGTAAAATTTTTTTTCTAAATCCTTCTTAACAAAAGATTTACCTTGATCAAGTGAATAATATAATGTATTGGTACTCAATTCATCCTTACCATAATATGGAATTGCAATTATGATATTACCTAAATCACCAAAAGAGAAAAGACATGGCTCATCAATAACCTTCTTCCATGTTGCTCCACCATTTATTGAAATATAAGTTTTCATTGCATTTATATCCTTAGTCAATTTTTTACCAGCTATCCCAACCCCCATCAAAATACCAGGAGTTGGGCCTGTAACAAATTTACCTTCACCATCCCTCTCACTGGGGGTCAACAAATGCAATGAACATTCTTTATCATTTTGACAATCATCATCACCCTCGACTTGAAGATTATGGAAGGTTTTTCCATCATTGAAGGAAATTTTACTCTTTACAGTTTTGTCTTCTCCACCGGCAAGAATCAAGTCAATTAAAGATGCGTCGTGATCGTCGCTATCACCTGAATCTTTGTCATCCAAAGTGTTAGCCAACCAAACACCATCAATTGTTTGGACTTTTTGTATAGCACCACGTTGGACGTTTTCAAGTACTTTTTTAAACTTTAAGCCAGATGAATCTGATGAATAAATTGTTGAGTATGATACTTCGTTAAAATAACTAGCATATGCTGCTACCGATACAAACAATGACAGGGGTGACGATTGTAAAAATGTCATAACTCCATAAGCAACATCCACTTGTAAATCAGCCGGAGCAAAATTTGCTCCATCTTTAGATATATATAATGTCACCTTTGATTTTGAGTTAAACTTATCGTTTTGAAGAACAGTTATTATAAAATCTTGTTCGACTCTAACATCAATCAACTTACCAGATTTTGTTCTTTCATGATTCAATTCCTTCTGAGTCTTGAAGAAATCTTCAGACTTCACTAAATCTGATTCCGTGACATGCCCGAAGGAATTCATTTTGTTGTGAATACAGTAGATTGTTTCAGCTTTTCCATTATTCGCCAAGGGGCTTGATTTTTCAAATTGACAATTTATGGCATCAACTGGTAACTTCTTTGGAGAAGATTTGAAACCATCAGTTGTATAATAAAACTTGTGTTTACAATTACCTGAGAATAATTGACCAGGACAAAGATAAAAGTCAAACATTGAGATATCTTTATTCATGGAATTGAACAATACTCTTGGGATCGAATCAATGCTGATTTTTTCATCTTTATCTCCATTAATCTTGAAAGATTTCCAAGTTTTACCATAATCGTTAGTGAAAAATTGTTCAGGCTTTGTACTCAAGGCAAAGGCTCTACCTTTATTGAATGGATCGAATTGTAATTTGATGATAGATTTTTTTTCAAGGTCAGGAATCTTCTTCCAACTTTTCCCATTATCTTCTGAAATGAAAGTACTCTCTTCAGATGCCTTCAATATAGTATCTGAATCGTCAAAATATACGATCTCTTTGGAGATTCCTTTGTTCAAATTGACTTTTATACTAGGTTCAAAGTCCCCATGTACAACTGACAAAAGTGAACATATGAAAAACACTAGCAAAACATAACTTTTCAATATCATTGCTTGGACACACCACTTAATATCTACTCCTAGACCACCTAATCGACCTAATTGAATTCTATTAATGTGTTGAGTTTTGTAACAATTGCTTTAACTTTTTTTTATCAGCCTTTAACGTTGAAGTTTTATCGCACCTTTAGATTTGAGAATGGAAGATTGGTTAACATAGAGAATATTGTGGAGTAAGTGAAATTTTATAATTGACACCGTTTGACACAACTTCTAACGAAAGAAATTAATCAAAGGTTGAATTCTACGGTAAGAGATAACATAGGGTACAAAATAGTTTCCGAGTTATTTATATTATCTAATTAAATGCTAATTAATGCGTGCCTCATAGCCTTCTGAGCCTCTCAAGGGAGGTTCAATTTGATTTTACAGTGTCGATATGATTAATGGAACATTCGACATTAAGATCACCTCCATATATTTTGCTAAAGGTGAATTTATAAGAAAACAAGCTGGTCATGAATAGTTTTTCATCATCTGCCATGATTCTGATTGAACATGTTTTCCCGTTGTCTGCTAATTCTTCGATTTCAAAGAACAGAGATTCACCCACCAAGCCGTAAAATTTATTCAAACTGTTATTTACAAGGGTCATCCACGTAAGCTTATCTATTTGTAGGTTTTTGAATTCTCCATTCTCTTCATTTTTTTCAACATAATTTGGATCAAACACTCTATGGATTAGTATTCGTCTTGTGACTTTGGTAGAGAACACACAATGATCAATAAAATCATCAAACATAGGTGAACTGATATTTTATGGATACATACAATTCGACATCGAGCTTCAACCACTTTGGCTCATTATCATTATCATTATCTACACTCATTGAGATGAGAATCTCAAATCGCAACAGCAGAATTTAAGAGCAGATATGTTGTACTATAAGCTACGAACTAACTACACACTTCTGTGAGCTACTTTTGAATAAAGATAGCTTCACATTGAGAATGAAGTAATTTATATACGGCATTCATTTTGGTAATTGAATTTGAATACTACCGCTATCACAAGAGGATTCAAGAGTTGAATATTGGCTTTCATCATCTTTAGTTTTCACCAGGGACTCCCCTGGAGAGTAATCTGCTGCCCTGATCTGCATTTCAGGGACAAAATGGGAAGTTGGGATTTCAGGGGACTGCATTGGAGCTGAAAATGATGAATCATAACCAAGACTTATACCAGAATCGGGCTGTTGTAATATAGTTCCATATGGGTTATAAGAGAAAGCTGTAGCCATATTTTTGGGGATGCGAATAGCCCCCTCTGGAATTGGCATACCTGGATCTACTTTTATGACTCTTGAACCAGGTGGTACCTGGGATAAGATTGGATATGCATTCTCCTTCTCTATTACTTCTGCGGTTTTCAATGGATTTTTAGAGCATCTTAAAGCGGCATTGAAACTCCAAAAATTTGGTCTTGGGTAAGATGGCAGCTCAATGACAGGTACAGTGAATGATCCCTGTTGGTGCAATGAATAATGATGGATCTGGCTACGTGGTTCGTAATTATACCCATACTGAACTCCTAAGGGTCTGGAAGTTGATTTGGTAGGTACTCTACCGCTGTATTGGGCAATCTGGTTCAGTAAGTCACATAAACTCTCCAAGTCTTCTTGTGCAAGTACATTTGACTTGAAATTAGCCCATTCAATTAATTCTTCAATGGAATAGCGTTGCTTCATTGAATATTTTTGAGAGAAGTATATAGAACTCTGCAATATCTATTTTGTGGATGCAAAAAAAGTCTCAAGTTTTTCAAGTTATATATCAAATAAATCGAAGTTGGAGACAGGATTCTCTTCTATAGAAGTACGATATTTCACAAGTAAACAGATCCGACAAGTGAAAGACTTAGATTAGATATGGATTTGAACAAAAGATTACTTTGCTTCTCGTTTATACTCTTGAGGTCTCTTCAAAAGATAAGTTCAAATCTCGCACTGTATTCGCTACAAGATGAGTTGGGAAAAGGTGATTGATGACGAAGGGAATGAATATTACTACAACCCAATAACACAAGAGACGAGCTGGACCAACCCAGAAGGACAAGAACAAAGCGAATGGCAAGAATTTACAACTGAGGATGGTCAGAAGTACTATTATAACTCCAAAACTCAAGAAACAACATGGGAAAGACCTCAGGTATTAGGAGAAGCAGAAGCGGACGGACTGGCCCCTACTAACGATAATGACACCGAAGCCAACGATAATCCCCAAGGTGTCAACGATGAAGATAACTTAAGTGCTAAGCCGGTGACCTACGACCATGAAGTTGAGATAGATGATGAAACAACTCCAGATGAGGCAGCTGCAAGATTCACAAAATTATTAGCAGACAATAATGTTGATCTTACTTGGACTTTCCCGAATGTTATAGCCAAATTTATTACAGAACCAATATACTGGGGGGTCAAAGACTCTCTAGAAAGGAAAAAATTGTATGATAACTTTTTAATTGGGGAAATGAAAAAGAACTTAAATAACAAAACTGAATTGATTGAGAATTTCAAGGTCAATTTCTTGCAATTGCTAGAATCTTTGAAAGAAAAGAACGATTTGACTCACTCAACAAGATGGATAACTATTAAGAATAATTTATTGAAAGAAGAGAATCCAGTTTTTAGACATACGATTTTATCAGATGACGAAATTTATCTGATTTTCAAAGAATTTCAAGATGAATTAAAGGCAAAGTATGAACAGGAAACTACATCCAAAAGAGAGCAAGCTCTCAGGGAACTAGAAGCATACTTAGTGGATATAAATCCTCAATTAATAAAAGATACGGACGACTGGAATACATTGTATGATAAATTGATTAAAGATAACAGATTTAAAGCCAATAAGCATTTCAACGTCTTACATAAATATGACATATTGCAATTATATAGCGATAAAATTTATCCCAAAGAATTGAAAAAATTAACGGAAGAGATAAAGACTTACGAGAAGCAAAACTACACTAATGACAGAATCGCTAGAGATAATTTTAAAAAGTTACTCTCAGAATTGCCAATCCAAGCCGATACTGAATTCGAAGAGATTTTACCAATTATTGAGGATGAAGATGCCTTTATAGAATTGTGTGGTAGAAATGGGTCTACCCCGTTAGATTTGTTTTGGGACCTCAAGACTGAAAAGTTGCAACTTTTAAAGGTAAAAGTCGACTTAGTAGAATCTATTATTAGCGAATTGCAAACCTCAGGCCAGAAAGAGTTCAACTACGATACGTTATTGGTAGATCTGGGAACTTTTACTAATAGAATCACAGAAATTAAAGATGAAAGATTGAAGAGAGTAAATCTTAATACAGAAGATGAAGAGAATGATATTTCACCCATTTATCAACAATTGATCAAGAATAATGAGATTAGGAAACAAAATAGAATAAAGGATTTGAAAGAGTCATTGAAATCTCTCAGACAGAGTTTATCTATTTGGATTTTGAATAATTACAAAGAGAAAGAACTCTTCAAAGAGTCCAAAGCAGAAGAAGATGGTGAACTAATATTTCAAAATGAGAAATATCTGCTCAAGTTTAATGACACACTTTTAAAGACTTTACAAGATTCAATATCTGGGGTCAGTGAATACATATCAATGACTGAAACCCTAGATAATTTATGTGAGCTTGAATGCAATTATGAACTTGATCTGGTATTAAAACAAGTACTTGAAGAATTTGTAAATAGATTAAATGTTCGAAAATCCACCAAAAGGGCTGGTGATTTCGAGGATTCAAGTAACAAAAGAATGCGTCCAGATGGACCAAAGTCCAACAAGAGAGCAATGGTAATTAACTATTAATCAAATATCAATCAAAACTTATTTGTACTATATAAATATAAATCTTAATTCTTGACGTGCGCGAACCATAAGTGTTGATAATTTTCTGTGAGAATGATCGCTTGTTAGGGAACGAATCGAATAAAAGATAGTATAGAATGGTATGTTAAAAGTAGAATAATATAGGATATCTGTAGCGATCAATTACTAACAATCGATATAGTCTCAATCATTGAAACCATATTTAACAGCTGTCAGGTCATCATTGACAGCAGCCATCTGTTTAGAGGACTTTTCATCACAATTAGTTGAAAGACATAATAGACCAGAAATTGAAGTTGATAACACTCATACACCAGAATTAATATTGAACCCAATGGTAATAGCCAGAAATGAGAATGAAAAAGTGTTAATTGAACCATCAATTAATTCAATCAGGGTTTCTATCAAGATTAAACAAGCTGATGAAATTGAACAAATTTTAGTTCACCAATTTACAAGATTTTTAACATCAAGAGCAGAAAATTTCTTTATATTAAGAAGAGTACCAATCAAAGGTTATGACATATCATTTTTAATTACCAACTTTCATACTGAACAAATGTTGAAGGATAAGTTAGTTGATTTTATCATTGAGTTCATGGAAGAAGTCGATAAGGAAATTAGTGAAATGAAACTTTTCCTTAATGCAAGAGCAAGAGTTATCGCTGAAGCTTATTTGACCCCTTTCGATTAAAAGTTAAGAACAAAAATGATTTTCATGAAATGATTAAAGAATTTATATATATACATATATATATACATCGTATGTATACTATATAATAAAATGAAAAGTATGTACAATGAAACCATTGACCTCTTCATAATATTACCATTTATTTAATGCTCGATGCAACTTTTCAGAATATTTAAAATTATTTTACAAAAGTTTTAACCTATATCCTCAGTCTATTCATCAGTATCAGTCCTATTGCTGAGTGGTGATTTATTGATTATCGGACTATTAGGCTTTGATCTGTTGGGTGAATTACCTGCTGAATTGAAGCGATTTCTAACTGAAATATCCTGGGGAGACAAGCCAGAAGATGACAGTGGCGAATTAATCCTGTTTGCTTGATTGAATGCTTGAGGATTTGTTGAATCTAAAGGCGAAACAACACTGTTGACCCTTACTTGACTTGATCTATTCCTGATATTTTTATTTGGTACTTGTGACAGAGATTGAGATTGGGACTGTCTTTGTGACGTCTGTTGATTGGAAATCATGGCATTTGACTGCCCTGGACTTCCAAAAGATCCATTTGAAGCGGTTGATAAATGTCTCACTGATTGATACTGTGATTGGGCAGAGTCGGGTCTTGCAATAGGTATGTCAGAAACAGTTGGGACAAGCATTGGTAATTCAGAATTATCAGTTAGTAATCCTGGTATATGATTCAAAACCGAATCTAATTGCGATAATGCATCACCAACCTGATCAAAACCCTTAGATGAAATCTTCAAGATCCAACGATAGTTGAATATTTGATCCCTATAGAAAGACGCCTCCTCTTTTGAAGTAGAAGAAATAAATAGTATACTGGCAAATGTACCGATTAATGTGAAATTTGACGCAGAAGAAGAATGCCAAAAGGAGTGGATATGTTCTGGTTTCAAATCTCTTACGAATTCAATGGCTGCTAATAATCTGGTTTTTGCGGCTGATCTGCACACTGTAATCAACTCTTTGGGTAAAAAGTTATTTGATGACACTTGATTGTAGATTGCAGTGATAATTTTACGGTGTAATGTTAATTCAGTTGCGAAATATGCTAATTGCAAATAACCATTGGAGCAAAGTTTTCTAGGCTGTACTGATGACATCTGCAATTCAACAGGTAAATTATGATACCATTCTCTCAATCTTAATTGGATTGGTTTTGCAAGTTTTAGAATTTCATTGACATTGTCTTTTAACTCATTCATTGCTCTCATAGAGAAGAAACCCATCAAAATCTCATTCAAGATATTGCTTAGCTCAATTAATCTCATAAATATTTTCTTGCCAAAATCGATATCTGAAGAGCCTTCTTTTAAGTCCCCATCTCCATGTTTTTCAGGGAAATCCTCTTCGGCTAAAGGATGGACGATCCAATTAATGTCATTTATGTGAGATGGTCTTGAATTCTTTAACGATAACCATTTATCTTCTATGTATACAGCCCAAGCCAATCTTTTCCTTAAACCTCTCTCCCACTTCGGTAACTTCCAGTCACTGCAATCTAAACCCAAGCCCAATTCTTCGGCTAATGCAATTACTTGTGAGCAAAGAACCCAATCACTGTAACCCAAATCATTGATCACTGAAGTGTTTGAGGTTGAATGACTCAAGCGGGAAACGTCGTTATTGGATTTATCCAAATTATCTCTGGCAACTCGTATTATATGCTTACACTGTAATAATAATAGACCAGCTTGAACGGCACTCAATTTAGGCCTCTTCAAGATTTCTAACAAATAATTGTTCAAACCAATTTTCAAAATTAGTTCTACATTGGGTTTTGGAAATCTATTCAAAGAAGGGTCGTAATCCCACCATTGAATAGCTAAGACATAAACCGCTGCCAATAACGGGGCGCTAAATTCCCTATGAGTTCTTGAATACTTTTCCAAAAATACTTTTTTATGTAAAATGGGATATGAAGGATGTATTATTCTGAAGTACAAATCAATCAATATTTGACCATGAGGAGCTACAAATTTTTCAATTGCATCAACATCATTTGACATTACCTGAAACGATTGTGGAGATTGGTCATCTTTCAAAATGAATTGGGCATCCTCACTTACCTTTCTTAAAGAAATCGAGTCGTTTAGATTGATCTGTTCAATTTTACCTCCTGTAGTAGTAGAATTCCCATTTTTTGTCGTATTTATAGAATTCATTTTATTTTGCGAGTCGATGATCATATTTAACAAGTTCAAATCATAAATGAATGAAGTAGGTCCCACATAGAAACTGGATCTGGGGAACTGTAAAGATAGAGTTTTCTTCAATAGACTATTATTCATTGAAGAATAATCCTGAACGGGTTGGACATCTCTTATTGGAACGTTTGGAGCAATTATCTTGTCAGAGCCGAAATTGTACTCATTTTCTTTTGATCTTTTCGACAAGGGTTCCTCCATTGAATCTGGACGCTTTCTTTTAGCAGCGTCATTGATATAGGTACATTTAATTGATTTGGCCTCACACTGGACACAATTATCGCTACCAGGGGTTAGCACACACTTTGTTTTACGCCTTCTACATTGATCACAGGGCCTTATTTTTGATTTATTCTTTTCAACTTCGGGGTCTTTCCCAGTGTCTTTGTTTAGGGCTTTCTTTCCTTTCTTGGATACTCTGTTATCATTACTATCATTAGTGTCGTTATTACTTTCATTGTCGTTCTCCCCTTTGAGGATATGTGTATCATTAAATTTGAGTGATATGGGTATTTCATCTTTCTCATTTAGGTCCGGTGAGGATACATGATTCTGATATTGTATGCTTTGGACAATATTGTTTGTTGGAGTTGCGTTTTCGATGTGAGAAGGGAATTCCATATCGTAAAGCATGTGGTTGTTAGGATCCAACAATAAGGAATTGGTCCAGCTTGGGTCCATATAACCATGATTATTGAAAGAATCAGACGATTGGTGATTATCATGCGATTGGCTATGGTTGGCTATATTAGGTGGCGATCCTTGATTGGATATGGGTTGATAGTTGAGGATATCATTATTGCTTGAGCTATCCATGGGCTTGGTATTGTCATTCATTACCCTTCAATGTAGTTATAAAATATAGCCTTAGTAAAATTACAGTGAGAATCTCAGTTACGGGTACTAACTACTTTTGCTTGACGCTTGAAACGGGAATAACTGATAATTAGTCTTGGAAATCAGTGCAAATAGATCTTTGCTTTTTGATATTCAATAACGATGAATCGATGTTGTAACAAGAAACTGAACCCTAAGGAGTTTAGATTTGAAAAAAAAAGTGAGAATTTGGTGATAACAGATTTTTTTCTTTTCAAGAATTAACCTTTCAACACGACTCATATTGAAGGGGAAGAATAGATTTCTTTGTAGATACAATCAGATATATGCCATGTGAGCATTCGAGCTACGAAGTTTATTTTAACAATCAACAGTTTTTAGCTGCTGTAGCTTAGTTATTGAACATTTCGTTTTTGAAGATACCAATAATTGTCTCAGATGAATACGAGATGAAGTTTTTTAATAAGATCTAAATTGGAATTGTCATCACATATAGTACCTGCTAGGTCACCGAATGGTGTCATATCAACCAGATTCCATCGCCGAGGTAAGCTATATAAGATTCGTGTTGATATATGACCCCCAAGGAGAGAAAAAATCTTGTTTTCGGAGATCACTAGAAAATTATTACAGACCAAACTGAATTAGCGATAATAAGCGATGCCTTCAGTGATGTCATAAATCATAACCAACAAAGACAAAATCCACTCAGCAGCGAATATTTGAAATCACAGGGAATAGAATGTGGAGTATATAGGTATTCATTTCATTTGAAAGAATACAAGCATCGGTATATTGGTTCAAGATGTAGCTCTCACATTAGTGAGAAAATTTTCAATTGATGATGAAAACCCCAGATATTAAGATCTTAAGAACGGTACAACAGGTTAGACAATGGAGGTATGACTGTATCATGAAGAAGCATAGCGTTGGGTTTGTGCCTACAATGGGAGCTTTACATGATGGACATTGCTCCTTGGTATCATCTAGTTTGAAGAATAACGATAAATCGATAGTTTCTATCTTCGTCAACCCATCACAATTCGCACCTCATGAAGATTTGGATGCTTATCCTAGAACCGTGGAGAGTGATTTGGGTATTTTGAAACAATTGAAAGAGTCGGGTAGATCTGTCGATGCTGTATTTTTACCAAAGATTTCAGAAATGTATCCAAACGGTATAACTACCGATGTTAGTCAACAAAGAGGTGCTTTCGTATCGGTTCTTGGATGCTCTGAACAATTAGAGGGTAAGCAGAGACCTCAATTCTTTAGAGGTGTAGCTACTGTTGTAACCAAATTGTTGAACGCTGTCCAGCCTACAAATGTATATTTTGGTCAAAAAGATGCTCAACAATGTGTAGTAATAAAAAATTTGGTCAAAGACTTATTGATCAACACAAAAGTCGAGGTTTTACCAACCATGAGGGAATCCAATGGTTTGGCAATGAGCTCAAGAAATGCATACCTTTCCTCAGAAATAAGAGAAAGAGCCTCTGTAATTTATGAATCGTTGAAGAATGGTAACGATTTATACAACAACGAAAAAGTGAACGGTAAGATCTTACTGTCAAAGATATTGAACAAGATTAAGGAAACTTTGAATGATTCAACTGGTTTTGAAATAGAATACATTTCCATTAGTCACCCAGATACTTTAGATGATTTAGAATATATCGAACCGGGTGTTGGCGCTATTATTTCAACCGCAGTTAAAGTCCCAAAGGAAAATTCAACTGAATTAGCCAGGTTAATAGATAATATTGTTCTTTTGTAAATAGCGATAATATTTAAAATTTATACCCACATATTAAATTATATCCTATATACCTCTTGGTTTAAATTTTTTCATTCTAATAGGTTCAATTTTTTTGGTCTTATTGACTGACTCTGCTTCTTTCTGATATCTCTGAGCATCCTGGTCTAAAATCTCTTGAAACTTTTCCTTCATGGATATTTCATTTTTATCGTGTTTAAGTAGATCATAGAAAATGTAACCGAACTCTAATAACCACATTGGATCAACACTAGTGACGCAATTAATGTATTCTTTGTTGGTTAATATCAACTCGTGATAAACAACATAATCAGGTGGGAAATCTCTTGAATTGTTCAAGACAGACGTTGGGTGCAAATATAATTTGATGAAATTATGACGCAAATTAATATACTCAATTCTGTTCGAATTTAATAGATTGATTTTTTGTAATTTGGCCAGTTGTTGGAAGAAAGATAAACAAATACATCTTTTCAAAACCTCATCATCCTCACTACTAAGAATTGGTAGTTTCTTCTGTTTCATAATAGCTGTGATTTGATTTTTGATATCTCTAGCTCTGAGTAACGATTTCGAATTCAAGAAGTTCTTAGTACACCAAGTGTTCAAAGATCCAAGACTCTTACCGCTTTTAAGTTGATTTTCCCACTGCAGATATATATTGAGTAATGTTAAGTGATCCAGGTTTGTTACGGCAAACTTTTCTCTTACTGCATCTGCCTCTTCAATTCTTTCTTTTGGTCTATAATATACAGATGGAACAGATAACATAGAAACTATTATTATAATCTCTTTCGAACATTTGAATTCAGGATAAGTCGAAGTTATTATCAATTTGGACAAGTTGGGCTCCATTGGGAAATTAATCATCTCTTCACCTAATTTGGTCAAATCACCTAAATTATCTAAGGCGCCGATAGACCATAAATCATATAAAGAGCATACCAAAAGTTCTTTCGGTGGAGAATCTATAAAGGGGAATTTCTCAAAGTGTTTAATACCCAACGATTTCAACAATAACATCACATTTGACAAATTAGTTCTTTTGATTTCAGGGATAGGCATCATATTCAACTTATCCTCAACAAACTCTTGTTCAGAATATAATCTATAACATTTACCGGGTCCAGTTCTACCTGCTCTACCACTTCTTTGATTACCATTGGCTATTGATATTGGTATTGTTGTTAACGAGTCCATTCCTAACTTTGGATTGTAAATTTTTAGCTTGATCAAACCACAATCAATAACATACTTCACACCGTCAACAGTTAAAGAAGTTTCGGCAATATTTGTGGCTACAACACATTTTCTTTTGAACTTATTCAGTTTTTGAAAAATTTTCGATTGAACTTCTGACGGTAATGTTGAGTAAATGGGTAAGACTTCAAGAGGTGGTATACTACCGTCTGTATTAATATCATCAAATTTTTCTTGAATCATTTCGCAAGTTACTTCAATGTCTTCCTGACCTGTCATGAAAACTAAAATATCACCATCACTTTCTCCTTCTGGACTCAAATTTTCTAAATGCAAATTTATCACTTGTTTAACGCTTGATTCAACATAGTCCTGACTAGCTCTATTATAAAAGATCTCCACTGGGAATGTCCTTCCCGGTATTGTAAATAATGGAGCACTCCCAAAGAAATCACTAAAAAAGTTTGCGTTTATTGTAGCACTTGTGACAATCAACTTTAAATCTTTACGCTTCATTATTAGGAGCCTTAAAAACCCCAATAGTATATCCGTGTTTAAAGACCTCTCGTGAGCTTCATCCATAATGATACACGAATAATTATCAAGATTAGAATCCATTAATAATTCCCTCAATAAGATACCATCAGTTAAATACTTGATCATAGTTTTAGGCAGTGTTTTATCCTCAAATCTAATTGAATAACCAACTTCTTCACCTAGTTTGCAACTCATTTCTTCACTTACTCTTTTGGCAACTGACATAGCTGCAACCCTTCTGGGTTGGGTACAGCCTATTATCTTTCTACTTCCAGCTTTATTGCTACCATAACCAGCATCTAGTAAAAATTGGGCCAATTGAGTGGTTTTACCAGAACCTGTTTCACCGATCACAACTGTGACTTGGTTCTCATTTATTAATTTAACTAAATCATCTTTTACCGAATAAGCTGGTAAAGATTTACGCTGTTCCAGTATACTGAGTTTATTGATATGAGTTTCTTCATTTTTTTCATCCTTTTGTTCCGTCGTTTCAATTTCTTTGACTCCTAGTATGTTACCCAATCTAGTCCCTGCTATTGTTGACCTTTCTTTGGCTTGTTTGGCCTTCTCCTTCTTTGCTCTTCTTTCATTAATAGCGGGACTACCTTGTTTACTGATTATGGCTAAATGTGTATTGGGATCTTTGATAGGATTGAAATTACTTATATTGAGGAAACCTGACTTTTCATTGATCTTTATGGATAAGAGTTCCTGGTCTTTTGACAAAAATGGTGGTATGAAGAAATGACTGGTAAGCAGAACAGTCTTTTTCGTAGTTGAAATGTGATCGAAATCAACATAGTCTCCATCTTCGTCGAAATAACCACCTGTACCATTAATGTCACGCTTGGGCTTTGGTTTTTGTTTTGGCTTAAATTCGCTGGAACTGTCTTCAATATATTCCTCATAATCGTCCATATACCACTCTCTGTCATTAGAGTCGTCTTCCAAAATCAAATTATTATTAATCTCTCTATCTATTTCCTCATCCGCTAGGTCTTCTAATGTAGGGCCAGTATTCTTGTTTGGGCCTGTTGTGGTGAATTTGGTACTTTTGATGGGTAAGTTGGATAAATTAGAAGAACTAATTTCAGAAACTGGATTATTCGATGGGGACTTTTGTGAGTCAATGGTTGGGGAAGTAACGGTTGTCTCTTTGAACTTCAAGGCATCCTCTTTTTTAATCTTTTTGAATTTGATTGTCTTTGGCTTTTTAGGCGTTATAGTCAAAGACTCATCATCGTCATCATAATGTATTAGCTTAGTCTTCTCCTTCTTCTTTTTCATAGGTTTGGAGTCTTGTATGATCACCGACTCTTCAGACAATGGTTTTGTGGGCACAGGTCTGACTTGATCTTTAAAGTGTTCAAATATTTCAATACATAATTGTTTATCAATTCCTAATATTCCACCATAATTCACAAACTTGTCCAAATCCTTGTGCTTTACGATATGATTTTCCAAGTTACCAACGAAATTATCATTTATGTCTTTGTTCAAACTTATTGATAATTTATCTTTAATATTCATTAATCTAAAGCATCGCGAAATCTCAAGCAGTTTATATTGATAGTTGATCAGGAAGATGAATAGGTTCTTAAGACATCATCTTATCTTCAAGGTACGACTCACGCCAACACCTTCAACTTCCAATGAGTTGGATTACATTTATAGCAGCTTCGAAAGGCTAGGGATAATCGAGTCATTTCAAATGAAAAAACCTACCTTAACATATCATAATGAGATAAAGATAATACTAAACCTTCATGAATATTCACAACTAAATCCCTTTGATGTTTATAGAACGATAGATCTGCTGTTATTGCAGTTCAAAAGGGATAAAGTCACTCTGTACTTGAATAAAATTGTTGCATTACCAAGATATCAATATATTCAAGATGATGACAATTATCTTGAAGGCCACACTGAAATAGACTTTAAATATAGTTTGGCTAAAGGAGGATTGAAGTATGAAAATAAATTCAATATTTCGCCTTGTAGCATAAACAATCCCTTCTGCTTGATGGATCTAAATAATGTTAACGAAATAAAACAGATCAAGCCTTATTTGAGATTCAATTTCGAGAGATTTGTTAAAATTGACATTATAGGTAATATAAAAAGTGGCATTAATGATGATAATGAATAGCCTTGTAAATAGCAATAAATCATAGAATTCATTTTTTCTTACTTTTTCCTCTCTGGATTCCTTCATTTCCAGATCTGAGAGTTACATCATTAATTATACATTATAATTATTAACTACGTCTAAATCTTTTTGCAAGAAGTCATTTATATAATTCAAACCTTTTTGTTGGTTCATCAATAATTTGAATACCTTCATTAAATAATCATCATTCAAACTATTCAAAGAATCCTTTTCGTTAATTTCGTTAATGTTATCATTCATTGAATTGATTGATTTATTAATTTCGAAATTCATATTTGAAGATTTCTCTTTCAAAATTGTCAATCTGGCAAATAAATCATTTAATTTACTTAATGAATTGTTTGGATCTTGTAATTTTGAATTTAAAAGCTCAAATTGTTTGGAAATTTCTTCTTCTTCAGGTAACAATGGATAACCTTTTAATTTTAATATTGCTAAAACCGTTGCTAATCTTAATAATCTTTTAGATAATTTCAAATGTCTATCTTTAGCTTTTTTGATTCTGCTTGAATTTTCTAAATCATGCTTTGAAGATAATTTACTTTGATTTTCATTTATGATATTCAATAAATATCTAGATTTTTTCACTTGTTCTAATTCAACTTCGATTCTATTATTGACTTCATTGAATGATGTTACTTTGATGGGATAATAAGAAGGGTTTGGTCTTTCTAACATTGCTTTATTCCAATCATCTGGAGTTTCATTATTTGGTCTTTGTTGATTTAATAATATTGATAATTCATTATCATTTACTTTATTATAGAAATGAGTTTTTAATTTACAGTTTATTGAATTTGGATCCCATTGCTCTTTAATTTTTATTAATTGATCATTAATTGATGGAGTATAAGTTTTATCTAATTTTATCAAATTATTATTAATTAAGTTATTATTGAGTAATTGATTATTATTAGGATTATTGTTATTTGGATTACTATTATTATTAGCGGGATTTGAAATATTAGGATTATTTGTGTTATTAGAATTATTATTGAATAAACCTGGGTTTGTGGTATTTGTTGTATTGTTAGATGAAGGTAAATTTCCAAATAATCCTGTCAGGGGTTTAGATGCATTATTATTTCCAAACAATCCACCACTATTTGCATTAGATGGGACATTATTTTGATTATTACCAAATAATCCACCACTAGTGTTATTGGCGGTATTTGAATTATTTCCAAATAAGCCAGTCAGTGGTTTTGATGTAGCATTATTTCCAAACAATCCACCAGGTTGAGTGGTAGGGTTTGAATTATTTCCGAAAAGACCTCCTGAATTAGATGTTGGAGCAGTTGAATTTGAATTTGAATTTGAATTTGAATTATTTCCAAATAATCCACCAGAAGTGTTGTTTGTAGGAGCACTATTATTGTTACCAAATAATCCACCAGAAGTGTTATTAGTAGTGGAATTGGTATTATTTCCAAATAATCCACCACTAGTATTATTGGATGTGGCATTAGGAGCAGGAGTTGTATTATTGTTATTATTATTACCAAATAATCCACCAGATTGATTTGTGTTGTTATTATTGTTATTACCAAATAATCCACCAGAAGTATTTGAATTGGTATTATTATTACCAAAAGATCCACCAGAAGTGTTGGTGTTGGTGCTGCCAAACAATCCACCACTATTGGTGTTGTTGGTATTGGTGTTGGTATTACCAAATGAATTGAAACCTGATGTTGAACCAAACATGTTGGAATTTTTCTCACTCATCGAAATTTGAGTATTAGAATTTGAATAGTGCAAATTTATTCAAATTATAAGCGTATAATTAAGAGTTGTTTAAATAGGACGAAATCTTCTCTGAAGTTATTGGATAACCTGCCAAGTAAGAGGTATAAAAGGGGGAAGTAAGAGAAGTAAAAATTTTCTAATAATTTATTATGAATCTATTTATTTTTGTTCTGACTTTTTCAAAAATTCATTTGAAATTGATTTGTCGTTTGAGGTACCTTGAAAGATAGGGTTTTCATTCAAATGAATTTGTTTATCTTCTGGCACACCTGGAATGGTTTTTGTTAATTTTAAGTTAGTGAAAACACATTTATTAAAAATTTTTTCACTTGATCTACAATGACCTAAATTATGATTATTTTGTTCTAAACATTCATAGTGTAATTTGAACTCATCGAAACAGTATTTGTTTAAATCGCTTAAAACACTTATAGCACATTGTGTAACTTTTTTACCTTGTTCTAAACATTCAATTGATCCTCCATTCTTAGCATCTTTACATTTTAAAAATTCATCTGATAATGGTTGACACTTTGCTCCAATGAAATATGATGCTGATAATAATGGTGCTGAGGTGGCCCCGACTTCTTCGGTATCTAATTCCTCTGGTAATTTGTTTTCATCAACGTTTGACCATTGATGTCTTCCAATAAACCAATCTCCAAACATGATTATTTTATTTCTTATTGGTCGCGGTGATTTTTATTGTAGTGTAAAATTGAGAATATAATATATAGCTTTAATATAGAGATATGTGTCTGAGATTATCTTCAAAATCCTTCAATGTGATCCTTGTCTTGGAGTAAGTCTTGTTAAGATACCTCTAATCTATTTATGACCTTTTTTTAAAAAAAAAATTCCATATTTTCTTCTTTTTTATCTCTTTTAAGTTGTCTTAAGTTTCTCTAAGTTTTCTTAAGTTGTTTGTCTTTTTAAGTTATCTTAAGTTGTTTGTCTTTTTAAGTTGTGACTAGAAATAGATATAGAGAGTTCTTTGATAAGTAAATTCTCTTTATATTATGCTATCTCATTATACTTTATTTCGAGTTATTCTAAATTATGTAAAATCTTCTTAAAATTGAATAATTCAAATTTTTCAAAACTATCAGATGTCTTGAAATCTTTAATGATTGTGTTGATTTCAAAAAGTAGGGAATTGTATTTCTTTAAATTTACCAAATTATGGTCAATCTTCAATTTGCTGATGATTAGTATAAGATTAACAATTTCTCTGATTAACAAAATTTCACTTTCTTGAACATTTTCAGTAGCATTTTGATTTCCAACTAACTTTATCAAATCATCAAGATTGTCTATTAATTTGTTTATGAGTTTGACTAAATTGATCTTCAACTTCAACAACTTTAATTCGTCAATATAGTTCAATTCATCGTTTATATTAGTCTTTAAATATTGGAAATTAGTAATTATCCTCGTTAACTTTGAATTGAACTTATTGAGGTTATCACTCAAGCTGTCTATTAAGTTGGTAGAACTGCTCAAGTTGGAACTTAATTTTATGAATTTATCAAAGTTATTATCAATTAATTCAATTAATTCATCATTCAATATCTGCTGAAATGAAGTAAATTCTTTTATGAGAAAATCGATGGACTCATAACGATAGTTTTTCAATAAAAATGAATCGATTTCAAACGATTGGGTGTTAATTAAATCTCTTAAATTCTTTGAATTTATTAGGTTAAATTCATTATTGATATCTTCTATATCTGACATGGTATTGAAATTTTATGCGACTAAGTTACGTACACCTATAAAACTAAAACCATTATAACGAATCATTATAGGTTCAGATTATTGGAGAGCAAAGTGGAATCTTAAGTAGTAGTACATAGTATGTGAAGATTTTACGTGGTGTTTGACGTCAACCGTTAAACAGTTTGGAACAATTATACGTGATTTTCGACCTAATTGATGTCATTGGTAGATATTAGTATATTTGCAGCTATGGTTTGATTTTAATTGAGGTAATGGCTATAGGAAATGTAAAGCTTTTAAATTGAAAAATCAAATATCCATCTCTTAGTTTTATGACTCTGGGAATTATGTGTATAATTTTAGAGGTTTTTATTTTTTTCTAACACTAAATATGTAATTTTTACAATTTTTTCAAAGTTCAAATCGTAGATAATTACTTAAAGCTGTAGAAAAGGAAATTGAAACTAGAAAATCTGGATTAGAAATAAAATTGGCTCTTCAAGATTTTCTTAGAGTTCTTTAAAGTGTCCTTTAGGTTTCTTTAATGTTTCGAATTTTTTAAGGAGAATATGGTAGATTAAATATTTTAAGTTTAAACAATATATATTCTATTGAAATCTGGTAGATCAATGAACCCTTGTTGAAGATGCTAGCCTTGTCCAAAAACCTTGTTTGATGTGACAGACTATTCTTTGATGTACAACAAAGAACCGTTAGTATTGTAAAGAGATAAATGCCGTTCAATCGTAAACCATGATGATACGCAAATCCATTAGCTAATTGAAGAGGGAAAAAGGACGGAAGAATCAAATGAAGGTAAACGAACGGATGGAGAGGCTTAAATGAAATAACATAATTATAAGCGACTCTATCGTAATGTAAAAACAACAACAAGAACAACAACAACGAAAAAGGCTATTGATAGAGAGGAGTTGCCAAATTTTAGATTAAAAATTAAAATTTCAGACGAGAATAAAGAAAAGATTTAACTACAATGTAGCAAGCCCTTATTAATGAGATAACAATAAGATAAAAGAAAGGGTTAAAAGGGTTTACGTGAATGTAAATATCTTATGACATCAATAAAGAATTACAATAAGATAATTTTTTATTTTTTTAATTGGATACAAAGAAAATAAAGGAAAAGGCTAATTGTTTTCGTTAAACATTCTTGAATTGACGAGACGAAAGACCAAAATAAAATGCTGTAAAATAAACCAAATAATGGCTGAAAAAGACTTATATACACAGTCTTACAAATACACTCTTAGATAAGAAAAGCATTTTTAAAAAAAAAAAAAAAATATAAAAGAGTCAAAATAAAGAAAGGTACATTACTTCAGGAGTAGGAAATAAGCAGATATCAAATTTTTTTTTTTTTTAGTTAAGAAATAGAGTAAAGAGTAAAAGAGTAAGATGTAAGGAACAAATAGAGTTTGAAAGGTAGAATAAAAAACTATAGATCTTTTAAGTGAAAGGGTCTTATTAATACAATCATTCAAACAATTAAGAAGTCAGTATGTAATAATTGGAATTAACTATGGAATTATTTAACCCCTTTTGAGAAAAATCTTTTAAAGTAGATTGTTTGAAATTATTTTTTTCATAAAAGCATTGTTGCCACAAATCCATTTATTGTTATCGCGAAAGCAATATCTATAAGACGCTTTACCAAATTATATGAGAGCTATTGTTACCTATTGTTTGAAATTGTTGCTGATTGCCCCTAAAAAGGTTATTTCATGATTTTTTCCTCTTTAGTAATTTGTAATTCTTTGTTCTCATCATTGTTACAATCTCGATTATGAGAACCAAGTGAAAAAAAAAAAAAATTCCAAAAAAGGTCGATGGTTTGTTAATTACACTATTTCACTTAGTTATGAAACTTTTTGTTACTATTTCTGAATATATACTTGGTTACGGACCCTCTTAAGATGTATTTCTGGACATATTTTTTTTTTCCTCAAAATTCTCAATGTTTTTTACCATTTTGAGTTATGCTTAGGACTTAAACCGAGTAAAATTGCTTCGTTTTCTATTTCAGTTACGGTTTACTTGTAGTTATAGACGAGTGGAAAATTGAAATTTTTTCATACTAGACTGAGTTTATATTTTAGTGTTAATTAGTTTTTTCTTTTATAATTATTCAAATTTATTAATCTAACTTGTTTCTTAAGAGCTTCCATTACTATAATTCATTCTTTGTATGTTATTCTAATATCAATATTTTCTTTCTATAGTTCTTTACCCTCGTCTAGATCTCGTGAGATCGATTATGCACATAGAGATTTTTGTGCGTGGGCAACATTAAACGATTTCTCTTACATTAACAATTACTCCAATACGATACTTGATTGTTATTCAATTATAACTTTATTAACAATTCATCATGTAATAGTCTATAGTTTAATTCCATTATGTAAGAATATCTTTATTCATACTTCCATCAACTAATTCACCACTATTATTCATCTCCTTTTCTTCCCAGACTTGTCTACTACTTTCTTATAATATTATTAATCTCACTGGCTTGTTGCGAGGATCTTATTTCGTCACTGGTGGATGGTACTCTCAAGTATACACACCCCCCACCGGCGCAAAAATTTCCCCTGAAATTTTATGTACTCTAAGGAATTAACAATTTCAAAGGCCATTGCGGAATAAAATAACCCACGCATTTAATGTCTTGACTCTTTCATACCTCTCTACTATTTTTTTTTGCCTAATATATTTATTTCTATATAATTTTTCTTTGTCATTCAATTCTTTATTAACTTCCTTTTACTCTTTTTGCTTTCCGTGCTTATTAATTCCTCCTTTCTTCCTTTCATTTCATCTTCGTTTCCAACTCGGCCTGTGTCCTTTTTAATGCGCATATTTGATTAAAATAAATAAAAAAAAAAAAGAAAATGTAATGTGACGTCTCATTTCCTTTTTTTATTTTTTATAATATTAAAATTTTATTTTTTTTTTTTTTTTTTTTTTTTTTTTTTATTTTTTTTTTTTTATTTTTTTTTTTTTTTTTTTTTTTAATTTCTCAATTTAAAAATTAATCCTTGTTAATTATTTAAATCATTCAATTCCCTTATCGATATTATATAAACTATAATCAGACAAAAAAATCAAGTTTTTTTTTGGTCCAAAGTCTTTGTTTTAATTTTTAGTTTTTGTGTTTTTGTTGTGTAAACAGAATTGATCTTGATCTTTTCATATTTTAAATTTCCTAAAGCTATTTTTTTAATTATCAATAGATATATATATATATGTCAACTGCAGTTTATTATCCAGAGGAAAAACATAGTTTACCTTCATTATCATCTATTATGAATAATTCAAATCCTAACGCTGCTAATAACTCAAATTCAGTTGGTACCATTGGTAATGTTGGTAATATTGGTAATATCGGTGGTAATAATCTTTTACCTGTAGCTAATGGAAGTGTTTCAGTTTCTGATGAATTATTTTCAAATTCAAGTCAACCTTCAACCGCTAATACAACACCGGCTTCTTCATTTTCTGGTAAAAGTGGATTACCTGATGTTGTTAATAAATGTACTTGTAAATCAAATCAAAATAGAATTCCAAGACCAAGAAATGCTTTTATCTTATTTAGACAAAAATATCATCAAAGTGTCTTGGAAGAAGGTGCTGTTATTAGAACTAATCCTGAGGTTAGTAGAGAATTAGGTAGAAGATGGAGAGCTTTATCTAATGATGAAAGAGAACATTGGAATCAATTAGCTGAAGAAGAAAAAACTAATCATGCTAAAAAATATCCTGGTTATAGATATACTCCAAGAAGAAATGGTAAAAATAAGAATTGTGATTATTGTAAACAAAAAAGTTTAAGACAACAACAAATTAATTTACATAATCATCAATTATTTTCTTTACAACAAGATCAATTTAATTATTTAAATTATCAACAATTACCTTATCAAAATTATCAACAATCTTTACCTCCTCAACAACAAACTACTCCTCAAAATTATAATAGTTCTTTACAAACTCAAGCTACTCAAGCTCAAGTTCAAGTTCAAGCTCAAGCCCAAGCTGCTCAAGCTCAAGCTGCTCAAGCCCAAGCCCAACAACAATATAATCAATTACCAAATAATATGCAAATTTTTATACCTTCAAATCAATTAAATCCTTTGCAAACAAATTTTCAATTCCAATATAATAATGATTTAGTTAATAATCAAGATAAATTAAGCCCGTTATCTCAATTACCTTATGATCATTATCATCAACAACTGCAACAACAACAAACACAAACAACTCAACCAACACAACCAACACAAACAACACAAGCTACACATACACAACCAATGCAAGGTGGTTTTAATCCACAATTTGCAATTGGTTATGACCATCAAAGATTTAACAGTTTACCAAATCCAAATCCTGTTTATGGATTTGACAATAATTACTCAAACTAGGCTAAGGGGTGTATAATAGGAATGTATTTTACTAGGAACTTAATCTCTTGAATCTCTTGAATCTCTGTGTATTAGAAATTATGTTTAAATTATGCAATTTGAACTAATTGAATTAAGAGAGAGTTCAAAATATTAACAACATAAGAAGTGAAATGTTTAAAAGTATTACATTGTAGTTGTAATTAAAGTGTTGTAATTAAAGTGTTGCAATTAGAGTGTTGTAATTAGAGTGTTGTAATTAGAGTGTTGTAATTGAAGTGTTGTAATTAAAGTTGAAGGAAAAGATACTTAAAAGAACTCTAGATAAAAATATAAATGTATGGGAATAAAAAATAATAAAGAAAATAACACAGGTCCTCAAACGGTACCTTTATTTTCCCATATTATACATGACCATTCGGACAGTCGTCATAAAAATAAATGTAAAAATTAGCTCAATTCCATATGAAGAAAAAATGCCATACTGTTGATTAAACCAATTAAGGTTACAAATTATCTGTAGCGCATACAAAAGATAATCTTCATATTTCAGACAGGAAAGTTATCAACAAAAAAAAATATAGCAAATTAATATTTAGAAGGTGAATAACATTTACATAAAGAAGAGAAAAAATAGATTTAATTATACGTTATGAAGACGAAAATTAAGCCAGTTGTCCTATTCTAATGAGTATCATTTTGGTTATTTTTTGAAGTAATGATTTTTTTAAGCGCATAGCATTACTGGTTAAACTAGCCATATAAATGAAAAAGAAAAATCCCTATATAACGTAATGGCTCACCCTTACAACACAGTAACTGTAATTTAAAGCAATATTTTAAACCAATTTGGAAATAGATTCTAAATAATTATTTAAGTCGGGTTTTCCTCCATCACCTCTTACATTTTCTTTTCTGGTGTTTAAATGGTGAACATTCTCTATAACATTCTCAATAAAAAGTCAATAGTTACCAATAAAGAATGTTAAACGAAATTCCATTGATTTATTCATATTAATTATATCAATCTTATGTATGATTGAAATGATAAGATATCATTTATTATGTTGATTGGGTAATTATAATGTTTCACGTGTAAAGGTTTTTTCCACTGTACAACACAATCAGTTCCAAAAAAAAAAGACTTTTATTCCCTGATTAAGCTTGACCCATCAGATTCTCTGTGTCGTGAGCTCCAAAAATAAAAAAAAATTTTCTTTTAGTTTTACAATTAAACTTTTGAAATAGAGTTATGGTTTACGTAAATTTAAACAAAATCTAATTATTTAGAATGATTTACCGTGATTGTAATCACATTAAACAATTCATTAATTATTTTAATGATATAATTACTATATATGTAATATGAAGCAAGTATCGCACCTTTAAATCCAATTCGAGTATGCGACTTGCCGGACTTCTTTTCTGCCCTAAACATACATGTTCTTAACTGAGTATGCTGTGTCTCGATAGGCTATTTATATAGAGGCTATTTATGTAGGTCATTTGATCTTATGAGCGGTGGTATGTAATAATCTTGGATTGTGAAAAAAACATAATTTCAAGGTCTAGCTAATTAAAGTTTCGGATATGCCACCCTTCTTTGCTTGAATTTTAGGTTTGGAAAGGAATTGACTTTGATAATTCAACAGTAATCTAAGGGATTCAAGCTAATGGGGAAGGTATAGTTTCTTTTGGACTTTGGAGAAAAAAATATTTTGGGGGAATGGGTTTATGTTTGAAGGGAATGTGTAGCTCATAATTTTATAGGATTTATATTTGTGTATTGTATTCGAGCATGGACAAGAATTGTTTGAAAGCGTTGTAAGGATTACGTAGTATGGTTAGGTGTTTAAAGGGTTAGTAACTCAAAGGATTTATCAGACAAAAAATTTTCAAAAAAAAAAAAAATATTTTTTTTGTCTTGTTGTCGAAGGATCAACCTGATTACAAAATGATTATAATAATCAATGGAAAATACTAGTAAGTAAATTAATTAATGTAATTAGTTAATTCATAGACTTTATCATCAATTTACGAATGTGAGTGAACGTTTCAGCGCATTGTTATCTCACTTTTAAGGTTTCTCACTAACTGTTAAGACATACAGAGGGTAAGGTATATAATAATAATTGTAAATCATCATTAAAATTTATCCGATAACTAATGAATCAAATGACTCAAAAAATAATTTACCTGCCTAAATCTTGTTACAGGTAATGAGAAACAAGTGAAAAAATAAAAAAAAACCAACATCCACTATCTTGTGATAATAAATTACTCTAGTTACCTCAGAGTATTTGTAAATATTTATGCAAATAAGGTTATTTCACGCAAAATCTTATCCTACATTGAAATGGGATACCTTTCGGGTATTATAAGTGAAACATTTCATCTTTAGGTCATTCATAAGTTTTCTCTAAAGCTTCAAAATTTGTGCATAATTTCAATTGTGATTCCTTTCTGTCTTTCGCTCGAGCTAATTATGATTTTCACTTTTTACAGCTACAATTAAGCTTTGAAATGACTAGTGTTTCATAATTTCCGCTGTTAAGAGTTGGTTCCTATAAATAAGTAATCGTGAATAAGAACTTGTGAATTAAGTGTGACTGAGTCAACATTTCTTAGACAAGGAACTCCACTATATTTGATAACACCCACGATATCAATTTTTTTCACAGACGTTATCAGACCACATTTTTTGATGGCTTGTTGATGACGCAAAAGGTCTAGAGGGTTTTACATTTCTTACGAAAAGGTTGCGTCTGTTTTGACCTGGTGATGCAATCGAACCCTTTTCAGTTAATATCTAAAACGCTGTATAAATCGTCAAAAATGAAGCAATGAATAAAAATAAAGTTAATGTTTTAACCTTATTCTACAGTTACAGTCAATACTCAGCAGGTACAGAATAAAGCTTATTGAACACTTCTTTGTATATTTGACCATTTAAGCTCTTAAACGATTACGATTAATCAGTAAACAGTAAACAGTAAAACAGAGACAAAGTTTATAGTTTAATTTCTCTTTTCCCCAAGAAGTGAACTTCAATCAATGTCTTGAAGTTTTGACAAGATTTATTCATTGGGAAGCTTTAGCAGTTCTCTTAAACTGAATATTTCTTTTATGGTCTAACCTTTTCTGAGATTCTTTACTTCTTTTATATCTAAATACATTCATAAGTCATCGTGGGTTTAAAATTTTCATAGATTGGCGAATCGGTACTTAGAAGCAGAATGTGTTAAAAAGTTTATCAGTATCATGTCCAAGAGTTCATATTACTTTTGGAATGCAAAATTAGATTCTAGAATGCAAACTTTGATAAGACAAAATTGAATGATTGAGCACTTAAACATATGAAAATAATTGATAATATTGCTGTATTATGGGGCCACTAATGAACCCTTGAAAGTTTAATGAAGCCACTGGGGTTAAAATTTTTTAGTTTCCTTTTAAAATTAGAGTAGAGATTTAAATTTAGAATCCCATTTATTCCCAATAAATATCTATCCTACATCTATAATCATGCCAATTTACATGTCTCTCTTATTTTTATCAATTACCTTGTTTTTTTAAAACAAGATAAAGGTCATATTTGTTATTTGAATGCTTTTATAAAGTTTCTTTTTACTTGTGTTAAACTTCTTTTTTTCTTTTGGTAAGCTTTCTTAGATATCCTCACCAAAACCATCTAAAGTTATAACTTCACCAGGTTTGAAAGGAGGTAAACCTAAGAATGGACAACCATCACATCTGAAAGCGTCACCTAAGGAACAAGAATTACAACCCCCAGTTTTACCTTTAATTGTGAAATCAATTTCTGACATGTCAGCTTCATTAAATTTAACTTTATTTAATTTTAATTTTTCTTCAATTTTAGCAGCTTCATCATTTGCCAGTCTAGCCAAATTTGATAATAATTTATTTTGTAAATTTTGTTGATTTGATAATTCCAATTCTTCTTCTTCTTTTAAACCACAAGTACAATCTTTACAAGCTTTTCTTCTTTTCTTACCAGTAGATTCGCATTTAATTGGTTTAATTAAATTATAATTAGAATCTTTTGCAGTATTGATTAATTCATCCTCATCAATTTCAGAATCATTTTCAGAATCTTCATCTGAGAAATAAGTCAATTTGACATTATTTAATTTTCTTTTGTTATTAATTTCATCAAATTCTTCATCAGTGTTGTTAGCGGAAGTATCAGTCAAACCAACAGGAGAAGAATCTAATTTTTTAAATTTGCTTAATTTTGAAATGGTTGAATTGGATTTGGTGTTTGCAGGTTTCTTAAGAGACATGACTTGATTGATTTTCTTTGGTTTAACCCATTTATTATTTTCGATTAAGAAGCCATTCATCAAAACATCAACGTTTTGATCATTAGGTAAATCTCCAATGATTTCACCACCTTCTTCAAGGATTTTTGAAAATTCTTCTAGGATAGTATTTGGTAAATATCTTTCATTGTCACCGTCATTAGGGTTTAAGTAATAGATTTGGTTGAATTTTTCATCGTTACTGGATAATTTAGAATCCAAAAATTTGTTGATAAGTAATTGTTTGATATCTCCTGATAATTTAGCTTTGGTTGAAATGACCAAATCTTCATCAGTTACGACGGTAGGATGTAATAAATATAATACTTTCATTCTTAAAATCAATCTTTAATACTTTTACAAACTCTTTAATTGAAAAATCTGTATAAATATGGATATGTGAATATATAAAAAGTATATGGAAAAAAAGCTTTTTATGAAATCTGTCTTCTTGAATATAGATAAAATAATTTATTTATACTCTTGAATCGTTACTTTAACCGATATTCTCCTTATTGCAATCTTCTATGTCGATTTATCGATCTTTTCAATCTTTTCTGTATACTATTTAATTTGTCATCTCATTTCTCATATTTGCTCGTTTTAGAATAGTTTTCCACAGTCGTGCATCACCAAGCTTACTTAGGACCGGTGGTTATTGGATAGATTTATGATAGTGTAATGATAGAATTCGAAAGAACTGAAGCTCAGATATACTCCGATGAAGGCTATAACATCAACCTATGAGAATTTATAAATTTATATCTCTCCACTTTTTTTATATTGTTGTTATACATCTTTTCTTTCCATTGGAACTTCATTCAATGTCAATTTCTCACGTGACTTTGACTTTTCTTTTACCATCTTTACAAAGTGGGCAAAACCGATAAGATTAAAAAGAGGCTGCAACTGATGGAGATCAACGATAAGGGAATTGGTATAGAGTATGCTAGAAAGGTAAACAAGGCAGAAAAGAGTTGCACAAGTAGTTATGCACCTATATTACATATATACATATTATACATCATCATCAGTCATATCATCTTCAGTATCAGTTTCATCATTAATCAACCCCGATATCGAGGGTAACTTCTTGGGAGAACCCTCATCAACCGATACCGGTGGGATATTTATGGGTAAGGTCTGTGAGTGGGAACGAGAATGGGACCTCTGATGGGAAGGAAGAGGCATGTTTGGTTGAATATGGGATTTGGTAGGTGATAGTTGAGGGATGGGACTGGTTAAACTTTGACTTCTACTATGTGAAAATTTAACTGATTGTGGTGATGATAATGACATTAATGAATAAACAGCATCTTGTTCTGTATTTTTATCTTTAATAGTTATTGGAGGTAGGGTTATTTTGCTTGAATCAACTGATGCGGGTCTCTTTGTATCATTTAAATCTGTACCTGAACCTGAATTAGATTCTGTACTATAATTTGGAACAAAGTTAGAATTCTCTGAATTTAAATTCAAACTTAAATTCTTATTAGCTCTTTTTGATATCGTTTTTGTTTGATTTGAATTTATTTGACTAGATTGATTTGAATTTATTTGACTAGATTGATTTGAATTTATTTGACTAGATTGATTTGAATTTAATTTTTGTCTATTCAATGTAGCTAATAAAGCATTATGAGCACTATCTTCATTAGGACTTGGAATAATTATTTCTCTTTCTGATTCCCTTTCTTCTTTAAAAACTGGTGAACACTTTAAATCAATTTGCTGATTTAAAATCAGTTTCGTTGGATAATTATTCGTCATGTTTTGTAAATTTAAATTTGATCTTTGAATTTCATCCAATTTTAAACCAGCATTGAAAATTGCATTACTATTTTTATTAATAGAACCACCACTACCGATTGCAATTTCAGTATCATTTTCATTTATATTTTTAGATTTTTTTGTTGGAGAAACATTATTAAAAGTTAATTCAGTAAATTCGAATTTATGCTTTTTATAGTCCCCCTTATTTAATTTCTCTATGGCATTACTTAATTTACCTTTCAATTGTAAAGTTATATTATTTAAATCTTCTTTATCTTTATCCTTTTCCTTTTCCTTTTCTTCATCAAATAACTTTTTACCAGGAGAGAAATAATTTGGAGTTCTAGGAAATTTATATTTACCCACAGGTTTATCATCATCATCATCACTTGGATGTCTTGGAGTTTTCAATAAACCATAAGGACTAGCACCAGTGAAATCTCCTAAATTCTTACTATTTCTTTTAGATGGAGTAAAGGGAACTTCAGAATTTGGTTCTGGGGTAGATAAGATTGATATTTTCTTTTTGGATGGTGGGGTGGAAGGTTGTTCAAACTTATCACCTAGTTTTGGTGATGATAAGGGGGTAGTCATATTTTTAGATTGTTTGAGGTCTCAAGTGTTAATGGATATGATTAATATGAACTTGAACCTTTAATATTATACACTCAACCGCAAAATGGAAAAACTTGGAAAAAACTTGAAAAATAAAAGGCTTGTAATATTAAAAGATAACCCTTTTAAACTATAAAGCCTTGTAATAATTATATTTAATGAAATAAACTAAATTTAAATTCAAAAATAAAAATAAAAATGTGTATGTACAACAGTTTAATAATAATCAAATTTTTAAGATACACTTAATGTACAATATCTTCTCAAAAGATTCTATGGTATATGTTACAGATTATATGTATGTTCAGGCTTCAACCTTGGTTTATCTCTTTAGTATTGTCTCTCTTTATTAACCAGGACTTTTATGAAATTATTTCTTCACCACGACTTCGCGAAAGAAAAAATTGTAAACAATCATCAGTGTGATAAGACCTGAGGTAATAGAGGATAGCGATAGTTTTGCGGTAAAGAGTTTGGGATACTAGGGCAATAGTAAGACTAGATAACAGACAAGGCAATACAGCGTCAGTAAATCAAGCAAGGACCAGGATGAGTGGTATACCTTCATCTATTTTGAGAAGAAATAATAATTTGAGTGGGATCAATAGCGGTAAGAGATTGAGTAGTGCTAGACTGTCTATATTAAGTAAATCAATTGAAAGAAGGTCAATATTATCAACACCATTAACCAGAAGATCCAATAACTCCATATATTCCAGTAACATTGGTACGAACCCTACTTCAAATTCAAATAATGGTACAAATAATTTAAATGGTACAAATGGTGTAAGTAATGGTACAAATGGTACAAATGGTACAAATAATACAAATCATACCAATAATGTAAATAATATGAATGGTAATTTACCAGCAACCCCAGATAATAGACCATTGAAAGATAAAAACTATCAGAATCTAATAATAAATGAAATTTATGAATTCTTGAATTTAAATAAATTTGAATTGGAAATGAACCATCCTTTGACTTCAAAAACTTTAAGAAATCCAACCCAAAAAGATTTTATAATAGTGTTCCAATTCTTATATAATAAAATTGACCCATTCTATAGATTTCTGAAATCAATCGAATCAGAAGTTTTCAATATTTTGAAAAATTTAAATTATCCTTATTTAGACTCAATTACAAGATCTCAAATTAGTGCAGTTGGTGGAACTTATTGGCCAAATTTCTTGGGTATATTATACTGGTTAGTCAAATTGAACTTACAAATCGATGAAATGAATCAAATCGAAAACTTGATCAATTTAGAAGATGAATTAGATAGAATTTTTGTCGAATATACTAAAAAATCTTACATTTCATATATCAATAATAATGATAGTTTTGATGAATTTTTTGATGAATTAAAAGTTAATTTCGAAAAATTTAATGATCAATTAAAAAATGAAATCATTGAAAGACAAAATTTAAATATAAAATTAAATGAAGAATTTAATGAAGTTACAAAAAAATTTGAAATTTTTGAAAATACTGAAAGAAAATCAAAAGCTTTGGAAAATGATTTGATAAAATTTAGATCTTATATTGAAACTATGGAAATAAGAAAATTAAAATGGAGTGAAATAATTTTAAAAATTCAACAAGAAATTGAAAATTATGAGAATGAATTAGGTAAATTAATTAATGAAAGACAAATTTTAGAATCCGAAATTAATAAGAAAGGTTATAGTATAACAGTAATAGATAATTTAAATAATGAGAGAGATTCAATTTCAAAATTAATTGAAAACCTAAATAATAAATCTGAAGATTTAAGATATCAATTAAATGAAAAATCAAATGAATTAAGTAAAAATTATGAAAATTTAGAAAGTTTTATAAAACAATATAATAATATAATTTATAAAATACAAATTAATAATGATAAATTAAATAATTTTGAAATTAAATTAAATGACAATTTGCATAATTTAGATACAAATTTTAAACCAAATGAAATTTTAAGTAAGAATTTAAAGTCAGAAAAAATTGAATTATTAAAATTCAGAAATGAAATTAATTCAAATATTAATAATCTTAAAGATCAAGTTATTAAAATTACAGATTCCAATGATATTTTAAATGAATCAATATTTGAGCAAAATGAAATTTTAGAGAATTTACAGAATCAATTAATAAATAACAAGTCAATTTATGATGAAATATATGAAATTTCAATTAATGATCAAACGACTTATTTGATGCAAATTGAAAAATTGGAAAGAGAATTAAGATCCATTAAGATAAATACAAATCAAGAATTTATCGAAATTGAAAATAAATTTCAAAATGTTTCAATTGAATCAGATGAATTACACCATGAAATCCTTAAATCTAGAAATTTCTTTCATAACAATATACTCAAGATATTAGATAACACAGTTGATCTTAAATTAATCATACAAAAAGAATTAGAAGATTTAGAAGTCTTTTGTTTAAATGAATATGAGAATGAATTGAAAGAATTAGAGGTAGAAGGAAATGTATAATATGTAATATAAAAATACAAGTAATTAATTTTGCAAGATTAATCTAAACTCTTTTTAAGGTTTAATATCTCTATATTTTATAAATTTATGTACAGCTATTTACAATCATTTAATATTCATTTCTTAACCACATTTTGACTCTTTTCAATTTTTCAGCTTGATTTTTCTCTAAGTTTTTAAGTTCAGGTTTTGGTTTGAAATCTTTAGTTAAATTAATAACAAAATAAGGATTCACATTGTATTTTTTACAGATTTTATTAACAGACCATTCCTTTGGATCTTTTGTTCTCAATTCTAAGATTTCTAATGCAATTTTATCGTCAACTTCATAAGTTTTTTTGGTACCATGTATTATAGGCATATCATTCAATTCTTCATCAGTATATGATTTATGAATAGGTAAATTTCTTCTTGGGTCATTAAGTGGTAAAAAGACTTTTGGAGTTTGTTGTGGATTATTTAAACTTGATGGTGGGTTGAATACTATACCTTGAGTTGGAACTGGTTTAAAATTGAAGGATGAACTTACTGAGTTATATTTATTTCTTGGTTTTGATTCATATGGGATACTTGAATAACTACGTAAAGATCTAGTTAATCTAACTGATCTATTCATATTGATTGATATAAAAATTTTTCACTTGTCGTGTGAAGAATGCGAACTTCTTTGAAATTAGGTCCACGTCGTCTTAGCCTGGCGCGAGCTCGACCCAAATGTAGCGGTAGGTCGGACTTATTTGTCTGTAGATAGTTAAGCTAAGGTAAGGGTATTTGTATAATAGTAGATAAAAGTGTTGAATGGTAATTTTTGATAGCAATGTATGATGGTAAAATTGCTGGTAATGTATGATGGTAATGTTTGATGGTGATTGATGTAATTAATGATTTTAGGGACTTAGTGGTTAATTGAGAGAATCACTAGAATGAGTGAATTTGATATCTGGTGTTTAAGACAATACTCTAAAGTTTTTCTGAAGGTAGAGACACAAGATGTATCTATTGCAGACTTTAGTGTATAGGAGAGTCATTATTGTTGCTTCAAGATGTACAAAACTTGGAAGTTGTATTTGGTGAAAGTTTCATTGAGCGCTTGTGAGGTAGAAAGAAATGTAGAAAAGAAAAATTAGATGTAGAAGAACGGAAGGAATGTATTAGAGTAAAATGAGAGATAGGAGTACTTGATATTTTGTAGTGAGTTGGGAATAGATAGGAAATATCTATGACGTAGGTAGATAAGTAAGTTAGAACCGTAGATATTCATATGAATGAGTGTAGGGATGAAGAAAGGTATCACACAGATATGTAGTGACACTTTTTGTAGTAATTTGTTGTTTTTACCAGTTTCAGATACATAGATGTAAATACCAAACAACTAAACTTAATCAATTAGGAGAAATGAAAGGAATGTAGGAAAAGTGAAAGGAAATTAGGAAAAAAGATGAAAAAGGGAAAAATGAAAGGAATGTAGGAAAAGTGAAAGGAAATTAGGAAAAAAGATGAAAAAAGGAAAAATGAAAGGAATGTAAAGAGAATGTAAGATCAATGATTTTTTTGCATGTCTTTATTGAATGAGATCGAAATTAGAAGATGATAAAGAAGTAGAGATCAGGATAAATGAATATATACTAAAAAGGTGGAACTAGTTTAACTCGTTAAAATTAATTTAACCATTTTAGGAGAAATATGCATTACAAATTAAATCGAGACCATAAATCCATAGATCTAGAATACTAAAATGGACAAAACTCATACGAAACGAGATACTTCAACCTCAAACGAGGTAATTCAGCCAAAACGAGGCAAATTAAAGCCGTACAGGTTAGGAATATAGGCTTTACGATAGGGTAATCAATAGATCTATACACAACCATATAACTAAAAAATAACGGTGAAAAAGTCTTTTATGGCCTTTTTTATGGTTTTACCTTTAGAGATTCCTGTGGCATTTGTAGTCATTTCTTGTGGTGTTTTTACTCTCCTCTATTTATGTTGAAAGCAATATAGCAATAAAAGGTTGTAAAGCCCGTTGTAAACAAAGTTAAATCTATGCTCAAACTCTCATTAACAACGTTATAAACAACGTCATAAACAACGTTATAAACAACGTTATAAACAACCTCGAAAACAAGTTATACTGAAAAGGACAAATAAAATTGACGAGATTAGGAACAAAGCTTGTGATGCCCGAACAATCACTAACAATAAAAAATAATTCTCGAGTCGCAAAAAAATCGCCCGTTCTAGGCAAAAGCCCACCCAAATAGGAAAGTGACGATTCTTTTTGTTTACTTCCAACCCCCATTCGGCAAGCGTCCATTTGATTTTAGTCCAAATTCGTCCAAACCTAAATGTTATTAACCAATAATCTAAAGCTTTAGACAATTGGACATTTCTTTTTGTGTTTAGTTTGTGTAAATTAATTACATTGTTGTTTATTGCAATAAAACCATCAACAAATCCTAAATTAAAAAAAACTTAGAAAAAAAACATATTACAATCGTTTTAATAAAACTCACCTTAGTCTTTCCTTTTATATTCACGTTTAACGTTACTTTCATTTATCAGACTATTTGATATCAATTATTTATTTGATATTTTTGTGTTCCATATAATTTATTATACCTATTAGTCACTTTTGAATATAATTCCCAATCGTTTTTTTTAAAACAGAATTCCCAAAAACCTGAAAATGTTATTTAAATCATTAACTCCTTTCATGTTATTAGCTTTGGCTATTGCTGATGAAGATACTACCGTCTTATCAACAATTACAATCACTAAGACTTTATTGACTCCTGAACAATCTTCTTCATTAAGTGTTGCTTCAGCTGAATCTGTTGCTTCAGAATCTTCTGCTTCTGTTGCTTCAGTTTCTTCAATTAGTGCTGCTTCTGCTGCTTCAGTCGCTTCTGAATCTTCAGCCAGTGCCGCTTCAGCCAGTTCAGCTTCTATCAAAGCCGCTGCCTTATACGCCGCTTCAGTAGCTTCTGCTGCTTCAGTCGCTTCAGTATCTTCAGTTGAAGCCGCTGAAATCACTTCATCAGCAATCCCATCTTTAGATGGTTTTAAAGGTGTTGTTGCCGTTGCTTCAGGTTTCAATGTTTCTTCTTCAGAAGTCTCATCTTCTGAATATGAATCTTCAACCTTAACTTCAAGCTACTACAACTCAACCACTTATGAAAATTCTTCAAGTTTAATTACTTCTTCATCATACGATTTCAGTTCATCTACTGCTGAAATCGTTTCTACTGCTGGTGCAGATGAAGATGAAGATGAAGAATCAAGTTCAAGTTCTGGTAACGCAGGTAATATCAATGGTGTCGCTTTAGGTGCTCTTGGTTTAGCAGCTATCGCCTTATTGTAATTTTAATATTTTAAAAAATCATCACCATCCTTAGTCCCTTTTTTTATATATAAGAAACATCGTCAACTTACGAATTCCTTTTAACGTTACCAACTAAAAATAATTTTAAAACATTATACCCTCACAATATGTCAATCATTTATTACTTTTGCTTGGTTGTTTGTCTTTTGTATTAATTAAATTTCTTAAAATTTTGATGTGTTCTTACCTTTACTTAATAAAGTATTATGTATTGATTTTGTGTTATAAGTTCTATTGATACCTTTTGGTTTCTTGTATAATGTATGTGTATTAGTAATAAATATAATGTATTGATTTCTTTTATAGTTCTTCGCTTAGGTTTCGTTTAACTCAAACCTTTGGCTTACAACCATAAAACCGTGGGTTATAAGCATTGAATGTAGGTTCAAAAGCTTAGCGAACCAACTCAAAAGCTTAGCGAACGAACTGTTTACGATAAGAAAAGAAAGTAACTACTCTTAAGAGTGAAAGACAAATGAGAACAGATAAAATAGAGGATAAAGACTTCCTAAAAATTTCTATTATGGTACATAAAATACATTTTAGAAGACCGTTAAGCTCTTCTTCCATTAACGTCTTTTAAATATTTCTCCTTTTCCAAAACATAGTATTCCATTTCACTTAAACCTTGCGGAATCTTTGGAGGAACATGAGGTTTATTTTCAAACCCTATATTTTCATCATTACCTGGAATTCTGTCAAAAATTGAAGGACTAAATTTTTCTGACCATTGACCATTACCCAAATAACCAGTTTCTTTAGTTCTATAATCTAAATTTCTAATTTGATCTTGTTGTCTTTGATTTTTGAAATGTTCATGGGGAGTTGGAGCATAATACTTGGGTTCAATTTCATCCATATTTATTGGTTCTCTTGGGAATGGATTACATGAATAAGATAATGATTGAACTGGTTTATCCATGAAATAAACTTTAGTTGGTAAATCATCTTCATCGTCATCTTCATCAGCTCCAATAGAGTCAGCAGAAAATGGGATTGAAGTTGTAGGTGTGTTGAGGTTAAGATTCTTTAATGAAGCGGTGAAATCAGGAGGAGGTCTTCTGCTAGGACTTTTAGTTGTATTATTCTTCGCTGGAGTCTTTTGAGGGACTGGTGGACCGTTTGAAGGTTTGGTAGGAGAATATGAAGGTATTGAATGTTGAGGAGGACTTGGTGGAGGTCCATCAAAATAGTCATTATCAAAATCATTATTATTTCTAGCATTGTTGATATCAGGATCATAATCATCATCTTTTAATTGAAGTTCTTTTTCAAAATCATCTAAATTATCAAATTCGTCAGCATTTATTGGAGCTATTTGTTTTAATCTTTGATTCTGCTGTTGTTTTTCAGGACTCCAGAAGTTTGATATGGGTTCCTTAGTTTGGAATTTTTTTGTAAAGTTTGTGAATTTGGAATAGTATTTTTTCTTTAAGCCTTGAGGTTGATCGGGTTGATCATCTGGTTCAACACTTGAATTTGAACTACCAAATTCATGGTCCATATTAAAAAATCTATTCTTTTTCTTTGAGTCTTCATTAACAAAAATGTCATCAACCACACTAGGTTTCCTGCTTTTAGAAGGATGTTGTGGAGGAGGGACTGGAGGAAGGGGTGAACCTTTATGAGAACTAGTTGAATTTCTAAAGCTGGGGATTTCTTCATATTCGATATTTTCATATAATTTAGGAGGTAATACAGGAGCAGAAGGATAAAAGGTCATTTCCAAGTAAATCATACCGGCTCTTCTACCATTCAAAGTTAAATCAAACCATTTATCATAAATGTATTTACCATCTCTTTGATTTTCATCGACGAAAAGAATACTACAGTCGATTTCACAAGTCCCAATTGGAGTTGGATCATTTTTGGTTTCATCTAAAACGTCTAGCCTTATAATCGGTTTCCTATCTCTGCTCAATTGGAATCTGATTTCATGGGTCCAATCTGGAGTTTGACCAGCTCTAAAATGGGAAGGAGTCTTTTTAGCAACTGACCCTAATCTCAAGGTAACATAAGGAGATTGTTTATCCAATTTACGTCTATTTGGTAAATGCTTACCTCTGCAAACCATAATGACCAAAGTCCCATCAGCAGTTTGAGGACCCTTTGAGTTTGAGTTTGAATTTGATTGGGATAAACTTGACATACTTGATGAATGTGAAATTTCTGATCCCTCTGTAACGTATGAAGTTCCAGAAGTGCCTGAACTGCCAAAATTCATGTTTTAATTTCTAACTAAGTTTAATTTCTTTAGAAAAATGACTTGGATATTATTTTATAGCCTAAAGAAATAATTTGTATCTCACTTCCTTCTCAAACACTTGATGACTTTGTTAATTAGATTTTGCTGCATTTAAATGATTCAATGAGCCTTTATTTACTTTAGTATCGTTTTGGGTAATGTAATTGATTTTTTTTTCTTCCCTAATTTTATTCTTTTTTAGGAACGCGACATTTGTTCCTTAACTATGGTAATTTTTTTTTCGTAGAATAGAATAAATGTCGTTTGTCGTTTCGCATCTCAGAACGAAAAAAAAAAAAGATTTGATAATTTTCAGTATAGTAGAGTATAGAGAATATAGTAGAGACTGTATTGGAGTATATGGTATAGTTAGATTATTGAGCAGGGGAAATAACTAGAAGGGTAAAGTTCAAGTATAGAAGAGTAGAAAAGAAGAAACAAGAAAAAGAAAAAAAAAAGAGATGTCATTTCGTGGAAAGGGTAATACAAGAACTATATTACCATTTGGATTAGATTATAGCGATGTGTTATCATCGAATTATGATGTTGAAAAACCTAGATTGATATTACCCATAAATGCACCTTTGACTACAAAGGAAGAAGAGGAAGCAAGACAATCCATAAATTTTAGCAAGATCGTTTTAGACGGTCCATTCTATACAGGGTCTACCTTGGATAATAAACCTATAGTAAGCACCATTTCTTCAGATGGTATAGAGAGACATAGTGATAAATATAAGAAAGTCAAGAAAATAGGTACAACCATTGAAGAACATCCTTATAACCTAGATTTCTTCCCCAACGAATTATATCCTGTCATGGGAGCTTCCAAAAAGAGAAAGAAACTTGGTATATCAAGTTATAAAACTAAAGGTGGTATAAACGAATACGAGATCAAAGAAACTGAATTGGTTGAAAAATTAAAGAATTTGGCTGATGATTTAGATACAAATGAAGAACCTAAAGAAGAAGAGGAAGAAGATATGGAAGATGAAGAAGAAGACGAATTTGAAGATGATGAAGATGATGATTATAATGCTGAAAAATATTTTGACGATGGTAATGAGGATTTTATAGATAATGATGATGATGGAGAAGCTGAATTCTAAGTTTAGTATCTCTCCTATCCATACACCTACACATAAGAAAAAACAGATGCACAAAGAAAGAAAAAAAAAAAATGTATATACATATTAATAAATATTTAATCGTATGTAACCAAAAATGGTAAAGGGATTTAAATATTGAATGCAAATGATATTAATGAATTTCTACCTTCTAACTTTCCTAACCATCTACCTAATTTATGTTCTTTACTAACTAATACAAATACTTTAACTAATTTTTCATTAGTTTCAACACTTTCAATTGATACTATACACCCTCTTACAGGTACACTTCCAATTAATTTGAAACTACGGAACCCTTCTTTATCAATTTTCCATATCTTTAAATCACCTGAGTATGAACCTGTTAAAAAAATATCTGTAAATGGAATAGCATGAACACTTGTAATCCAGTATGGTTGTGGTTGTGGTATCTCTATAGTAGTCTTTGTATTATCAGCAGTTGCTTTTGATAATTCTAATTCAGGTTCTAATCCATGTCCGATTCTTTCAATGAATAATGGTTTCTTTTTAGATAATGACCATAAACTTATATTACCATTATCTGAACCGGTTAAGAAATGAGATTCATCAACCATTGAAACACATTCTAATGACCCTTCAGCAAATTGTGCCCTTTTGTCACCACCATTGAATGTTAATCTTGATTCATCAGCAATCTTCCAAAATAAGGCACTCTTATCTCTTGATCCAACACTGACACAAGTTTCTTTATTTAATGAAGAAATGTCAACGATGTTATCTTGATGTCCATATAAGATTTCCAATTGACTGAATTGATTTACTGAAAATGTACGTACTTTTAAATCAGCACAGGCAACATATAATTGATCAGTATTTTTACGGAATGTGAGTGAGTTTACGGTTGATCTTAATTCAAAGACTTTCAAACATACTAAGTTTTCAGTTGACCATATTATTAATCTTGAATCAGAACCTCCTGTTACGATAAATTTACCATCTGATGATGCAGCAATTGCGTTTATGGAATCAAAATGGTGATTTTTATTGACATTTGAGTTTATATTATAATATTTCATACCTCCTTTAGTATGCTTGATTCTTTGAGGTTTTTTGTTCGATATGTCCCATTTAATAATTTCAATATCTTTGGAGACTGTGTATAAATATGGATAATTAATTGTTAAACAAGTTAAATTCTTTGATCCTATTCTTGTATTTACAAATGTTAGGTCTTCAAACTGACTGGATAACTTTTCACCATAAAATTTATAGATGTTACCTCTTTGTTCAGCAACATCTCTTTGTAATCTTCTACCAATAATGTCATCATCCAAATCTTTTGCATTAAACTCATCATAGGTGTCCAAATCTTCAGTTTTCAAATTTTCAAGATATTGTTTAGCTAATCTTCTTCTTTTGTCTGCTGCATTTTCTCCTTCAAATTCTTCATCTGAATCTTGTTCTGGTTGTTCATCATTACTCATAAATTCATTCTCATCTTCAGTTTCACTTGATATTTCTTCATCTTGTTCAATTATATCACGGTTTCTATTGCTGTTTCCGGCGTTATTACTACCGCCTTTGTTCTTAGGTATGTTTCTGACAGTACTACTGTTTCTATTACGTTTCCTTTTCTTCGAGGGATCTGAAAGAAATGGATCTCCTGCCATATTGAGATGCTTTTAAAATTTTTTTTTTTCACTATGCGAAGAGATGTTTTAAAGAGCATCAACACTTTGAAATTTCAAAATCATTTGAATAGATGATAGAGGACTGGAAAAGACAAATAAGGGGATATATATGAAGATACTTTAATGTTTTATATAAAATGTTTTTTTTTTTTTAATTCTATAAACAGGTCTTTAAAGGTGTTAGTTTTTATTTGGTTCATTTAGAAAATTAGATAAAACTAGCACTCTTGGAAAGTTGTATAAGGAAACCAAACTTATTCCTCTAAGAGATCATCGATATCATGATCTTCAGCAGCATCATAGGCACTTTGGTGTCTTTGTCTTAATTCATTCATGGTAGTTTCTAAGACGGTTTGTTTAGTTTTAATATCTCTTCTGGTCTTTTTACCCCAACCAAAGGATTTTGCTTCTTCTTCTAACTTCTCAAGCTTTTCTTTCTTAGCAGCCAATTCCTTTTCTGGTTTTTCCTCTTTTTCTTTCTTGTCTTGTTCTAATTGTCTTTTGACCTGGTTAGCTTTGGCCCAATTTTGGTATATAGTACGGAAGATTATATATCCACAAACAATAATAGTTAAACGGAAATATTTCATAAACGATTCCTTTTCAAAGTATTCAAATAAGAAATCAAAGATTCCAACTTCTTCCTCTGCCATGTTTGTATTGTAGTCTATTATATTTCAGAGTCTTTCAGTATTAGAAATCAAAGATTACCAGATTCACCGAGCGAGAAAATTGAGAAATGTAAATATATATAAAGATCTATGCTTCGATAAGCCCCAAATGGAAAGTATAGTGGGATTTGCAAGCTGGTCCATCCACCTTATAATTCTTCATCATCGTCACTTGCAAATGGATCTATTTCAGGGAAATCACCCACTTCGACTTTTGTAGGTCTTACAAAACTACCGTGTTTGTCTTTACAGTTAAAGTAGGATTTACCATTGATCAGACCGTTGTTCTTTCCTACAGGTTCATCGAATTCAATACCTACCCAATTTGTTTCGCCGTTATCTAATTCATTGATTTTACCAATAAATCTTATGGTACCTCTTCTTTCACCTTCGATATTAAGAATTCTACATCTCTGACTTACTTTCATCGATTCCGCAATATTATCGTCCAATTGGGCCTTTTTATCCTTTTCCAGCATGTACTTAGGATCGAACCTTCCCAATTGGTTTTGCTGCTTCCATCTTAACACGGTATTATCACGCTTACTATATTCTTCTTCAGTGATATCGAATTTTTCGACTCCATCATTATCTATCAATTGCTTTAAATCTGAATCTGGGTTCCCATCTTCAACATGGATTCTACAATAGGGTATCAAACCTAAATCTAAAACCGTCTGCACTTCCAGATCTGGAGAGACACCTTCAATAATAGTCTTATTCTCATTTGAATTTGGAATCGAGTATAATTGAACCTCTTGGTATTTTGGCTCAATACCAGTGATTAATTCCAACTTTTCCTGGAAGTACTTTATTGTCCATTGAGGTGAAACCTTCCTCTCTGATGATGTTAAGTCTGAAGTTACATAAACCGTTATATCACTCATATTTCTTTCTTAACTACTAACAAAATGTTCGATTTGTTAATGGTTGCAACAGTTTTTCTCACTTCTCAAAAAAATTATCAACAAGATGGAGGTATGTTGAAATAGCTTGAACTAGATTCGGCGAGGCCGAAGCATATATTGATATATGTATACAAAGAAGATAATACTAACATTTCACAAGGATAAGGAACAAAAGGATAGAAAAAGAACCAACCAAAAGCCTGAAGGACCAAAAAGAGAGGCAATTTTGAACTTGAATAATTATTATGATAAAAAGATTAGAGTCAAATTCATTGGTGGTAGACAAATCATTGGAACTTTAAAAGGGTTCGATCAATTAATGAACTTGGTTTTAGAAGATGTCGAAGAAACTTTAAGAGGTATGTATACTTTGAAATGGTCACCATTGCTGACTGCGTTAATGACTCTCGAATACTAACATTTTAGATCCTGAAGATGATAACGTTTTGACTAAAAATTCAAGAAATTTAGGTAAAGTCGTTGTCAGAGGTCCATCATTGTTAACTATTTCACCTTTAGATGGAAGTGAAATCATTGATAACCCTTTTGTACCACAATAGACATGTAAAATAATATAAGATATACAGTTTTCTCCTTTAAAAATTCTCCCATGCTCTGCGTTTCTCCCAAAGACACAACAACGACTTCCTAAAGATGAAGTATTTGTATTGGGCCTCATTCTGAGCCTCATTTGGATCTAAATAGGTTAATGCCTAAAATTATGAGTTTTTCAACGGTTGTACTATAATTAAAATCGATGAGATTGAGAAAATACTTCTAATCACAGCTTGAACGATGCTGACTGCTACTAAGAACGATAACGTTATTTTACTTCCTCAAACTAATCAGTTGATTGGATTGTACTCAATCATCAGAGATCAGAATACTAAAAGAGGTGATTTCGTTTTTTACTCTGATAGAATTATTAGATTATTAGTTGAAGAAGGTTTGAATCAATTACCAGTTGAAGAATCAGTTATCAAATGTCATGGTGATCATGAATATGTTGGTGCCAAATTTTTAGGTAAAATTTGTGGTGTTAGTATTGTCAGAGCTGGTGAATCAATGGAAATGGGTTTAAGAGATTGTTGTAGATCAGTTAGAATCGGTAAAATCTTGATTCAAAGAGATGAAGAAACTGCATTACCAAAATTATTCTATGAAAAATTACCTGAAGATATTAGTGACCGTTATGTCTTCTTATTAGATCCAATGTTGGCTACTGGTGGTAGTGCTATGATGGCAGTTGAAGTCTTATTGAAGAGAGGTGTAAAAATGGATAGAATTTTCTTCTTAAACTTATTAGCTGCTCCTGAAGGTGTTAAAGCCTTTCAAGAAAAATATCCTCATGTTAAAATTATCACTGGTGGTATTGATGAAAAATTGGATGAAGACAAATACATCGTTCCAGGTTTAGGTGATTTTGGTGATAGATATTATGGTATTTAATCAATTAGGGGACCTTGATATAGTTTTTTAATAATAATAATTTTCTTTCGTTGTATGTATTGGTTCTATATGCATTTTTTATGTATTATATCTGGATCTTCTTGAAACTCTTGATTGGTAACCCACATCTTTTTGAAGGTTGATAAACCTGCCAAAATTGACCCACCAATCCATGTTGAAAATTTACGCTCTGGTGGTGCAAATATCTTAATCTTCATTTTCTGTGAATTCAAAATTGAATCTTCTTTCAAGTCATTCAAAAGTCTATCTCCAAAGTTTTGGAAAAGTGTATTCCCTCCTGATAAAATTATATTACTATATAAAGTTGGCCTCAAATCCAAATCAGTTTTAGCAATAGATAAATTCGTAAGGGCTGATATACCAGGGGACTCGTCACCTATTAATTGTGGGTTAAAAAGAATTTCTGTTGATCTGAATCTTTCAACTCCCATTTGTAAAGTTTTACCATCAGGTAATTTATAGTTTGAGATTAATTCTGAATCATTTAAGTTTGTCATGTAACTAACATTATTGTAAAGTTTTTCATCTCTGCTTGGATCCTTAGAGACAAAACAACATTTTTCTTTAATGTCCCTTACTAGTTCAAATTCTGAACTACTTTTGAAAGACATTCCTGACATTCTTCGTATATGATATACCAAATTCTCCGTTATATCTCTTCCTGCAATATCCATTCTTTTTATGGAAGTTGGTAAAGTAAATCCTTCATAAGCTGGCACAATATGAGTGACTCCATCACCACTGTCAACAACAACTCCGGTAGTTCTACCAGATGCATATAATGATAAGATAGCTTGAATTGAAATATATATACAAGGAGCATTGAACACTTCGAAAAGTATCTGACACATTTTGTCTCTGTTCATTTTAGGATTCAAAGGTGCTTCAGTTATCAATAAAGGATGGTCTTCAGGGGGAGCTTTTAAGTCTCGATACAATTGATTCCATAAAATTTCCATATCATTCCAATGCTGTATAACACCATGCTCAATTGGGTATGTGAGCTTTAATAATCCTCTGTATTCTTGGGCTGTGTTACCAATAAACGTGTCATCTCTTACCTCATTCAATGATCCAGCCATTATCTTTTGGTATTTAGGCCTACCTATAAGTGAAGAACTGTATATTTTAGGCTTATCTTCACCAGCAAAACCAGCTTTCAAATTACCCGACCCATTGTCAATCACCACAGGTTGATTGTATAATGTCTCTTCCATGGTACTTATAAATCTTTGACAGTTAACGACTGTGTTCCTTAAGTAGAATTTGGTGATAATAGAACTTGATCTTGTTTACAGATCGCGCTCAAATAATTAATGTTACCACTCAATAATTTAACCAACAACCAGAAAGCACAACTAAGGAATGCCTTTACGTTGATAGACGGAGATTCCAAGGATTCCATTATTACCAGGGATGATCTTGTGAAATTATATAAGACGTTGGGTATGAAACAGCCTAGCAATAAGGAGTTAAAAACAATGGTAGATGATGAGGGAATCAATTTTACTCAATTTCTGAATATCATGGCTGAACAATTAAGTCAATTGGATGATAGAGAAACCTTATATAATGCTTTAACGGTATTTGCTGAAGGATCAGACGTTAAGGATTTGATAATCAATGTTGAAGATTTAAAAGAGGCTTGTTGTTCAGTTCAATTGGGTGAAATAGGTTCAGGTGATAATAGACTATCGAGATCAACTTTCGATAGTTTGGTCAAAGGGTTTGTTAAAGAGCAAAGCGATGGTAAAAAATTATTCATGGCTTCTAACTGGTTAGATGCTTATATAGATTAAGTCTCCAATACACGAAACTAAAATCTAGCTTCAAGTTGGATGGAGTTTCAAGGGTAACTAGACTATGCTATGAAGATAAAAATCCAAAAAATACCATTAATATACATTATTCTATACATTTGACAATGTTACCTTTTACGATGTACAAAGTACAATATATCTTTTTTTTTTGTTCTTATTCTATTTGTTTATGCATCGATGATCAATTCATCACACCCCCAATCTTCAAATGAACCATCTGGTAAGTATCTTCTGATGACTAAAGGAATTTTTCTTTGAGATAATTCTTTCATTGCAATTTGTAAAGGATCGGTTTCACCTTCAATGTCAACTAAAACTGGTGCGTTCAATGAGATTTGTAAAGCTCTGGTACCTAAGACTCTGGCTCTTTCATATTTGGTCATATATGGTGTTGTGGTTCTCTTTTCCTTTGGTATAGCCAATTCTGCTGTTGTTTTTTGTCTTGGTTTATCATCTGGTCCCAAACCTCCATTTATGATTGTTCTACCATCTTCTGCTTTGATCTCAGCATCTCCATTTTCTGCTTGTTCAGGTTCATCAAATTCATTTTCAGAGAAGTGATCTGGTTGATCGAAGTCATCGTAGTTTTCTGGTCCTTCATTATAAGCTTCTTCAACGTCTGACATCTTTAAACTGATTTATTTGATACTGTTGATGAGATGAAAATTTTTATTCGCACTAAACTTTTTGTATTGAGATATCACCATAATATAATACAAATTCTCATATATAAAGCATATCTTAACTCTATTCTGGTCCAAAGAAAAGGCAGGAGCATTTGGAGATTGGTCAGTTACAATTACTCAAATTAAAGAAGAGAAAAAGGAATAATATTATTACGTAAATGTATATTATTTTTTTATCAGTCTATGCACTTATAATTCATCAGCAAATGGTAAAACATCGATATCACCAACTGCAACATAATTGAAACTATCTAATTTAGCAGCTTTAGCGGCTTTTGAGTCAACAGCGTAATCCAAAGGATATTCGAAAGATGATTGTAAAGCATTAACTAATTGAGCTGATTTGATTGAATTTGATAAATCAGTAGTTGAAACTGAATCAGCTAATGATTTAGCTTTTTTGATGGTTTCTGAAACGGCTGAAGCATCACCTGAAGCTTCAATAATAAATAAACCTGCATCATTATATTTAATTACTTTTGATGATGCACCAATCTTTGATAATGATGAGTTTGCACTTGGGATGATTGAAGAACCTAAAGTTGCAGATAAAACATCAAATTTAGCATAATCAGCTGGTAAAATTGGAATACCAATGATAGCAGTTGAAGGACCAGAAGTTTTAATTCTTTGTTCATTACCAATATAAGTTTTAACTGGAGTTGAGGTTAAAGAACCAGCTTTTGGTATTTTATTAAATTCAACATCATCTAAGAAACCTTTTAAATCTGATTCAACGATACCTGAACCATAAATACTGATATTATCTAAAGTATAAACTTGAGAAGCGAATTCTTTAATTTCTTCAGGAGTGAAACTATATGAACCATCGTAATATAAAGAATTACCATAACCTTTTTTGAAACTGATGGAATGTAAAGCTTCTAAAGCTTTTGAAGAATTTGATGAAGAAGAAGTATAATAGTCATTTAAAGCTGAAGGTAAAACGATTTCTGAATATTCATGAGGTCTAAATGAAGTTTTACTAAGAACATTATTTAATGATTCAACGAAATATGGTAAATCTTCTTTTAAAAATTTGGTTGATAAAATAATTGAATCTCTAGTAACTTCAGATGATACAATACCCCCTAATAATTCACTTTCTCTAGTAAATCTTAATCCTGATTTAACATCAGTATTTAAGAAATTAAATTTGGATAATAAATGTGAAATACCTGATTTTCCACTTTTTGAACCAGCATTGTTAACTACAACTGATAAGGTGGATAAGTTACCTGGAGCATCTCTAGTGGTAACACTAAATGAACGGTAAGCAGCACGAGATAACATCTTTTAGTTTATATTGTATATATGAATTTAATTTTTCAGTGTTGAGTGAGAACTTTTTTCAATTATTTTATTTTTGATTGGGTGAGTATTAACTATGGGTGTACGGGTGCTGAAAGATTAGAAAGATTAATATTTATTAAGATTAGTTAGAGATGTTTAGATATTATATAAGTTATTGTAATATATAATATTATATTCATTATATTTATGATCATATTTTCTTTTTTTTTTTTCGTATTCTTTTTATGCTTGTGTCAATCTAACATTTTTATCTTTGATTCCTTTTAATGTACAGTAATCAAGAACTAATTTAGCCCAAATAAAGTCAATTAAGATCAAAATATGAACTCCACCCCAGATTAAATTGATACTATAAAAGAAATTTGCATTACCATTACCAAGAACGATCCAACAATAGTAAAAAATTGGTGATAACAATAAACTAATCAAAAAAGTTATACCACTGACATAAATTAACTTACATTGAGGTAAAAGGGTATAGAATAATGGAATCAAAGAAATTCCAAAACCCAAGTCTGCAACTGTTGGATATGATTTGGTGAATGATAACCAAATATAACAAAGGAAGAATGCTAAAAATGAATCACCAATTGGTTTACCATTTACGTTGGAATCTTTTAATCTAATGGTTATAGGTAAAATGAAAATGCAATGGAATAAATTGAATACTCCAAGGTAAAATGGGGTGAAAAATTCAAACATTTCAGTAAAGAAATACCACCATAAACCAACATTTGGTTGAATCTTATCAAATCTGAGAATTATACCATAACATTGATTTAAAAAATCTAAAGATGAGGTTAAAATTATTGATAGGAAGGTCAATAAGCAACAACTCATAATAAAAACTGCAGGACCTTGAACTAAAGCTTGTTTACCTAAGATTTTATTAGCCATTGATAAGATTGGGAAAATGAGATAGATTGGTGTAAATGACAAGTAAGACAGAATTGATAAACTTATCATAGATCTTGAAATGTTTTTATTAATCAATTGGTGAACTGCTTCAATGATAAATACAAATGAAAAGACCAAAGTTGAATGGGCCAAGTTATTCAAAATTAATAAAGGATTGAATAAATAAAATGATAAAATGAGATCATCAGATACTCTTTCAGTATTATTGTACCATTTATTAATCTTGACCAACCTCAAACTAACAAAAATGTCAATTAATGCAAATATTAAATTACTTATGATTGGGAACACGTCTCCTGATAACTCCTTGATGAAATAGAAAAAGGACACCAACATTGGTGAATGGTGGTTGATTCCACCACTATAAGCATTTATACCATTTGAAATATAGAAAAAAGCTTCTTGCAAAGAACTATAGGAATTAATTGGGGTAGATAACTCCACTAAAGAAGATAACTTGAACGGTATATCTGGAAATATACTTGGTATCAAGAATCTTATTAAAAACCCAATTATCAATACTTGATTCATGTTGTGCGAATTTTTCATCATGGAGGTATGTAGTTAATAAAGTGTTATCATAGAATTTTGACTAAGTCTAAGATAATTACTTAGAAATGTTATCAAAAGCTTTTTCTGGGTGTCAAGTAACCCAAGGCATTTATAATAAGCTTTAAAAAGAGGGAAAATACTAACAAATAGAATACTTTGATGCCCCAGAGGTTTCTTGATAACCTCATTGATAAAATAGTTATAGTGAGGTTAAAATGGAATAAAACAGAATATAGAGGGAAATTAGTGGCTACTGATAGCTATATGAACTTATCATTAGAGAATGCTTTTGAGGGTTCGTATCAAGATTCAGGTAAACAAGAAGAAGAGATTGGTGATATTTTCATTAGATGTAATAATGTCTTATTCATAAAAGAAGCAAATAATTAATGTACAATAGAGATTAAAAAGTTCCAAAAAACTAGTTAAACAAGTATCTCTCAACCAACATTTCTCTACCCAAAGAATCTCTGTTTCTCTTACACCTTTATACCTTCAGTCTCCTACATCATGGTTCACTTTTTGTTCACTTTTTTGTTCACTTTTTGTTCACTTTTTGTTCACTTAAGAGTATTATTTTTGATCGTTCAGAATTCGCATTACACATGAGTATTGAAGAACCAGCACCTTATGGAGGTGTGATGATTAAGACCCTTACAGATGAACAAGAGAAGAAGGAATTGTTGAAAGAACAAGCTGTGGAAGTCACCATCAACGGACAAGTCGAAGTTCTTAGGCCAGAAGCCGTTTTTTTAAAAGGTGTGGATTCATTATCCACTGACAATATCAAAGCTTATATTGATTATTATATCAATTATGAAATTGAAACTACAGAAGAAGACAAAATCAAGTATAATGCCTTACCTTATGATGAACAATTGACATTCAGGGTTGAATGGATAAACGATACTTCTGTGAATATTGTTTTCGATACCCATGAGAAAGCTTTAAAAGTATTGAACAAAATTTCAATTTCAAATCCTTCAGTAGCTCCAGTGCCTGATGACTCCACTATTGTCCAGGAAAGAGAAGCCAAACCTTATAATCCAACCCTTCATTTCCAAAAACAAATGTCATTGGCCAACAGATTGGGAATTGAAGAAAAACAAGAAGAATCAACCATGGATGAAGATGAATTCTCTTTAACTTTATTCACTAGAATATCTTTCCAGTCTGATAGAAAAGTCAAAAATGCTTCTGCCTACTCAAGATACTATTTACTTCATGGTGAACCTGAAAGGAAACCAAGAAGACCAAAACATAAAAGACGTTTCCATAGAGAATATGATTTATTTGAAGATAGACTTGGTGGTTCAAGAAATTCAAGACATAGACAAGACAGACATAATAATAATGACGAAGAAGATTTATTCGCCGATAAATTGAGAGAAAGAGAAAGATCCCCAACAAGATAAGTTGGATTAAGCTAAAGAATTATTCTTATGTATTATCATTCAAAGATTAAGATCATTATAAAAACTTAAATTGTATTCTATTAATAAATTTAATTACCCTCTTGACCAAAATCTTCAGTAAATTTAACATGATTCGTAATATCTGAGTCATTAACTGTAGGTCTATTACTTTTGATTGACTTGATAAAATCTTTTATAGTTAAATCGGGTTCCTTCAATTCATCAGTTTCAATATCTTGCCAACTCATTTCTCTTGCATCTTCATCTCCAGGTGAACATGGGGTCAATTTTTGTATTCCATCTTCTAAAACGGGTTTGAAGTGGGTTGCTTGTTGGATTTTACGAATTGGTTGCATTAATGCATCTCTAACAACAACGGCTATATCATGACCTGAATAACCTTCAGTCATACTTGCTAAAGTCTTATAATCATGAGAATTACATTCACAGGGTACTTCACCGATATTGATTTCAAACATTCTTGTTCTTGCATCTTCATCAGGTAAAGGTATATAGATTCTTCTTTCAAATCTTCTTCTAATTGCAGCATCTAATTGCCATGGAATATTAGTTGCACCTAAAACCAAAACACCTTGAGAATCATTACCAACACCATTCATTTGAACCAATAATTCTGTTTTGATTCTTCTAGAGGCTTCACTTTCTCCTTCACCTCTAGGACCACATAAAGCATCGACTTCATCAATGAAAATAATTGAAGGTTTTGATTCTCTTGCCATGGTAAACAATTGTTTAACCAATCTTTCACTTTCACCCATCCATTTACTGACCAAATCCGAAGATGAAACGGAGAAGAATGTTGAATTTGCTTCAGTTGCAACTGCTTTAGCTAAGTAAGATTTACCAGTACCAGGAGGACCATATAATAAGATACCTGAAGTTGGTTTTCTATTACCTTTGAATAATTGGGGGAATTTGACAGGTAAAATGACAGCTTCTTTTAAAGCTTCTTTTGCACTTTCCAAACCGGCGATATCACTCCATTGAACATTAGGTTTCTCTGATAAAATTGCCCCTGCCAAAGCACCTCTTAATTTCTTTGTATCAGCATCATCATCACCTTCAGCATCACCGGGCTTTTTAGATTTAGTAGAACCATTAGCTGAGTCATGTTCTGATTTCTGCAGCTGTTTCTCCAAATGGTCCTTTAATTGTTCAGCTCTAGTCAAATACTCTGTAAACTTTGACTTTATTAATTCCTTTGATTTTGCATTCTTTTCATATTTAATTGCTAACATCAAATAGTCTAATCCATTATAGTACAACTTATATGCTTCCTCGTACCTTGTGGCAGTATCTGCATCGATTGCCTTTTGAACTAAGTCAATACCCTTGGTTAAAAAATCAGATCCTGACATTGATAGCGATTGAAAACTGACCCTCAATTAGTGAGATTTGAGATCGAGATAAGTGATGTAAGCAGAACAGATGATGATTTTTATAAATTAGTATGAGGTGAATTAGGTATGGTCTGAAGATGGTAAGAATACTCTCAAATATACAGAGAATATATTAAGTGACATCTATAAAAGAAGTTTTTAACTGGGGGTTTTTAGGACAAAAAGGAAGAGATTTTCATACTTTTTGTCTCTTTAAATGATAATATGATATTATATGAGATGACTTTGAATACCTTTTCAGAAAATTTTTAGTATATTCTAGGTAATTTTACAGATTCAAAGAAAGGTAGAGATTGGTATTTGAACTGACATTAATATATATAAAAATGATACACTTTTAACGGTTAGATTTAGCAACTCTTTCTAATTCATCTTTCTTTTTAATAGCATATGAAGTTGAAGAACCTTTTGCAGCGTTAATTAATTCTTCAGCTAAACATTCAGCAATAGTTTTGATGTTTCTAAATGCAGCTTCTCTTGAACCAATAGTTAATAAAGCAATAGCTTGGTTAACTCTTCTTAATGGTGAGACATCAACAGCTTGTCTTCTGACAGTACCTGATGAACCAATTCTGGTTGAATCTTCTCTTGGACCTGAGTTAACAATAGCATCAACAACAACTTGTAAAGGATTTTGTTCAGTTAAAACGTGAATAATTTCTAAAGCGTGTTGAACGATTCTAACAGCCTTTAATTTTTTACCATTATTTCTACCGTTCATCATTAATGAATCAGTTAATCTTTCAACAATTGGCATTTGAGCTTTTTTGAATCTTTTGTTAGCATATCTACCGTTTGATGCTGGTAAAAATACTGGTTTTAATTGGATATAATCAGTTAATGAAACATCTTTAACTTCAACATCTTCATAACTCCATTTGTTAAATAATTTGATTTCTTGTTGAGCAGCTTGAACTTCTAATGGTAATCTGGTAGCTAATTCAACAATTTTTAATTCTTCTTGAACAACTGGTGTTTCAACTTCAACTTCTGACATTTTTAGTCTTTAACAATATTTGAAAATTTTTCAGATTTACTATTACAGTCTCAGATTGAGGGAGCCAAAAAAAAAAAAAATTTGAAATTCTGTATACAGGATGGATTTGATGGTAGTGTGCTTGCGATTTTATTCGTGACGTCTATTAGGGCTCTGCCCTGGTACGCACGTGTGGATTTCAACAGTACCTGGCTAAACCAAATTTAATAAGCATTACCAAGCCTGGCTAGCTCAATCGGTAGAGCATTTGACTCTTAAATATTTTCTTGAGTTATCAAAAGGTTGCGGGTTCGAGCCCCGCGTTGGGCTTTTTTTTTTTAGAATGTACTTACTGTCATAGAATAAAGAATAAAGAAGAGAGAAAAGTGTATGTAAATGATATATATATATATATTTATTCCGTATTTATTTTAAATTAATACTGAATATATACTGAATATCTGCGTATTAGTATAATCAGAACTACAGCTCTGCTGTAGTTCTGTAGTTCAATTGAATTCAATATTTACAATACTTGAATTAACAATTAATACATAATCAATACCATCAGATTGAGCAAAAATTGGTTGAGTGTAATCATCGAGTGGATATTGAGCTAAAATAGCGCCATCAGGGAATTCAAAACCTTTAGTCAAATTGACTAATAAGAGACATAAAACAACAAAATACATGATGCTTTTTTTAACATCTCTAGTGCAATATTTATATAGTTTTTAATTTGTTTCATATTGTCCCTTACGAACCCCAATCTGGTAACTTCTTCTAAAGCTTGATACCACCATTAATTTCATCTTTGAGCTATCAGAAAATTACCTATTAGAAAATGACTTACTTCTCTAATCATATAGAATTTCGATTTACATACAACTACTTTAATATTTGTGAATTTTGCAGCTATTACGTTGACTGCAAAAAATCTCACTAATAAGAAAAACGTTTTTAAATATATACATTAAAAGAATAATAATAATACCCATTTGCTTTTAACACCTTTGAAAATCACATAGACATACACACACCACCAAACTCTTTATCGTCAAACCCCCAGTCTTAAATACCTCCAATGATAATACTATGGTCCATACTAGCTATGATACTAATAGGGATGCGACATCGGACAATGTCCATAGATCCGATGAACCTAATAAGGTTGACAAACATAGAAATTAACGTATTTGGAGCCTGGACGTTATGTTGGTAGTTACAGTATTGTAAATAAGAAGCAAAAATTAAAAGTTTAATACCTTTAAAAAAAATCGGCTTAGACAAGTCATCGGTTAGTCTAGTCTCATCTTAGGCTGTAATACGTCAGTCATTACTATGCCGCGAATTCTTATAGTAAAGTCAAGGAATAGTTTATATTTAGTGAACTTTGTAATTGAAAATCTCGATTTGATCTAACTTACTATCGAAGCTTTCAATTCATAATCAGCTTAAAACATAAGAGAACAGTAAACTACTAAATCGTTAAGTATGTCAAAAAATCAATACAGCGCACCAACTGGGGCTCCTCCTGAATGGTCAAATAATAATAGCTCACAAAATTATTCTGCTCCTCAAGGGCCTCCTCCAAGTCAAGGTGGTCAAGGGGATAGAGGTATGTTTAGTGGTGGCCATCAACAAGGATATGGTGGATATCAACAAGGTTATCCACAACAAGGATATGGTGGCTACCCTCAACAAGGTGGTTATCAACAAGGCTATCCACAACAAGGTTATTATCAACAACAACAACCAATGTACGTTCAACAACAAAGATCTTCTGGTGGTGCCGAAGGTTGTTTGGCCGCATGTTGTGCAGCCATGTGTATCTGTTGTACTTTAGATGCTATCTTCTAGATTTTTTTTAAAGCATTTCAATCTTATTGCAGACACCTAATCTGATAATATCGTCAAGAAAAAAAAATTTTTGTTTTAGAGTCAATACTCATATAGTCATTTAATATAGTGTATAAGTCATATATTCTCTCCCTTGGTCTATGAATCTTATTCATAAAGATTCCAAGCTTTTCTCTGAAATTTTGAAAATTTTCTTCAACCTCTCTCCCCAACTTTCATTAATTCTTATTGTTCATTCTCATATTGTTAATTGGGGGCTTCAATACCAAATCCAAATTAGAATTTTTCATCAGGGAATTTCAGATAACCGTTGAGCCTTATTGATAACGACTGAGTGGCTTTGAGTGGTTTTGCAGCACTAACCTTCAATATAAACGCTTGGTGTACGCATGAAATTATCATCATTTCGTATAATCAATAAATATCGCTTCCAAGGCTTTTGAATATTCTTCAACAAAACAACGCAAAATATCTTTAATGTCATTTTAGTTTTAGTTATGTTTTTACATATCCTCCTCTCTCCAGTATACTTTGAGATTAAACATAGTATACTCCAAAAGTTGATAGAAGCGGTAGCCGTGCGAATTCAATAAAAGCTTCAAGTTGTATCTAAATCAAATTTTCTTGAATATAGCCTTATAATAAGGTCAGTAAACAAGACACATCTTGAAATATTGAAAATAAGATAAAAGACATCTATTCATCTTCAACATGGCAACTTTTTATTGCAACGAAAGCCTGTGTGGCGTAATGGTTAGCGCATTTGACTTCTAATCAAAAGATTCCGGGTTCGAGTCCCGGCATGGGTTTTCTTTCTTTTTTGCAACTTTTTTTTTCGTTACCTAGATTTTTAAGAGGAACAAGAAGCATTTTATTCTTTTTATATTAGTCTAAATAAGTCCTACATGTAAGACCATAAACCATTTGAAACCCAGTCTATATCAAACTCATTGGAAGTGCTACCAAATAATTTGAGCATTGGTAAAATTCCTAATTTTGCAGTACCATGAGTCAAAACCTCAACTTTTCTTTCATTATCTTTTGAACTTTCATCTTCAACGCTTTCAAAAGCTTTTGGTAAATAATGTAAGAAATAATCGTTAATCATTGGTAAAGGAATTGAATTTGGTAAATCGTTGACAGTGACAAAAATAGATGCCTTATCCTTTGCGGAGGTCTTCAAACCAATTTTACAAGCAATTGAAAAAAGAATATCCAAATCTTGGAAGTTGTAACCACCTAATTCATTCATACCAGTGAATGAAGAACCACGACGTCTACTTTGAGGACCTGAAACTGAACCAATTACATCGAATTGCATTTCTCCAACACCAATCACAATCAAACTACCATGTATAATGGTCCATAAAATATAATATGACTTTTGTTGCAAGTCGTTGGTAAATATAGCACCTTGAATGTTGTCATAATCAGCTGTTGCCTTATCAATATTTAATGCTTCATCATATTCTTTTTGGATATATTTGTTAATGACCAAGGTATCGAGTTCAGGTTTGATTGCAAATTTAGGTAAAACATGATGTTGAATGGAGGATTTTCTCCTACCTTTATCTTCTTCGATAGCACTCAAATTATTGCCGGATGAAAGTTTTGTCATATGTAAAAGACTAGACATGTTAGTCAATGAGGAAGATGACTTTCTTCCACCGGTTAATTCTGAATGGAAAATCAGCTTGTTTAGTTCAGTCAAGATTTCAAGTTCTTTTCCTTGTAACATGAAGGAGATAAGATCACGATCTTGGAGTTTATTGAAGTCTAATAATCTTAATTTTTTACCAACAGCATTAGGATCAGTATGGGAACCATGTTTCATCAAGTTTTCAATTAAAGAATCTTGTTTTTCATCAAGAATTGAAGTTGGGACCTTAAACATTTCAACTGGATAAGACTTGAAGCCTAGTCTTTCATAATAATTACCAACAGCAGAATAAAGGACCCAAAAGTATTGTTTGGAGAGGTAATATATGGCTAATTTTTTATCAATATTACCGCTTGAATCGCTCACCATCGATTTAAAGTTATCAGTTTTTGAATGGTCACTAATTTCAATATGATGATTGATCAAATTGTTTTCAATGTAATCAATGACTTGACTGACCAATTTATTAGCCAAACCCAAATTTTCAAAGCTTTTGGAGGTTAAGATTTTGGAAACTTGTAAGACAGTGACATGTTTGACACCAAACAATTCCGGATCAGGAGTGGATGAAATATCTGCACTTTTATCAGAATCCTTAAAGAATCCTTTATTATAAATGACTTCAACTGCACAAACTGGCTTGTTGGTAGATTTTTGTTCGAAATAGTATACTTCATGCTTATTAGTATCTTTCTTGATTGCTTTCAATAACAATTCACCATTTTTCTTTTCATCTAATTCAGGATGAGATTGGGAGACCAATCCTAATACTTCAATGATCTTAATATCAGATTCTGCACGGTTAAATTTAAATTGTTCACTCATTTATACTTGATTATTCTGGATTAATTTGCTTAACCTGACCGCTCAATTTTATAGTATGGGGTATCGCAAAACACACGACCCTGCTTATAATTGTTAAATATGATAGCATTGGAGCCATTAAAACCGACCCCTAATGAGTTTGGAAACAGTCATGCGTGAACATAAAAGAGTGTAATCTTCATTTAGCAACTAGTAAACGAAAAGAGTCAGGTGATGTATTTCAGATCTTTCTCGTTGGGTGAGAGTGTTTGGTGTCAGATGTAGAAATCATTTGATCCTTGCCGCAATTACCTTTTTTCGCTTTTTGCAACCTTTTGAAAATTTTGTACTACATCAGTGCACCAGGAAGAGAAAGAAAGAAAGAAAGTAATAAAGGTGATTTTAAATATGAATGAGTGTATAGAAACTATTAATTATGGGAAATAGTAATATTGGGAAATAGGGTTTTGGGTTAGGAAATTGATGATATGGCATTACACGTTGCCTTAAAGTGGTGTTATTGGTGTTACCACCAACTGCTCGCTATAACTTGACCTTTGAAAGAAGAAACTTTTCTTTGCAGAAAATTTTGCAACTTATGCGTTTAGCTCATCTTAAGAATAATATCCTGTAACGGAAAACAAGAGTAGGGCTGACTAAAGCCGTTAAACCGTTAGATTCAGTTTTTTCTTTCTTTTTTTCTTTTTCTATATATCTTATTAAGTTCCCACATTTTTAAACTTCGTATATCTAGATCTTTCATATACCTTAGCTTTTTTACAAGAAAAAAATGGGTATTTCAGCAAAGACAACTAAAACGCTGTCTTTCACAGAAAAATCAGATAGCTCAAGTGACATTCAAGAGTTAAAAGGATGGGAGAAATTTAAAGATTCATTCAAAAGAAAAAATGATAATAACATCATTGAACCAACTTTGAGACCAATTCAACTTAGATTTATTTCTTTGGCGCTGTGTATTGGTGCAGGTATCTTCATTGGTTTGCTGAGTGCTTTGGCTAAAGCAGGTGCTGCAGGTGTTTTAATAGGGTTTGGTATTGTTTCTGCCTACCTTTACTGTGTTATGGAGAGTTTAGCTGAAATGGTTTCAGTTTTACCAATTCAAGGCTCTTTCGCAGCTTATAGTAAAAGGTTCATAGATCCATCCTGGGGGTTTGCAGTTGGTTGGAATTATGCACTCTTTTGGGTCATTGTGTTGCCAACTGAATTAGTTGCAAGTGGTTTGACTGTTAATTATTGGTCTTCAAATGTTAACCCTGTAGTCTTTGTGGCAATCTTTTACTGCTTGATCATCGGTTTGAACTTGTTTTACAATAAACTGTTTGGTTATGGTGAATTTTTTTCTGCTATCATTAAGGTTTTAGCTATCTTAGGTTTCAACATATTAGCTGTCATTATCATTTGTGGTGGTACTGATGTTGGATTCATTGGAGCTAAAAACTGGCACCAAGCTTTTAACAACGGTGCAAAAGGAACAATTTCAGTCTTAATTACCGCTGTCTATTCTTTAGCTGGTACGGAATTAATTGGTTTAACTGCTAGTGAAAGTAGAGCCAATCCAAGAATTGAATTACCAAGAGCCATCAAATTTGTCTTTTACAGAATCCTTATTTTTTATATGTTGACCATTACTTTAGTTGGTTTCTTAGTTCCATATGATAATCCTGAATTAACTTCATCTTCAGATGCTTCAGCTTCAGCCTTTGTTATTGCCATCAATTCTGCCGGTATCAAAGTTTTACCTTCTATCTTCAATGTTGTGGTTTTGATTTCCTTATTAGCCATTGGAAATTCTGCAATTTTTGGTTTCTCAAGAACTATTTTATCTTTATCAGAACAAGGATTAGCTCCAAACTGTTTCACTTATGTTGATAAAGCAGGAAGACCTTTAGCTGGAATTTTGACTGCAGCTATTGTTGGTTTATTAAGTTTTGTTTCAGCTAGTTCAAAACAAGGTGTCGTCTTTTCTTGGTTAATGTCATTAGCTGGTATGTGTACCCTTTTCACTTGGGGAACTATTGCATTTGTTCATTTCCGTTTCAGATTAGGTATGAAACGTCAAAATCGTTCCCTTGATGAATTGCCATATTTATCCAAGACTGGTATTATTGGTAGTTTATTCGCTACATTGATCCTGATAACTATTATTGGTTTACAATTTTGGACTGCATTATATCCTCTTGGATCAAAGCCTGATGCTTCAGTTTTCTTCCAAAACTATCTTGGTGCCATTATCATTTTGGTTTTCTTCATCGGTCATAAAATTTATTCTAGACAATTTAATCAATTAGTACCATTAGATACTATGGACTTGGATACCGGCCGTAAAGAAACTGATTACGATCTTTTAAGACAAACAATTGCATTAGAAAAAGAGGAATTTAAAGGCTTACCATGGTATAAAAAACTATATATTACCTTATTTTAAAACCTCAAACATAAGAACACCCATAATTTCATGAAATTATAATTAATATACAATATTACGACGAACGTCTCTGTCTTTTCAAAACTTTAGAGTCTATACCAATGAAGTTGACTCCCAAGAATAAATCAGCTAATAATGTACAAGTCCCGCTAATGAAAAAAGCAAATGCTAATTTATTCAATTCTGATAATCTACCTGTAAATACAGGACCAATACATCTGGCAAAAGTTTTGACTGTGTTGACAGTTCCCATAACTTTAGTTAAGTCTTGACGTTTGACTACCGATGTCAAAAGAATTTGTCTAGGTACAACGTCCATAGTTGTAGTTGCATAGTACAAAATCAAAAGAATTGAAGCTGTTGTGAAATCTTGTGCAAAGGGTATTAAAATAAGTATGATTGCTGAAGGAGCCTGCACTGACAAAGTTGCTTTCACAGGACCTAAAAGTTTAGCTAATAATGCTGATGGTAAGGTGGTGACAGTATTTATTAAACTTGTAATGAAAAATAAACCACCTAATAAAGTGGCCGATATCTTGAAGATGGTTTTGAAATAGTATACAATCCATGATGCTGGCATGAAACCATATCCCAATGAATCCAAGAAGAATACCACTAACAACCTGGAAGCAACGTTCCACGTAGGACCAAAAGTAACATCCTCTACCTCAGATTGACCTTGGGATTCTTCTCCTTGTAATGGAGTTGTTTCATCATCAGCATCGCTATCTTCTTCGTCGTCACTGGATAATTCCAGATCACCAATTTCACAATTCTTACTCAAGGAAATCAGGATAAAGAATTTAATAATACCAATGAAAGTGTATAAAACAAACACGGCTCTATAGCAACTAAGTAAGTCCCATTGAAGGGATAAACTAAGATAATCAATTACTAATCCAGAGACGATTGATCCAAAAGCATTTCCCAAGGTCCCGAATAGACCATGGAAAGCAAACACTTCTGGTCTATGATGATGAGGAGTTAAATGGGTGAGTGATGCTTCCTCTATAGTTTTAAAAGGGCCAGTTTCATCTCCACTTGGTGATATCACCCCTAAAATAGCAGAAATCAATAAAACCAAGAAGCTGGACATGGATGCAAATATACCACCTGATACTACCATCATGAGAGTACCAAAAATCAAGACCCTTCTCCTACCTATTAGATCACTATTCCAAGACAAGAAGTATGAAATAAGGACATCACCAACCAAAGTCAATGTCATGAACAAACCAATATTAGATTCAGATATCTCAACAGCCTCTAGGAACAAAACCAAGACTTGGTTAGTTAAACCAAACCCAAACATTCTCAAAAAGACAGACCCCCATAATAAATAAACATCGAGACCAGCGTGCCTCAATGCTTTATAGATTTGTATCATATTTAAGCAGTCTCAAATGTGTTAAGTATCCCCACTTAGATAAACTTAAATCAATCTTTCTTCTAACAGTGGTGTTAGTTTATTATACTTTGTGATACAAATGATGCAGAAGAAAAGTGTGCGAAATATTTTAACTCATCTCCGTTGTAATCATAATGAATAATGATATACGTGGAAATTCTTTACATAATTTAGCAAGGATTGCTAACATGTCACAGGAGTTTAACTCTTTGACACAGCAGATAAAGATGGAAGAAGATGCCAGTTTCCAGAATAGTTCACGGGGTCTGGAAGGGGGACCTCAGAACTATGAAAATAACACACCTATCAGTTCTACAAAGTCAGGCAAGCCCAAGAGAATGGCTTGTGTAGAGTGTCGTCAACAAAAGAGTAAATGTGATGCCCATGAAAAGCATCCAGACCCTTGTAGTAGGTGTGCCAAAAAAGGGTTGAAGTGTGATCTTAGATCAGACTATAAAAGGACTTATAAAAGAGCAAGAATCGCTCAGATAGAGAAGGAATTCAGTGAATTGAAGAAGAGCCTAAATGCTACACAAGCAGCTGAACTCATAAATAAGATCCCTTCCTTGGCTAATTTCCAAGGTGAGCTTGAGTCATCTGCTACTCCTCAACCTGAAATACCTTTCTCAAAACTCCAAGACTCTTTACAATATCAAACTACAAATCATCTGCATCCAATTCAACAACACCAGCTTCCTCCTCAAGTATCAAATTTCAATCCTCAGCTTCCACAACTAAACTCACAACCAAATACCCATCAATACAGCTCAATTCCACCAATTAATGATCACAAATCAAGCGACACAAATCCATCTTCAATTCCAAATACTCCATCTATTCAAGGTCCCCAAATAACGAACACTGATGATGAACCCATGCAGAAATTACATATACCTGAATCTGTACTTCAATGTGAGGAGAAGACTTTAGATTCAATCACTTTGAGACCTGAAACCATTAAGACATTGTACTTGGAATATGTTAACCACTACCATCCTATTTTACCAGTTGTTGATGTCATGAAGGGCCCTGAAAGGATATATAAGTTGTCTCCTGCATTGTTCTGGGTCATAATAGTTGTGTCATTAAGAAGAATGACTGAAATAAATAATAGAGAATTATTGATTAGATTATCGCCTATCATAAAAGAAGTTTTGGCAGAGATCACTATATCTCCTATAACGAGATATAACCCAACTGAGGAAGACGAACCAATCTTGAATGCTTGCTCAGTATATTCGGTCCAAGCTTTTTTGATTTATACTTACTGGCCTCCAATAACGTCATCCTTAAGTGCAGATACTTCTTGGAACACAATAGGTTTAGCATTGTTCCATGCAATAAGAATAGGTATAAATGTACCCAACCCTCAAATACAACAACTGACAATGGCACACGAACACCTGAAAACTTGGATTATATGTAATATAGTATCCCAAACCATTGCAACTGCATTTGGGTTCCCTGCATTTGTTCAATTTGATTCTTCAATTTGGTCATCATTGAGACCCATCTCACCAATTAAAATTCCAAAAGACATCAGATTCATGTTGGAAATCGCTCTGTTTGAAGACCAAGCAGCAAAGACATTAAATTCAAACCCAATGGACCCATATGGTTTGATTGATCCGACCGAAAGATTACCTTTATTAAAAGTTTTATTAAGACAATTAGACGAATTAGAAATTAAGCTTACAGACGAGTTACCAAACAACGAAAGTCATAGAAGGTTTCAATTATTAGTAGCAAGAGTTCACTTATTAACATATTACTTCATGGATTCTTCACGTATAGCATTTTTTGAATTACAAAAAGGTTTAGTAAGGCTTTATAATTCAGCAATCGCATTAATAAATTTTGCTCATCTTTGTCAAGCTAAAGATAAGAATTTTGTAAGATATTTACCAAGTGTTTACGTGTTGAGTTTATGGCAGACCTCATGTATTATTGCTAAGTTGTCTCATTCGCCATTGAAAAAATATATTGATTTGGGATCTGGAAAACAAAGTTATCAAGCGGCAATTAGTTTGGCTGCTAAGGCATCGATCTTGAAGCATGATATGGCACATAGATCCAGTGGTATCATGAGAAATATGTGGCAGCTTTTAAGGACATTAGACGAACAGAAATTGAGTACGTTAACTATTGAAGTTAGGAGCAGAATGTCCGCTTCATTATTTTTCGATTGCTTGTACAGTTTGAGACAACAAGTGGGTATGTTGAAGTTGAATAGTAGAAATGAAAGTCAAGAAGGTGCTGAGAATGAAAATATTGGTGAAGGGGGATCTAATGAAGAGGATGAAGACGAAGAATATGGGTATCAAGATAACGAGAAAGCCATCGAGTCAGGTGATGAAAAACAAGAAACAAATGCAGATGGTACCAGTAATAAGTCAACACCAAGTAGCAGTAATAATTCAAGTAAAACTAAGAAGACAAGATCATTGAGTAATACAGTCAACGCCGAATCCAAAGCAAGAAAGATTATAAGAACCATTCCATTAGATCCTCAGCCAATATCTGCAAGGAAAAGAAGTAATATTTTCAAGTTGGTAGAAAATTCTAATGAATCATCACCAAATTTGAAGAGTGATTCTAGCGGTTCATTCAACCAATTTCATCAACCACAACCAAAACTGACACACACACCACAAAATCAAACGCAAGCACAGTCTGGGTCGATATTACCAGCAGCACAATATAATAGTCATATTAATGCCCCATTATTGTCGAACTCACCACCACCATTATTCACTACAAGTAACAGAATGGCAATAACTGGTAATACCATCAACAGATCCCAATCATCGAACAAGATCTCACAACCTGATTTACTTAACCAATTCAGCAATGTTCCAATTTCTGCCACACCCTCAAATGCCAATAGTTCTAGTGCCAACACACCAAACTTCAATATGCAAGCGGGCGGGCCAGGACAAAAGACTACCAGAGACGGAATGACATTGACCCAAATGGTCTTGAATGATTCTCCATTGCATGGAGGATTAGAGAATTTGGAAATTGATGGAATTGATATAAATAGTGATCTTCTTTGGAAAGATGTCGATAGTGTTATGAATGATTTTGGATTTCATGCCCAATAAGACCATGCCCACAACTCCAACTCCAACTCCAATAAAGTGTAAATATGTATTATAGATGTGAATTTGTGTCCTATTTGTACTACTACTCTCAGATTATACCTTATTCTTATCTTTATCTTAAGTATATAAATACGTTATAATACACACGACTCCAAAAAATGGTCGTGGACACGTATGATTCATAAAAAAAAATTTTCTCAATGAAAAATTAAGTACTTGAAAAGTTGAAAAATTAATAATTAAAGATGTCTTACGATGATATTGAAAACGCCACTCCGGATATTGTTATTGGAGGTGACATGAATCAAGAAGTGGAAGACGACGTTCAATATGAACATGATTTAGGAAGTGACAATGAACAAGAATTTGAAGAAGAAGAATTAGATGATAAATCAAAGGGCAAAAAGACCGTTTCATTTGCAGGAATTGATGAAGAATTTGATGAAGAACAAGCTAAAAGAGAATTTGAAGAAGGTGGAGGATTACCAGAACAACCAGAAAATCCAGATTTTAATGAATTAACTCCATTATCAGCTGATATCATCAATAGACAAGCAACTATTAATATTGGTACTATTGGACATGTCGCCCATGGTAAATCAACTGTTGTTAGAGCCATTTCAGGAGTTCAAACCGTTCGTTTTAAAGATGAATTAGAAAGAAATATTACCATCAAATTAGGTTATGCTAATGCAAAAATTTATAAATGTGATAATGAAGAATGTGAAGCCCCAGGTTGTTATAGATCATTCAAAAGTGATAAAGAAATAAGACCAAAATGTCAAAATCCAGGATGTGAAGGTAGATATAAATTAGTTAGACATGTTTCTTTCGTTGATTGTCCAGGGCATGATATTTTGATGAGTACTATGTTATCAGGTGCTGCAGTTATGGATGCAGCATTATTGTTAATTGCAGGTAATGAAAGTTGTCCACAACCTCAAACTTCAGAACATTTAGCAGCTATAGAAATTATGAAATTACAACATGTTATCATCTTACAAAACAAAGTCGATTTAATGAGAGAAGAAAGTGCATTAGAGCATGAAAAATCAATCTTAAAATTTATTAAAGGAACAATCGCTGATGGTGCTCCAATTGTACCAATCTCAGCTCAATTAAAATATAATATTGATGCAGTCAACCAATTCATAGTAAACTATATACCTGTCCCAAAGAGAGATTTCTTAGCTTCACCAAGATTAATTGTTATCAGATCTTTCGATGTTAATAAACCAGGTGCTGAAATTGAAGATTTGAAAGGGGGTGTTGCTGGTGGTTCTATTTTGAATGGTGTTTTCAAGATTGGTGATGAAATTGAAATTAGACCAGGTATTGTTACAACTGATGAAAATAGTAAAATTCAATGTAAACCAATTTTCTCCAAAATTGTTTCATTATTTGCAGAAAATAACGATTTAAAATTTGCCGTTCCTGGTGGTTTAATTGGGGTTGGTACTAAAGTTGATCCAACTTTATGTAGAGCTGATAGATTAGTTGGTCAAGTTGTTGGTGCAAAAGGTAACTTACCATCCATCTATACTGATATAGAAATTAATTATTTCCTTTTAAGAAGATTGTTAGGTGTTAAGACTGACGGTCAAAAAGGTGCAAAAGTTCGTAAATTAGAAACCGGTGAAGTTTTGATGGTTAACATTGGTTCTACTGCAACTGGTGCAAGAGTTATTGCCGTCAAAGCTGATATGGCAAGATTACAATTAACTTCACCTGCATGTACAGAAGTTAATGAAAAGATTGCATTATCAAGAAGAATTGAAAAACATTGGCGTTTAATTGGTTGGGCTACCATCAAAAAGGGTACTGCATTAGAACCAATCTCATAATTTAACTGTATTTATAGTTTTGTATAATTTATACATAAGATCCGTAACTATTTACTCTTAGATATCATAATAGCGAGAATGTTAGATGGGAATAGATTAAATAATAATAATACATTCTATGTACTATTTTAGAGATACAACCTGTTGATCTCCAAACTATTTATCGAATATAACTCTATACTCATTAAACAACTCTGAATTCAAGAATTTGGGAAATGAATCTACTTCCATCATTCTGTAAAGATTAATCATGAGCTCATTCGAAATGGGTGCAAAATTTACCAAAGAATTGTATATCTCATTGAATTTTTTATCTCGTGGACTCATTGGTGTTGAAAAGCCAGTATGATCTAAACTGAAGATTGAAGACTTGTCAAGTTCAATCGATTGGGATTTTATATTTTCCAAATCATTTGTCCGAAAAAAACTGGTATTCTTTTCGGATTTTTTTGAAGTTCCACCAATGGAACTTTTTGAGTCAATATCACTTTGTAACCTTTCCTTCGATGAATCGCTATTTGAGTCATTAGAAGAATTAGAAGTTGAGGTATTGGTTGAATTATTTGCTAATTCATTAGTTTTCTCCTCTTCGAATAATGGACTTTTATTTAAAGGCATCAATGTCGAATTATCTAAATCCAATATTGGAGTCTTCAAATTATCATTACGTAAATTATCCAAAGTTTTATCGTTATGGATTAAAATTGATGTGATTCTACTTCTCAAATTGTAGTCTATATTCAAGATGAATGAAGCATCTAAAGACAAATAAGTGAAATAAATATGATAGGCTAAAGAAAGACAATCATTTGATAATTTGATAACTTGATTTTTATGTTTCATACCATAATCGATTCCATCTTGATCAGCTTTTTCATCAATAAAGTCAAGCAATTTGGTCAATAACTTAACTTTCTTGTTAAACAATTTTAATTGATTATAAGCATCTACATTTTCTCCACAAAATTCATTCGTTAGATGAATTTTGAATAAATATTTCAAACCTGGGTCACTCAAGAACTCTTTTAAGTTATACCTTTGAGTCTGATCCGATTCTAATAGTCCCTCAGGTATTCCATCCATCGAAAGTTTGTTCTTCATTAACTTATTTAATTTTGACCTCTTGTACCAGAATAATTGTTGCTTACCATGATCTGTGAAACTAAAGATATGATCATTGGAAAATTTTTCGTAGTTTGAAGTCACTGGTTCCAACAACTTCAACTCAATGAACAAATTTCCAACTTCAATTGCAGATTTCATTGACAAAGTGTCAGTGCAATCCATCAACCATTGAGTTATGGCCTTTCCGCTAACACAATAATTATAGTTAATGCTCTCGACCACTTTATTATGAAATACTCTGACTCCATTATCTGAGATGTAGTATTGGATATGTGAATCAGATTCAGGGTTTGTAAAATACTTATGATATAATGGACTAATGAAACTCTTATCACATGATTTGTTAATGAAGTTAATATTGTCACTATTATTCAAATAGTTCAAATTGTCACTCAAATTAATCCTAAAGACTTCTGGTTTATTGATAGGAGACCAGACATTTGGCTTATCACTAAACATTTTGATAAATAAAATTTTGATTAAATAATCAGAATATATTATTTTATCATTAAGATAATTCCTTTCAAATTTGAACAAATTCGTTGAATTTAAGTTAGAATTTAATATTTTTGGTAATTTCTTAAATTTTATACCATTCTTCTCAATGAAATCTTTCAAAATTGCAACTCCTTTGGGACTTGATTGTAAATGGATACCAGATTTGATTGTATCTCTAGTTCTATCATTTGGACAATGCAATAATTTAGAGCTAAAGAATTTATTTAATAATTTATTACCAATTTCACTATTTATCTTATAACTCAAAGAAATAGTTGACATTGAAGTTTCGATATTATAATTCAAGTCTTGTAATATTCTCAATGCCTCTTCAGGTGTGAATGAAAAGGGGAAAGTCTTGGATAAGGAAATCTTGGAGCCCTTGGTCGACCCTGTAGTCAAATCCAAGTTTAAAAGCAACAAGGAAAAGATGTCTTTTAGATTATCTTCAATAATCTTACCATTTGGAGTTTTGTTAAAATTTTTCAGAATATTTTGAGTCAAAACTTTACATTCAGCTTTACCAAAATAATTAGCACCTAAATCCAAATTGGAATTATTTAAAGATCTAGCACCCTGATTAAAAATAGATAAAGGATTTAATGAAGCTGGATTACTCAAGATGTTTATTAAATCATCGTTTTCATCTACTATAGATTCTCCCATTCCTAAACTGTTTCTGTTTACTTACTGTGGTTTTATAATCTTACAACTTCAACAGAATACAATTTCCACAGAAAGGGGGCATTTAAATATTTATTCTACTTAAAAAAAATTAACACCAAATCTGAAACATCAAAAATGTTTCATGTTTGTCAAATTTTATGCATCTCGGAAATCTTCGTTAATAAGATTTCCTAAAACGTAAGATTAACGATATATGAAACATAGTCTTATCAAATTAATATAAGATGATTGAAGCAAGATAAAGAAAATAAAGGAGATAAGAAAGAAATAAGGGGGCCGTATAGTTAAATATTGTCGGTTTCTATGCAACTCTCAAAAGATATTTTTGTAGTTTATTGTTACGGTTAAAAAATATTTTCGATTTTTTAACACCAAATCGCCTTCACCATTAAAAAAATACCACACCAAGAATACATGAAATAACTGTCATTTAATGAAAAGGCTGATGATAAATTGGCTTTACTCTAATTAGTCCTTGAGCAGTTGGTTGCTTTTGATGATTCATCTTATTCAATTATATGTGAAAAAAATTTCAGAGAAATGATCACTGTTCCAGAGTTATTGAATACTAATTGAAAATATTCTTTATCTCTGAAAATGGGTTGATTATACAACTTTAGACGAGCTGATCAAATGAGGTTTTATTAGGAACTATTCTACATTCGTATACACAGACTTATATGCAACTTAATTTGCGTAATTATAATTTCGTCAAGACCTTAAAATTACCATCCACCAAATTGTTTAATTCCATCAAGTTGATATCCAACTGTACCATCTTGTTGCTTTCAATGATGTAATATTTGTTTGAGTTATTTATACTTACCCCCCTTTCAACCGTATTCGGAACATAATCTATCAAGAGACCTATTTTATATAAGCTGATCCAGCAATTTTTCAAAATTTCTATGTCCCATATTTTTGTATTTATTTTTAAACTTGAAATTGATTGAGTGATTGAGGTACCTTTTGAGACTGTTTTATTCAAATTATGAGCTTTCATCATTTCAATATACTCCGTATGTGCTAAATTGAAGTTCACTGTAACCAAATTGGACTTTTCAACCACTCTAGCAGAAGCTATCACAAGTAATAATTCCAAATTTGATAAAGAATTGATTATTGACTGAACGGGGTTTTGCATTTGATTCGAATTATATTGGAATATGAGCTTATCATCTAAGAATGGCTTTGAATGCGTGAGTTTTGTTATGGGAAGCAACATGGAGTTATTAAAACTTTTTAAATTCCTTACTGTATTAAAATTACAAACCAAATTCTTCTTAAAATTTGAATCCTCTTGAAGTAATTTATCAAATTGATCATTCCATTGATGACCATATTGCTGGTCTTGGAGATTATCTATTTTCTCCTGTGTTAGTTTCAAATTAATTAAACACTGATCTACAAAGTCATCGAATTTCCGAATCTTATTTAAAATGATTAATCTTTGACTGAATCTTGATCTGACCCTTTTCTCTAAGAGTTCCCTTGTAGTGAACTTTGTTGATGTACCAATTATACAAATCAGAATTGCTGAAGTCTGAGTTAATTCTAATAAATTGTATAATAGAATTTGTTTATTTCCAACAGTGAAATTCTCCAAATTATCAATTACGAATATTAATGAGATATTTAAGGACTCATTATTCAATAAATTCAAAATACTCTTGAAAGTATTACTCAACTGTCTACTTTCAATGTCAATATCGATGTTATTTTCAATGAAAAATTGGTTCAATTGGGTTGCGATTTCTCTAATGGCTGAGTTATCATCATTATGAATATATGAGTTCAATCTGATAGTTAAAAATTGATGAGGATATTCATGATCTAGCTTAGAAAGACAATCATTGATGAGCTTTGTTTTACCTGAACTTTTAGGGCCAATCAAAAGGGTGGAATTACCTTCGTGTTCGTTAACAGTATTTTCCATCAAATTATACAATTCAGTAAACTGGTTTGTGTATGCAAGTTTGGGTTCATATATTAATTGATTCTTCACGGTTGTTTTGATATAGTTTACATCTGGAGAGTCCTCCTTGGAGCTCTCAAGTGATGTTGCTTTCGAATTCAACTTTCCTTGAGTTTTTGTAGGCGAAGATGTGGACACAGTTGATTTCGCTGGTACTTGAGGTTGTGGTGAAGAAATGGAATCTTGTTTGGAAATGTGGTCATGAATGGCTTCAATTGGACTTGTTATGCTCAAATTGGAATTTTCTTGGTCAATCAAGTCAACTGTATTGGCATTGTGAATTTCTGAATGATCATTCTTGTCTATTCTTTCATTATTGAATATCTTGAAGGTTTTGAAAAAATTTAGATTTGATCTCTTCTTCTCATTAATCTTTTCCTTTCTAATCTTTTCGCTTGATTTCAACTTTTTGAGCAACTTATCGTTGTTGATCTCCTCCTCAGTAAGCGTTCTTACGGGATTGAATTCGTCTGAGAAACTCATATCGATATAAAGATATTTATATGGTTGGCTTTATACGATTTACCACACGTAAAAGTATCGCGAAATCTGAAGCAAGAATCAAAAGATCTAAGAGGACCCCGAAGTAGTTCTTAGAAGTAAAAGTATTGGAAAGGAAAGGGTATAAGAATAATGTTACCAGAGTCAGCGATCAAGTTGATTAAGTCTACAAGGTTTTTACATTTGGCTACAAGCTATAATGATGTTCCTCATGTTTCCTTGATGAATTTTACATTTTATCAAGAACCAGAGCAAGAATTGATTATAATAAGTTCACCCAAGGATACTACTAAGTATGAGAACATGACCAAGAATAAGAAAGTATCAATTTTGATCCATGACTGGATCAGCGATAAAGCACAAGACGATCAGCCAAAAAGACGTAATTCGTTATTTGAATTAATTACTAATTTGAATAAGAATGAATTGAATAGTGTTAGTTTAATGATTAATGGAGAATGCAAAATATTGGAACCCAGTGATGAAAAATATGGATTTTACAGAAATTTACATTTGAATAATGCAAACATTGATGACCAGCAAATTGATAATTATATCAAAGATGATAATAATGAATTAATTTTAATTAAAGTTATCAGTGGAAAAATTACCGATACTAATAACAATATTGAGGAATATTAGTGAATATAATTTATCTTAAAATATTTATAGTAACATATTTTTAGTTAATAGTTAATTAACAACCCTGAAGCTTTTGTTTTATTAACCTTAACATAACTAAATCTCCCGCCGAATCTACGCCTAAACTTCGCTAAAACTTCGCTAAAACTTCATCTTATGGATGTTAAGTCTACACCCTAAAATCTACGCCTTTTTCTACGCCTTTTTACAGCCATACAATTGAAAAATTCGAATCTTAATCTTCATCTTGCTTTTGTGATTCAGCCTATGATTCCACCCCTCTATTACAAGCCGACTATGAGTTGTTTATGCTATATGCTATATGCTATATGCTATATGCAAAATTAAACCGTTTAGCAAAAGCACCTCAAGTCTCGACTAGGGTTTCTGTCAAAGTTATTTATAAATAAGCACCCCATGCAAAAACTACGTCGGTAATTCCAGTCTGTCAACCATTGTCAAAAAATACGGGAAACAATTAATTCCCTCATAATTAAGCCTATTTAAGCCTACAGT